>JANAVB010024997.1:1935035-2304170 GCA_029216955.1 Iris pallida
GCCCGAATCAAAAGACACTTTCGACGAGCTATGATTTCGATTGATTCTGAATATATGAATTAATACCCGTCCCTCATTTGGATTTGGCAGAATGATGTCCCAAATGCAATGGATCGGTATCTTGGAAAAGAGCTCTATATAAGTGTCCCTTCATCAAATCTTTCCACTGTTAATTTTTGATGTTGGTTTCTCATGCTTTCTTTGTTGATTTTATAATACGTTTTGTGGACGTCTTTATGGTTTTTATTATTGCATTCAATGATTTATGCATTCATATCAAATTTTTGGGAGAAAGAGAGAATAAGAGTACTGATTCTCTATTGGTGCAATGTAGGTACATGAGTGTATAATTGAAGACCTCTCTCTCTCGACAATTCTCGAATGGTGAGTGGCTTGACCCTCTTGTTCTTTAATCTATCGATAATACCGATTATAAGAAGAATTAGATATGGAAAATGAACAAACAATGTTGCATGTTAAACGTATAGAACAACAAAATTATGGTAATATTGCATGCTTACTTTATGATATGCATGTTATAGCATTGTGCTAATTAAAGATAGAGTCAATGAATGAATATTGCGATTGTTATATGGATATGTCTATTGATTTCTCGAATGCTAGTCGAAAACGTTGAGGATGTCAAGTTTTGTATAATCTCGTAGACTATGCTTGAATAACTTAGTCATGCACGGTCGTGGACAACTTGTGCATAAAGTTTTAATTTCTCGACGGTTCTCGAGGCTATAAAACCGGTTTCGCCTAGGAGGAACATAGATAGTTGTGTTGACGTACTAACATGAGTGATTTGAGAGCTTTCAGTGGAACTCGCTATCCACGAAGAAAGGGTCATCGTCTAACCAAGATATAGTCTAGAATGAGTTATATATGGTACCAATGATCCTTATGTACATAAACTATTTGGGTAGCGATGTCTGGTTTACAGGGAAGAACATGGTAAGTTCTATTATAGGGAATAAGACTCCGTCGTGGTTAAGATTCACCGTATTTATATTGTTATGTTTTCTAACATATGTGTTGTAAATTGAGCTAAGAAATAACTAGAAAGATCATATATATAATACTGCATGCATTCATTTAAATTCTATAACAATCTTCAATGAGGTGGGATTTAAATAGCTTCTCACTAGAACAGGACAATGAAATAATCCATGTCCTAATGTAAGCCCCCAAAATTTTTAAAATTTTAAATTTGTTTAAATAGTATATTTTGTGGATTATTTATTTGTTTATTATTTTAGAAATGTTTTCTTTAGTCATGGGTAAATTGGATGTGCATATTGATTAGAAGCAAGATATGGCTAGTATAGTTCCATAATTAGGGTATTAAGCATAGTATGGATGACATATCCATATCCATGTCCCATATATGAAAACAAGTTAAGTTGTGGCATTGTGTGTGTGTGTGTGTCTATATATATATATATATATATATATATATATATTGCATAATCCAGCACAAATTTTATCTATCTTAAAAATGCAACTACATGCATGCAAATATATAGCCATATATATATATAGTTTTCCAATATATAGATACATTTATATATTGAGATATGATCATATGTTCATGAGATAAGATTATATATATTCATAATTATTTGAATTTTCATAAATAGATATCTATAAATATATATAAATATCAATCTTTAAATCCTTTTTCCATCCATATATGCCAATATATATATATATATTAGGGACTATATATATATATATATATATATATATATATATATATATATATAATATATATATATATATATATATATATATATATAGTCCCTAAGGCACTAGCCTACACTACAAGAAAAATACCTTTTATGACGGGTAATAACCGACTAACCGTCATATATGACATTTTATGGCAATTTTTTTACACCAGCAACCGTGATGAAAACGGGTGTTATAAATGTTTATGAAAACTTTTATAAATAATATAAACTTATATGACATTGTTTTTATTAAAAATGAGATAATTTATTCAATTATATATAACACTAAATTTTTAAGCGACATTAATATTATCATTATATATAACATATCTATCTTGAAACGTTATGACTATGTTATATATACATAACGCTTTCTAACGTTCTATTTTGGTTATTCACACACACACACACTACAAGAAAATTACCCTTTTATAACGTTTATAAAAAAGTTATTATAACGATATATATATATATATATATATATATATATATATATATATATATATATATATATATATATATATATATATATATATATATATATATATATATCACTTATCAATGCTTATAACTCAATGTGTTATAAAAAGCATATTAATTTTCAGAACACATGAGACAATATAAATATGAAATTTAACTAACATTTGAAACATTTCATTAAAAATATCCAAATATCACACCATCTTAATTACATTTCAAAATATATCACTCTTTTTTCAACTTTTGTTTCACCCATATATCACCATTACATTTTAAAATATCCAAAATATATACATCTTTTTCTTTTAGGGCACCAGGCCATATTTACTTTCTAACGTTCTGTTCTGGTGTCCATTCTGCAGATTCCACCACATACAAACTTGACTCTTCACCTCCTAATCCAACCTGCACATCCAAACACTACAACAAAAATACCTTAGTGCAATGGATGCATGAAGTCATCAGTTTTCATGATCGTCATCATTAATTAATAAATAATAAAAACCACAAATCAATAATAAAAGTAAATATGGCAGGCAATTATATTCTACTTGAACTATTTGAATTCTCGATAATATCAGACAAGTTGAATCAATCAGACTGAATCTTGATACTAGCATCAATAGAAAATAATATATCTATTTTTTTCGTTTCACAGACTAAGCTTGAATCAATCAGACTGATTCTTGATACTGTGAATGTTCCTAGTAACTCCTATAACACTAACAATAACAAACAATACTAGCATCTGTAATCTTAAAAGTCAACGCTTGTGCTCATCATGCTTATCTAATCTCAGTATAATTAGAGCAGGAAAAATGACCCCAATGATAGCCAGTTGTCGCACCTGTAAACTTAAAAGCCATGTCTTTTCAGCTTTTTCCATCTGGGCATCTCTCGACTTTAGCTCTTCTCAAGCTTCTTGAAAAAAGTGATGTATGAGTAAAAAAAATTGTATAACCTGCTCTTGAAAAAAAGCAGGTTATACACAAGTTATCGTATGATAACAATGATCAACTCAAAGAGAAGAGAACATAATACGAGAAATGAGATAAGATTCCAACTATTCATGAATATCATTACAAACTCAAAATCTATTAACTACATGTAGGGATATGCTTACTTCAGAAAATAGACAACATACAACAAGTGAATTACCTGGGGCTCATCCTGATGGGTTACATTGTTGTGTGCCTAATCATAATAGGCTTGATCAACATATGTTGTCACTAATACCAAGTACGTATATATACGATTTTCCTGCTACTATAGACAAATTGACACTAGAAATGTATGTTTCTTGGTCTGGTATACATTTGCAACATAACAGAGAGTCTGAAAAGAGATTTAACTTCATGTTCACTGATATAATGAAAATACACCAAGCAACAGACAGGATACACAATACCCAATTGGGTCTGCTACGTATAGCAATAGAGGTAAATACCAAATGCCAACATAGCCCAAATTAGATGGTGTGAAGGGACTGATGCTCACTAATGCTACTGCCAAGTGACAAAAATGTTGAAAATTTAGGGTCAGAGAATTAGAAAAATATATTCCTTATTCCATAAGCAATAATTTGGGCTCAGAGTATTAGGAAAAAAACGTTCATTTCCAGCAGCTAATCTCACAAATGACTGTCCTAACAAAAAAAAAATCATTTTCAGCAGCAAACATTCATTATATGCTCTGCTTGCAACATGATAGAGCGCCTAAAAAAAGATGAGTCAAATACCAAACAATTTTAGAAAGTGTTACTCATATGACGAGCCCATAAAAGCTGATACGCATCATAGCCACCGATACCCACAAATAACTGATAGAGGTTGTGACTTCGAGTCACGGAAAAGATTATGCGAGTCACAGAAACAGACTCTTTACATACCAAGAACGAAATTGTTCGTAAAGGACAATACATAAATCTAATTTGGGCACAAAATGTTGAATTTATAGGTACCCTCATGCTGGAAACTAAGAAAAGAAACAGATAGGCCTTCCTAATCTATACCTTGCTCATCCGCTGGAAGGACAATTTGAGATTTTCCACAAACATAATCAAACTTCTTGTCTTAGGTACTAGATGCCAACTATAACACCACAAACTTGCCTTGTAATAACATGGCAGTAATGTTATCGACTTCATTCACCAAGATCAAGCAATCTTGGAATACAATAAGGTAACTAGTCCATGAATACCAATGGATCCCAATCAATCAAACTAGTTAAGTTCTATCAAATTTAACAGAGAGCTTGCACCAAATTATCACACCCTCATTCATGAATAATTGCATAACCCAACATTAGCATACAAGGAAGTTAGAACATCCAAGCATATCTCCCCTGGACGAACTAAAGCTTCAAATTATTTTTTCACCCTCTTATAGAAGATTCCATCTTGCTAACTAAATGCTTCATGCCGTAGAAGAAGCCAGACTCCTATTTCAAATTAAATTCCTATAAAAGATTCCATTATTCTAACTAGAAAAAATAATAGAGCAAGCACAAATGAAGTCACCAATTATGGAAGGAAGTCAGAACTTACATGTGAACCATGCCCTTGAACTTCTCCTCGTCCAAAAACTGGAGTATCAGGAAAACCAGTTCCCTGCTCAAGGAAGACATGGTCCCCGGGACCCTAACTGCACCAACGCAAAGATTTATTGCTAGACCCTAAAAATCCAAACATCCCAAGATCTGTTACCAACAACATCCAAAATGTCGAACATATGAGTTTTAACATCAAAGTACTAGATAATTTATCTGCAGAACTTAGACCAGATTGTTCCGAAGAATCCGAACAAGGGAGAAGCTCTTCTGAACATCCCAAGATGACACGACAAACCATTATATGCCTCGATCTATTATCAGCAAGAGGAGATGTTAGCACGCTACGAATTATTTGATACACAAATTTATATAAACAAATAGCTAGTGAGAAAGTCATGTCAAAGAGGAAGAACAAAACAAAAACAAAAACAAAGTATTTTCATGAGAAATAAGAGGCCTTTCTGAACTTGACAAAAGTTGAAGGGTGGTGGCATATTCTGTTGACATGCTAACCTCCTAATTTGTCTGTGTTATTTCTCATGTAAATTACTTTATTTCTAACTTTTTCAACCTAAAACAAAATTAATAGTCTTGTAGATAATAGAGAAGGAAATAATCAATAAAATAACATAAATCCTCATCCGAAGATTTTGGGGTCGGCACATGTCATCTCCTATTTAACCATTCAGAACTTGAACTTGAATCAGCTAAAATGAAACATAAAATGGAGGAAATAGTGGTGTTAATCAAAACGAACAACATCAACATTGGAAAGAGTTAACTAAAATCTACAACTAACAGTGCAACTGAACTAAATTGCAACACCAATCATTTTAAAAGAAGTTGTTTAATATTCTAGCATGAAAGCCAAGCAGAATCATGACTCTAGCAAATTTCTTTTCGAGTTAAAAAGTTTCTAAATGATAAAAGAATGTTACTACAGACATTCAAATCAGCAAAACTATACTATATCAAGCTATGAACTCCAACTGCCTAGCTTGTTTTAACATCTAGCTGCTAGAAGTGTGGTGTAAGTGTAGCCTTCCATTGCTTTTGTTCCCAGCCATTTCATTATTTGTAGTTTTGGAGCTACCATTACTTCTGGTTCTAACAAGATAAGTCAGGTAGAGCTGCTGATTTTATTGGATGCAAATATTTGTAAGATGTAAGCACATAAATATCACACAATCTACTCGACAATGCAATATCCCAGAAAAAAATTTGAGAAAACACAACAAAGAGAAATAATAAGCTACATTTGCATGACCATGTATGTCTCTCTGTATATACCTACCTAGATATATGTGCATGACCATGTATGTCTCTCTATACGGAACAAAGAATGACATTATGTGATATCAAGAGGATTTTAACGATTTATTTTGACAATATACAAAGTCAGTCTCCACCAATTGTTATTTCTAATTTGATACATGAAAAAAAAAATATTTGACAAAATAGAGAGTTGTGATCCTCTTGAAATATTTAGTAAATATTTTTTTATGTTGAATGGGTACATTTTAGTAATCTGAACATGTTACTTCATGCAATACAAGTATCGTACATTTGTATAGTACTCCAAAATACACAAGGACTTGCATGCCACATTAACCATTTAGTTCAAGATCCATGTACTAATAGGGACATCCTAAATCTGAGGTCATAACACCAAGGCCAAATACCTTTAGGTGAAACGAAGCAAATACATAGGAGTGAAGACATACAAAAAATAAGTTTGGATCACATAACAACAACATCAAATTATTACGAGTACTGCATGAACAATGAAGAAAATCCTTGAAATAGAGTTTTTAGAAGACCAATTGTCAACATGACAAGTAGTTGTTTTGACTATTTCACGGATTGAAGAATATAACCTACAGATCCCTTGATCTTTGTAATGATATTAGGAAAGGCAAAAACGTACTCGATGGATCTAATTTACCCTTTCCTTCTTCTCTAGGTTCATCATACTCTTTGTGCTCTACTTTCTTATGTATAAGAAGACAGTTTCACCACAAAAACCAACAAACCAACCAGCCAGAACAAGAAACATAACGCATGAAAGAATCTCTGTTGATCCAAAAACTTGGCACCATGTATATATCGTGTCCGATTTACTACCAAAGAAATAAATTATTGAGAAATATGTCATGGATTCAAAAGCAAAATCCTAATATGTTCATAGACAACAATTTGAATTTAACACCCTAATTTAGAGAACAAAACCCAAAAAATCATAAAAGAAAAGAAGACACCGTCTACTAAAGTCAACTGAAGATGAAGGTCGAAACCCTAACCTAATTGGGGGACGAAATAAAACCAAGTCATACATTTCCTGCACAGTTGGACCAAAGCAAAGACGAAATACATAAAGTAAATAATAATTGACTACAACTTCTACTAAAGTCACCTGAAGATGGGAAGAGAATGCCGCCACGAGAGTTGCGGGGGGCGAGAAAGAGAAAGGGTGGTGGGGTTCGTTTGATTTTATGCAACTGGAACGCTTTTGTTCTCAAGCATACGAAGAAAAGTACCAAAAAAGACCGCAATCGATGACGCCCAAAACCGACGGGACCATCGGACGAAGTCGAGGAGATCCCACCGCCATAGGAGTCGATCATGGCAGCGAGGGTGCGGTAGGAGGTAGGCAGAGCGGAGGAAATTAGGGGTTAGGTTTAGGGTTTGCAGCTAGGGTTTGGATTAGTAGTATTTGGTGGGGAATTTAGGGAGGAGTAGGTTTTGGTGAGGGGGAGATAAAGGAGAGGCAGATGAGTTTCCAGGTCTGGTGACGGTGGCGGTGGCGGTGGCGAGAGAGAGAGGAGGGAGAGAGCTCTGGGAGAGAAAGGAAAATGAGAGAGAGAGAAAGAGAAAAAAAAAAGGAATAAAGCTTTTGATTGAGGAGTCGGGGTTGAGCAGGCATTGGAGCGGGATTCTAAATTTTTTTACCACTTTTTATAACGATTGCGTGTAACAATATCATATATGGGTGAACAATATATAACGCTTAGCGCTTTAAATCGTTATAATAGGCCAAAAACTATTCAAACCCGTCATATTGTGTGCTCCTGCGAAAATTCTGTAACGCTTATAAATGAACCATTGTAATAACCTATTGTCAAACGTTATAACAGGGTCTTTTTCTTGTAGTGCTAGTGGTAGTGTGGGGGGCCGCCCAAGCACATGTTTTGGGTTCGAATTCCCCCCCCCCCCCCCCGGATGGCTAGTGTGTGTGTGTGTATATATATATATATATATATATATATATATATATATATATATATATATATATATATATATATATATATATATATATTTTGAAAGAAAGAAAAAAAGTTAAACACCAAGATTTGAATTAAGAAACTTTACTATACTAGTTTAACATACTAACCACTACACCACAATAATTAAACTAGTATAGTAAAGTTTCTTAGTTCAAATCTTGGTGTTTAACTTTTTTTCTTTCTTTCAAAAAAGATAATATATATATATATATATATATATATATATATATATATATATATATATATATATATATATATATTTTGGAACCAGGTAAATTGTTTCTGGAATCGCTCCCACTGGGATTCGAACTCCTGACCACTCGGGTCGCATGCATCTCTCTTAACCACTAGGCTAGAGGTCATATATATATATATATATATATATATATATATATATATATATATATATATATATATATATATATATATAAAAGCACATGTGTAAATAAACTACCTAAACAGACTATCTACATACTTTCCTATTAAAATACAACAAAATCCAAAAAAGTGACCCAAATCCACAGGCCCGTCATGTTTGACCCGGATTGTGCCTTCCCCTTTTCTTATATAAAGGCATTTAATTTTAGTGTTGGTTTTATTTTTTGAGAAGATTTTAGCAGCAGTCAAAGGAAGAATTTCATGTTGCGAGATATTTTTAAGGGACCAATGAAGTAATTTGATTATAAAATTTTAGAGGTTTGTTCTTCTCTATCTTAATCTTCCAACATATCCCAAATCCCGAAATTGACTTCGTTTGTCCCTGAAATAATTCATACAAAAATATGTGTTTCAGCAGTATTCGTTCATAGTAACTTTTAATATCTCCTATATTATTCATTATTTTTTAATGAAACAAATTTTGTATCTAGGGCTACTAGAATCTAAAGTAGACCATTAAAAATATTTTCTAGAATTAATTATAATTCTCGCCTTATGACATTTGGTGTTAATATATGATATTTTAGAAATTATATAACTTATTATTTTTAATAGTGCCCAGTGATGAAATTTTCTATTACATCTTGTTAGCAAAGCCCTTCTCTCTTCCTCACCTTAACCTTGAGCCCATTCTTCATCAGCAGCACCATGGCGGTCTTCGGCTCAACAACGCAGCTCTTAACGACCTCAACACGAAAGTTGTACGTAATTGCAGCAGCTATCACTTTCATTTGTGTCATGGCCATGTTCCTGCCGATGCACGACCTCGGCCCCGTGTGGAAGGCCAAGAAATCGTGAGAGTTGACGTGCTTCAGTTGCCCGCTCGAAGAATCGATCCACCTCTCCGGCTTGAACTCCAGGCAGTCCTCCCCCCAGAGCTTCTCGAGCCTCCCCATCGAATAGATGCTGTATATCACCGTCGTGCCCGGACGGACTCTATGCCCGCTCGGCAGCACGTCCTCCTTGTCCACCGTCTTGGTGTTGAACGGGAACGAAGGGAAGAGCCTCAAGGTCTCGCACAGTGCCGCGTGCAAGTAGACCAGCCCTTCGGTCGAGTCGACATCGAAGACGACCATGCGCTTCCCGGCGTCCGAGCCATCAACTTCGCGTTGTCGAGCTAATTCCCTCAACTCCTCGAGAATCTTGTTCTCGACGTCCGGACACTTCGACACCTGCCAGAAGAACCAGGCAAGTGCAGCGGCCGACGAGTCGGTTCCCGCAGCGAGCAAGGTCATCAGTGTGTCTCGAACGAACTTGTCGGTACTGAAATAGTCGCCTTCTTCGTTGTCCATGATGTGATACATATACGAAGTTAAGATGTCCTTAGGTTCTTCTCTTCCTTTGCTCTTTATAATATCGTTCCTCTTTTCGTCGATGCACTGTGCTATGTACTGGTTTATTACATTCGTCGCGGTGGACATCTTCTTCTCTATTCCCACATCAAGCCATTTCAAGAGCTTCCAACATGGCACGAAGTGTCGGAAGACGATGACCTCCTCGGCATCTCCGACGGATACAACGAAAGGAACCCTCGGGAAGTCGGGGGCAAGGCTACCGGGGTCCCTGCCGACGACTAGCTTGGTGACGAGGTCCATCGCGAGCCTCTGCATGAATTCTTGCAAGTCGAAGGCCTGGTCGAGATCCGCCATCCTGTCCAGGAGCGGCAGGACGGACGTCTCGACCTTGTCGCGGCTGTTCTTGGCCACGGAGGAACGGAAGTTGTGGCTGCTCATGTGCGCGTTGGCCATCCTTCTCTGCTTCGCCCACGGTTCGCCGTCGGAAGTGATGATCCCTTCGCCGAGGATGTCTAATATCTCCGGGAAGTCGCGGCCTTTGATGTAGTTGGAGAAGTGGGAGGTGAACATGTGCTTGGCGTTGGCCGGGTCGCAGGTGAACATGAGGTCCAGCCCCATGAGCCATGGGCCTTTGAACATGAAGGTGCCGCCCGACTCTTGGAGCATAGAGGTGATGAAGTCGGGCAGGCGGTGGAAGTTGGCAAGGAGGCCCGGCAGCATGCCTACGACCGGCCATTGCAACAGAACCGCTCGCTTCCGATTTACGCGGAGGAAGAGGTTGAGCCAGAGGAAGGAGAGAATTGGCAAGAAGAAGAAGATGATAGGATACCACCAAGTTTGCAATCTCCACGCCATGTTTGTATATATTGATGAGTTTTCTTACATGGCTTGCACCCTCTTATACTTGCAATCTCCAACCGCTTGTTGTCGTCATTGATTAGTGGTAGGTATCAGCAAACGTCCAATCATGTACATCACTTAAATGAAAAATGCTTGGTGGTCCGAGCTCTCTAGCCTAGTGGTATTAGAGCGAACATCCGGAGGGGCCGGCAAGGTTCGAGCCCCCCAATTGTGTGTGTGCGTGTGATTTCAAAAAAAAAATGCTTGGTGTAGCTCCAAAAATTTATCCCTCTCACGTGGTCCTTTTCTATTTGTCCATGTCTTCCCCTAACCAACCTCCTATTTGTTTGGGTCAATAAAAGAGTGTCATGTGACGGAGATACATGAAGGAATGAATTTTTGGAGGTACATATAACTGTAAATTTTTGTTGTTGTACCAAATGTGGTTGTTTATTTTCGCAGCGACTGACTAGCAACTAATACTTTCGTTGCTAGGTCAACGACTAATACTTTCTTTGCTTGGTCTACGACTAAATTAGCGATAAAACAACGGCTGTTACTGATATTATTTGGTCTATCAGGAAAAAAAAAAAGTTAGCAATAATCCAAAGTTTTGTTACTGGTCCGTCGCTAATTAATTAAAAAATTCAGGATTCTGTCGTTAATCTGTCGCTCCTCGTCTCTAATCCATCATTATTCTTTCTCCAACCTTGAAATTTTTTCCATAATCAATTATCTTCATGCTATACGTAAACCAGTAACACAATCATATATATATATATATATATATATATATATATATATATATATATATATATATATATATATATATATATATTATCTTAACCACTAGGTTAGAGGTCATTTGCTATATATATATAGATAATATATATATATATATATATATATATATATATATATATATATATATATATATATATATATTTATATATATATATAGCAAATGACCTCTAACCTAGTGGTTAAGATAGATGCATGCGGTCCAAATGGTCAGGAGTTCGAGCCCAGTGGAGGCGAGTTCGCAATATATATATATATATATATATATATATATATATATATATATATATATATATATATATATATATATATATATATATATATATATATATATATATATGGAAAATTCTTCCATACATCCATGAAAAAAGTTGTATCGATACATCCCAAATCTGAACCATTGGATGTTGATCCAATAGTTCAGATTGAAGTCAAAAGTCAAAATCAGCATTAATGTTGATTTAGATTAATAGAACAGGGAATATCATTTAATGCTGATTTTGGCTTTTGACCTCAATCCGAACCATTGGATCAACATCCAATGGTTCAGATTTTGGATGTATCGATACAAATTTTTTCATAGGATGTATTGTAGAAGGACCCTATATATATATATATATATATATATATATATATATATATATATATATATATATATATATATATATAGCAAATGACCTTTAACCTAGTGGTTAAGATAGATGCATGCGGTCCAAATGGTCAGGAGTTCGAGCCCCAGTGGAGGCGAGTTCGCCACAATTACCCCTTGCATCTAAAAAAATAAAAATAAATTTTATATATATATATATATATATATATATATATATATATATATATATATATATATATATATATATATATAAGCAATCTCATCTTATATGTAGTCATTGCATTTTGCATACCTTTTTTTTTTTCCTCCCCCCCCCCGCCGCCCCCCCCCCCCCCCCCCCCCCCCCCCCCCCCTCCGTGCAGACGCAGATTTTGCCACATTCATCAGGCCTCTGATGTTGTGGGATCGTGGATGGGACGTCCGAATATATATATATATATATATATATATATATATATATATATATATATATATATATATATATATATATATATATATATATATCTCATCTTATGTATAGTCATTGCATTTTGCATACTTTTTTCCTCTCTTTTTTTCCCTTGCAGACTCAGATTTTACCACACTAGCGATGGAATAGCGACGGATGAAAACTGTAGGGTTAAAGCGTTTCGTAGCGACGGAACCTTTCCGTCGTTATATATGTTTTAACACACTAGCGATGGAATAGCGACGGATTGTTGGATCAATATAATTCATGTGTATATTTTCGTCGTTAGTCAGTCGCAGTCGCACATCCGCCTCCGACTAGCTACCAAATTGATTCTGTTGCTGAAATTCATCGTTATTCTTTATTATTGTAGTGCATTAAATATATACAAGCGATTGGATTGTTGTTGGGTTAGTTGAGCATTCATGTATGAATGTCTTGTTTCTTACTTAGATTGCTAGAGTATAGTTGTCACATGCATGTGATGACTAAAATGACACATGCATATTACAATGAGCTAAGAGCTAAGGATGGACTTGAAATTTAAATTTATTTTCAAAATTTTATGCTTCATCATTTTTTTTGGTTTAACGATGATGGAAGGCATTATCAAGATGATAATTGTTGGGTTTTGGTCTTTTTCAAAGAAATTTTTAGTCCCACATCGGTTAGACCAAAAGACTTGTATCTCTATATATTAGCTTTGCTAGTTTAGAGATGCATATGTGGTGTGGAGGTGCACATGGGTGTGCCATGTGGGATTATTTTTCTAATGGAAAAAAGGCTAAATCAGCAATAGAAAGCATTCATATTTTTTGCTCTTGGAAAATTTATTTTCATTGGAGCTAAGCCCCCCCCCGTAGGGGCTTAGTGACTCGGACTCGGGCTCATGGCCTCATGAGGCGTAATGTGGCGTAATGTGGCATTTTGTTGGCGCACTTAGCACGTCAGCATCGTCGCTAAGGCGCATAGTGCACTTTAGTTGCGCTCGTTACGCGAGCCACTTGCGCTGCCAGGTTGCGCGCCAGGTTGCGCACAGGTTGTGCCGGGTGCGTTGGTTGCGTACGTTGCGTACGTTGTGCGAGTGGCGCAAGGTGGCACAGGTCGCGCTGGTTGCGCAGTGGCACAGGTTGGCGCAAGTGGCTCAGTGCGCGGAGTGCAAGGAGCGCACGGTGCGCGTAGTTGGCGCAACTTGCAGCAGAACGTGCGTTTGCACGTTCTGGGCGGTTGATACATGTTCGGGGTAGTTTTTACTACGTCCCTAACTTTGTGGCAACCGAGCAGTTGCTGCAGGCCTATATAAGGCATCATCTCTCTCACAAAGCTAATATATACCAGTAATCGAAGCCACCACAGAAAGTTTACGAAGTATTTTTTAACACAAGTAAACAGAGAATTCAGAAGTATTTTTTTAACACAGTTCTGATCTTCGAGTAGCCTTCGAGAGAGAGGAAAGGCGCCGCACCAGCGTTGCTTTTGCACGGGAGTTCGTGTCCATCCGAGGAGTCAGAAGAGCAGAAGTGTTCCAAGTTCTCCGACGAACTTGCTGGTTCCTGGAAGCTGTTCGTGTAGGGCGAATAAAGCTTTGAGCAACGGTGATTATTCACCCCAGCAAGAGTTCTTCCATCATTCGTCAGTCATCTTCTTCGTTGCGGCCAGTAATTCTGATTGTATCTTCTTTTTAGAAGTACTACGATCTGATCGCTGTTGATTACGAAATCTTTTTAGATTCTCGTAATTCTGAATCACCTTCTTTGAAGTGTTGATTTGAAATATTGTTTTTACAATTGTTTCATTTTCTCAGTTTTCGATCGAAAAATTGTGCCCCGGTATTAACAATCTCAAAGCGTTATTGCTACGATGGAAAACGTTAATGCTTCACTCCTTAATACTGACTTTTGTAAGTTAGAAAAGTTTGATGGAGAGCATTATCAAGTCTGGAAGAGAAAGGTTTATCTCACTCTTTAACTCAGAGACGTTGATCACATGCTTCTTGAAGAGGAACCTATCGTTCCAGATACTGGGTCTGCTGTCGCAATCACTGCGGCTACTAAACTTCAGGTCAAGTGGAGAAAAGAAAATAGCATTTGCAGGCTGCTTATCCTGAATGCTATGGAGGATTCCCTAGCAGAATCCTATAGTAAGAAGATAATTGCCAGAGACATATGGGAGTCTCTGGAGAAACTGTATGAAGAAGACAAAAACAGGAGCAAGATATTTATGGTTGAAAAATATCACAAATGGCTCTTCGAGGACGAGAAGTCCATGCTGCTGCAGGTAAAAGAATTTCTGAAGCTACGACAGAAGTTGGAAGACGAGGCGATGCCCTCCGCGACAAGTTTGTTGTTGGAGGGATTGTCTCAAAGCTCCCCGCTGGGTGGAGTAAGTTCTATACAAATATGCATAGGAAGAAGCTTGAGATCAGTCTTGAAGATCTCTTGTAGGAAATCTATGTTGAGGACCAGATGCGGGCTCAACTGAAGGTGGACGCACTGTCCAAGCAATTAGCTAACGCCAATCTGGTTCATACCAAGGAACCAAGGAGAAAGCAGGCGGCTTCCCACAGCAAGAAGAAGGACCCTAACAATCTAAACGTGAAGGGGACTTCCTTCAAGTGAAAGAAGGCAAAGTCTCAGATGCCTTGTTTCAAGTGTGGCAAGAAGGGCCACTTCAAGAACGAATGCAAAGTAAAGACCAAGCAATCAGAGCAAGGAGAGCCAAGTAAGGTATCTATGATCGCTGACGTTGTTGCTATGATTGCGCATGTTGATGCGGTTAGGACGGACTCTAACTGGTGGGTAGACACTGGAGCCTCCTACCATGTCTGCTCCAGTAAGGATTGGTTTACCACCTACACACCTACTTCTGAAGTTGTTATGATGGTGAACCAGGCACAAGCTGAAGTGCTCGGGATCGGGACGGTGGTGTTAAAGCTAACTTCGGGAAGTCTCTGACACTTCAAGGCGGGAAGTACGTACCTGCTATCGCCAAGAACCTGATCTCAGGAGGCCTACTCTGCAATGCAGGCCTTAAAATGGACATCAATGCTGGCCAGATGGTGATGTCTATCAAGGGAACATATTTCGGGAAAGCTTTTTATACCGAAAGAATGTTCAAAATTCAGCTTGTAAATCAGTCCAATAGAATTAATGTGATTAATGAAATGACTCCTTCTGCTTATACTCTTGAGTTGTGGCATAATAGGCTAGGACATGTTCATTATAAACGAATAAACAGAATGTCTAGTCTAGGACTTATCTCCAAGAGTGGGGATAAGGTAGAGAAATGTGAAGTTTGTGCTCAAACAAAGATCACAAGGAAACCCTTTTCTCGGGTTAATTGAAGTACAGATCTTATGGAGTTGGTACACTCCAATATCTGTGACTTCAAACAGTTCTCTACAAAGGTCGGGATGAAGTATTTCATAACCTTCATAGATGACTTCTCAAAGTATGCGTTCGTCTACTTGCTGAAGGCTAAAGATGAAGCATTCGAGAAGTTCAAGGAGTTCAGAGCCGAAGCTGAGCGGCAGACTGGACAACAACTCAAAATAATAAGAAGTGATCGAGGTGGAGAGTACAGGTCTCATGAATTCGTATTGTTCTGCAAAGAACATGGAATTGTCAATGAGACTACGGCTCCGTACTCTCCTCAATCAAATGGAGTAGCATAGAGGAAGAACAGAATGTTAACAGAAATGATTAACTCAATGCTGTTGACTGCGGGTCTTCGTAAGTGCTACTGGGGAGAAGCTGCACTGACGGCCACTTTTATTTTGAATAGGGTGCCTCATGCAATTTCTGACATTACTCCTCATGAATTCTAGTTCAAAGTCAGACCTAACTTGAATACCATTCGAGTGTGGGGTGTCTGGCATATATCAAGCTTCCAGATCTGAAGATTCAGAAGCTTGGGACAAGGACTACTAAGACGATCTTCTTGGGGTATGCCAAGAAGAGTGATGCTCAGAGATTTCTTGATATTGAGTCAAATTATATTATTGAATCTCGCGACACAGAATATTCTGAAAACTAATTTGCAAGGTACAAGAATATTGTTCTTGCGGATGTTCCGGAAAATAATGAGGGTGCATAGGTCTTCAATGAAGATTTGGTCCAAGAAGATGTTGTTGTTGAAACCACGGTTGAACCAGATCTCGCTGAGCTGTCAACAAAGCGAGTGAGGAGGCCGAAGGACTTCAGAAGTGACTTTGTCACCTATCATGTGAAAGTAGATCCGCTTACCTATGATAAGGCGATGAAGACCAGAGACGCAGTTTTCTGTAAGGAGACGATTGACAATGAAATTGATTCCATTACCTCAAATAACACTTGGGTGGTGGTTGATCTTCCTAAAGGGGCAAAATCCATCGGATGCAAATGGATCTTCAAGAAGAAGATGAAAGCAGACAGAACTATTGACATGTTCAAGGCTAGGTTGGTAGCCAAAGGGTTTTCTCAGAAGCATGGGATTGACTACTTTGACACGTATGCTCCAGTAGCCCGGATGACTACCATCAGAATGTTGATTGCTCTCGCAGCGATATATAAGATGGTGATACATCAGATGGATGTGAAAACGTCTATCCTAAATGACGAGCTGACCGAAGAGATTTATATGCAACAACCAGAGGGATTTGTCGTCAAGGGTCTTGAAGACAAAGTCTGCAAGTTGGTAAAATCTTTGTATGGTCTTAAACAGGCTCCCAAGATATGGCATGAGAAATTTGACAAAGTTATAAGGTCAAATGGCTATATGGTTAGCGAGACGGACAAGTGTGTTTACACGAAGTTTGCTGATGGAAGAGGTGTGATCGTTTGTCTGTATGTGGACGACATGCTTATCGTTCATCTCTAGCAAGTTCAGTATGAAGGACTTGGAAGAAGCTGATATGATCTTAGGGATCAAGATCACCCGGACAGACACTGGACTAGCGCTGTCACAGTCTCATTATATTGAGAAAATGATCACTTGTTATAGGTATCAGGATCTTCCATGGATCGATACGTCGTACAGGTGTGATCTGAAGCTGAAGCCTAATTCAGGGGAAAGTGTCAGGCAGCTGGAGTATGCAAGCGTAATCGGAAGTTTGATATATACTACTACTGCCACAAGGCCTGACATAGCTTTCACCGTGGGAATGCTGAGTCGTTTTACAAGCAACCCAGGTGTTGAACACTGGAAAGCTGTGAAACGGGTTATGAGATATCTCAAGAAGACTCAGACATATGCACTGTACTACAGTAGAGATCCGCCGGTAGTGGAAGGCTTCAGTGATGCCAGTTGGTGCTCAAAGGTGGAGAGCGAGAGGTCCACAGGTGGATTCATTTTCATAATAGGTAGAGCTACTATATCGTGGAAGTCGAAGAAGCAGACTATGCTCTCGCGGTCATCCATAGAATCTGAGTTCTTTGCACTTGATACCGCAGCCGAGGAAGCAGAATGGCTTCGGGAGCTCATGTATGATCTTCCAGTAGTTGGGGCGCAAATACCGGCAATACCGATATACTGCGACAACCAGGCGATTGCGGTGGTGGCATCAAATGACCTCTTCAACGGAAAGAAGAGGACTGTGCGGTTGAAGCACAGGGCAGTACACGATCTTATAGAGAGGTGGTATTACAGTGATTGATGTTCGGAGTCAGGATAACCTAGCAGATCTGTTCACCAAGGGCCTTAAGCGCCAGCTGGTTGATGACACAGCTTGTAAAATGGGCTTGAAGGCATTCTGATATTGTATTATTGTATTCCTACCATAAAGTTTTATGCTAATAGTTCAAAGAGAAATCTACTAGGCATCTAGCTTTTGGTTCAAGGGAGGACCACTAATCGGAAGAATATCAGGAACGGTGGGTACATGTTCTATTAGGCATGGAGAGGTTACGGACCTATAACCACTGTTGTCTACTGTTGTTTTCTGCAGAAAACGGTTCCTGTGGGAAGGTTAGCTTAATTGCCTTAATGAGTTCTCAGGCAGAGTGAATGCCTGGTGCGCTTTACAGGAAGCACAGTAGAGCAGTACTACAAGGAGTGAAACTCCATGCTACAATGGGGTGACTCCACAATGAGGTTTCTATATGTGGGGTGCTGCCCAGAAATAGGATAAAGCCTCAGCTTTGCAGGCCAAGTCACACCGGCGTAGCACCGCAAATAGGCAGTTAGCCTAATGCTGTATGTTAAAATAAAGAGGGGTGTAGTCAGCACTAAAAAGAGGAGGAGTTCCTCATGTTACAGTGGCACGACACCACGATGAGGTACCCGGTTAGGGATAAAGCCTCGGCCTTGCAAGCCATGTCGTTGCTGCATAACACCACAAGGGAGCCTAAGGCTTCATGCTGGGTAGTTTGGCACTACAAAGAGGTGGTTGCCTCATGCTACAGTAGTATGACACTACGATAAGGTTCCCGGTACGGGGTAAGGCCTCGGCTTTAAGCCATATCATAGCGGCGTAGCACTACAAGGGAAGCGCAAAGTGCTTCATGCCATGTCTTTTTATAATGAACTCACCTATAGTGTATGGACAAAGAGATCTCAGGCCGTCTCTTGAGGGTAAACTTGTAGACACCCAAAATTATACACTAAAACCAGGCCGGCACAGGGCCTTTAATGTGTAGCCAGAAGCACATGTAACTACATTATGTGAGTGGGAAGAATTTTAGCTATGATGCAGAATTCAAGGCTTAGTCCATTCTTGTATTATAGTCTGTTGTTTGAACCATGCGGAAAGATTCATGTCGTCAGCGACATCTCTCCTAATGCATGATGGACAGTTACTGTGGAGAACACTTATACTCATATATAGAGATATATGGGGATTGTAGGGTTTTGGTCTTTTTTAAAGAGATTTTTAGTCCCACATCGGCTAGACCAAAAGACTTGTATCTCTATATATTAGCTATGCTAGTTTAGAGATGCATATGTGGTGTGGAGGTACACATGTGTGTGACATGTGGGATTATTTTTCTAATAGAAAAAAGGCTAAATCAGCAATAGAAAGCATTCATGCTTTTTTGCTCTTGTGAAATTTATTTCCATGGGAGCTAAGTCCCGTAGGGGCTTAGCGACTCGGACTCGGGCTCATGGGCTCATGAGGCGTAATGTGGCATTTTGTTGGTACACTTTGCACTTACCACCGACCAGGGTGCGCGACCAGGGTGCGTGCCAGGTTGCGCACAGGTTGCGCTGGATGCGTCAGTTGCGTACGTTGCGTATGTTGCACACGTTGCGCGAGTGGCGCAAGGTGGCGCAGGTCGCACAGGTTGCGCAGTGGTGCAGTGGCGCAGGTTGGCACAAGTGGCTCAGTGCGCGGAGTGCAAGGAGCGCAGGATAAGCGCAGTTGGCGTAACTTGCAGCAGAACATGCGTTTGCACGTTCTGGACGGTTGCTACATGTTCGGGGTGGTTTTTACCTCGTTCCTAACTTTGTGGCAACCGAGCAATTGCTGCAGGGCCTATATAAGGCATCATCTCTCTCACAAAGCTAATATATACAAGTAATCGAATCCACCACAGAAAGTTTACGAAGTGTTTTTTAACACAAGTAAACAGAGAATTCAGAAGTATTTTTTTAATACAGTTCTGATCTTCCAGTAGCCTTCGAGAGAGAGGAAAGGCGCCGCACCAGCGTTGCTTTTGTACGGAAGTTCGTGTCCATCCGAGGAGTCAGAAGAGCAGTAGTGTTCCAAGTTCTCTGACGAACTTGCTGGTTCCTGGAAGCTGTTCGTGTAGGGCGAATAAAGCTTTGAGCAACGGTGATTATTCACCCCTACAAGAGTTCTTCCATCTTTTGCCAGTCACCTTCTTCGTTGCTGTCAGTAATTCTGATTGTATCTTCTTTTTAGAAGTACTACGATCTGATTGCTGTTGATTACGAAATCTTTTTTGATTCTCGTAATTCAGAATCACCTTCCTTGAAGTGTTGATTTGAAACATTATTTTTACAATTGTTTTATTTTCTCAGTTTTTCATCGAAAAATTATGCCCCGACATTAACAATAATTCCAAAACTGTTGTTGTTAAACAAAAGCGAAGCGTATATAATAAAATAGCGCCTGGAAGCATGTCACAACACTTACTTGGCTGAAATCCCGGATAGGGCTATCAATTCAATAATTGTCTAAAATGAGCCTTACACTTTGACTTTTTATCTCATGAAACCAAAATAGAGACTGGAAGCATGTCGCGAGGGATAAGTGGGTTTGAGATGATAGGAAGGACAGGAAATTCGAAACCAAAGCCACTTACGGAAGTGTACATGAGGCTCATGCTATTATATGGAGCATGCATATATCATATGGATGAAGGAGGTGTTGGTTTTTTTTATGCGTTGTTGCTTGGGAAGCAACTTATATGTGATTCAAAAAGGCACTACATTCTTTTAGTCCCACATGGAAAAGGAGAAAAAGTTCTCCTTTCCATATAAGGCTTTCCCCTCCTTAGTCGGTTAGTGGGTTGTTTAGGGGATGGGCTACATCCCATCCAACCCACGAGCGGGGGCACGATTTAAAGCACGTTTTTGACGCGATTATTTGTCGTACACTTAGCACGCTTACGCGTCGCAGATTGGACTAAGGTAATAAAGGTAATTTTCTATCTCCTTTTAATTGATTTATTTTTTTGTACGGTTGCTTGGTCTTCTGCAGACCTGTTACCACGTAAATCCCGTAACAGGATTTGTGGATCGCAGAGACAATTCTGGCCACGTGTAGAGAGATTTAATTTTAAAAATCAAATCAGTTGATCTGTTGAGAGAT
Source organism: Iris pallida (assembly GCA_029216955.1). Classification (NCBI taxonomy): domain Eukaryota; kingdom Viridiplantae; phylum Streptophyta; class Magnoliopsida; order Asparagales; family Iridaceae; genus Iris; species Iris pallida. Next base: position 1,956,270 of record JANAVB010024997.1, read on the forward strand.
ACGAAAAATCTTCTCTCTCTCTCTTTCATTCGAAACTCTGTTCGTGTAAAAGAGAAAGATCACAACCGGAACCTTCCTTCGCTCCTCCGTCCAACTTCTTCTCTGGGCAAGGCTGTGATCGATCGAGGGATTCACTACCGGGTGCACGGTGCTGTGGATCAAAGGATTCGTTGTAACTTGGGGATAGATTTCCTGGAACCCGCTGCATGATTGTGGGGGCAAAATTTTATTCTAAGGACAGCATTTGTAACGTGCCTCGAATCCTAAACTCTTAATTCCTGTTCAGATTTTTACTTCTTCTGATTGCATGCTTTAGGAATTCTGTCTAGTGATTTTTCCAACAATCTTAGAATAGAATTTCTAGGTTGTGTTTACCTTCTGTTTGTTTAATTAGTTCCTAAGCATGATGAATCCCACAGCATAGGAATTCTCGACCAACATTCACAACTCCTCCAAACCGGAGAAGTTTGATGGTCAGAATTTCAAGTGGTGGCAATGCAGGATGAACTACTAGTTAACCTGCCTGAAATTGATTGTCTAAGGTTCTCAAAGAACCTGAAACTCTGCCTGGTTTACACGAACCTGCCACTACAACAAAAAACCCTTTTAATGACGGCTAAAAAGCGTCATTAATGACGAACCATGACGCTTTTTTTCCACAGCAACCGTTATAAAAACGGGTGTTATAAATGTTTTTTAAAAGCGTCATAAAATAACCGTCATGAATAGTTTCTATAAAAGCGTTCTGAATAGTTAATATATAGTGCACAATTCAGAACAATTTTAAAACGTCATGAATAGATAATATGTATAGGCTCAATGCAGCACATTTATAACACTTTATACTATTCAAATTAGCATATTTAGAATGCTCTATACTGCACAGTATATATTACATTCCAAAAACTTAACATTATATATCACCATCTTTATTACATTTCTTAAAATAGAGTACATATCAACATCTTCATTACATTGAATATCCAAATACAGAATGTACCAAAAAAATAGGAATAAATCTCTCTTTTGCTAACCAAATTATTAGAAATATTTACTTAAGTAGATTCTGACCATGGATCTTCTCTCTGCCATCTCTTGAAGATATCGGGAGTCCCAAAGAGAAGTTGTGTCGCAGCTGAGCGACAACTTGGTGCTGCTGCAGCCGGCGCCGTCGTGGGAGAGCCTCATCCTCTGATCCCTTACTCTCGCCTGAACCCTCACCAGCGCCTGCATGCACCTCAGCGTCACGTTGTGCCCTTTTTGCAAATGAAATGTTAGCATAGCACTTTAGTAATCAACGCTGAAATGTGAGCCTAGCAATCAACCTGGATTTTACCAAGCCAAAAAATTAAAGAAAGTTAACAAGAAATTTATATATTAGAAATCAAAATCGAAAATGCATAATTACGAAAGCATCACTTATTAGACTGACTATACTTGGCGCAAATGGAGAATTGCTAAAAATAGAATGATATTAAAATGCCAACCAAATGGAGGTCTCGTGTTCCAAATCCTCACCCCACCTATATCCACAATTTAGATGTTATCAAGTTAGAACCAAGTATAAATGACACATTATATTTGAAAGACCGGAAACTGGAAAGAAAAAAAAACTTCAAGTCACTACAAAATTCAAAAGAAAGAAAAAACACAGATTCAAGTGAATTTCAGAAAACCCAGAAGCCAAAACTTTCATAAATGGAAAAAAGTTTATAGAACTCTAAGTGCTCATGTCAAGAATTCATCTGCTATGTGAAGTCCTCAGACAACTTTCAGAATGAAGCATGCATTAACATTTTCTAATTTGTACTTCTTTTGCAGCAGTAAGTAGAACCTTCTTTCTTTGGTCTTCTTTCTTCTCTCTATTTCTGAGGTGTGTAGTGGTTGTGGAATCCACATTCACTCATTGGTCCAATATATCTGAAGTAAAACAAACTAGGTCATGACAGTCTTTCTACCTAAACCCGCATGATTTTTATCCTATCTTCTTTAATTCTAAAGTTGTTTCTTTAAATGTAAAACATTCCCCTGAGTCCCCTCCCTCACCACCATCACAACACCTCATTGACATAGTACTCTCAATATAGCTACCAAGAAAATATTTGATGTGGAGATAAAGCAATCTAATTATATAATTATGCATGAGAAGAAAATTAGTCCTATGCTTAAATCATTAGAGATATCATAGTGAACTGTAATGAAAGGGTGTATCAGTGCCATCAGCCAATAAAAGGGTGCATAATTGACATGAGCCTCCTGCTAATGCAGGGCCTACACTACCAAAAAAAACCAACTTTAGCGACGGCCAGATCCGTCGCTTATCCGTCGGTAACATTTTTTACCGACGTAGTGGCGACGGATATTTGATGAAAATGGCCGTCGGGAAAAACGTCGTCGCTAAAAAATGTCCGTCGCTAAGCCGTCGGACAAATAATTATCCGACGGACTAGCGACTGGTTAGCGACGGTTGTCTTTCACCTACTTAGCGACGGATTAGCGACATGTTCCCGTCGGTTTACATGCCATATAATATTAAAATATCCGTCGCTAATCCGTCGTCAATAGGTCGGTAAAAGCGTATCAGAGAGGTTCCTGATACGCAAAATCAGTCGCTATTCCGTCGCCATTCCGTCGTTAACCTCGACGTTATAGCGACGTATTAGCGACGGGTAGGTCGTCGGCCTGGTTCTGGAAAGCTTCCATATTTCTAGAACCATGTCGACGGATAATTGGTCGCTCATCCGTCGCTAGTCCGTCGTCATCCTCGACCGATTAGCGACGGATTAGCGACCAACTATCCGTCGCTAAGTCTCTGGAAACCTACCATATTTCCAGAACCATGTCGACGGATTCGCCGTCGCTAGGTAGTCGCTCTTCCGTCGGTAACTGCAAAATATTTTATATCACCCAGTTAGCGACGGATATTCCGTCGCTCTTTCCGTCGGTAACTGCAAAATATTTTATATCACCCAGTTAGCGACGGATATTCCGTCGCTCTTCCGTCGGTAACTGCAAATATTTATATAATCCGTCGCTAGTTAGTCGCTAGTCCGTCGCTAAATGTAACATCAATTAAAAAAAATTACAGAAACATTCTATTTCCTTTTCGTAAATATTACACATTCATAATATCCAATATCCAAACATCCATGTACGATCAACAAATATCCAAATATCCATCCAAACATTACATGATCAACAAATATCCAAATTCATGATATCCAATATCAAATATCCAATAACAAATATCCAAATATCCAAATTCATAATATCCAAATATTCAAATTCATAATATCAAAAAACAGTACAAATATCATTTTCCCGGAGATGGATCGCGTGGTCGTCTCGGTGCCGCCTCGGCTCTGCAGATGTACTCTTCCACCATGTACGCCGGCACCTGGGACAACACATGCTCTGGAAGCGTGCGGAGCTGCTCTGCCGACATCATGTCCATGAGCCCAATGAGCGCAGTATCCGGTACCAGGCGGACCTCGGCATTACGGTCAAATGAATAACGTCCAGGGTCGGAAGGACCGGCAACCGCAGTAGACGTACCGGGAGCAGACGGATCTGGACCGGGAGCAGAAGGACGCGGAAGGCGCTCCAGCACATCCGACATTAGACTCCGCATTTCCGACATATCGGAGGTGAGAGTCGCAAGCTGCTTCCTCATATCGTCCGACGGGGGCGCGGGAGGAGGCGGGGGCGGTGGATATCTCGGAGTCGCGCCCTGCAACGACGCCGCCAGGGAACCTACGCCGTAGATGCGCCCTTTATTAAAGCCGCCGACAGACTCTACGAACACGTCGTCGTAGCGAGCGGCCATAGAAGAGGGCGTCTGGGTGGGCGTCGTTTCGCCGACAACCTCGGCAGGGGGCTCAATCTGACTAAGGGCCTCACGATATGCAGCCTATCCAATGAATGTGTTTATACTATAAGTTTTCCTAAATTATAATCTAAATCCTATGTTTCCCTAAGTTATAATTTGAATCCTACGTTCACCTAATTAAGTTAACAATAATTATATTTCTAATATAAATCTCATAAACATAATTACTTACATCAGTCGCCTGGGCCCTCGCGTCGACGAAGCTCCCGTCTGCCCGCCTCTTGTGTGTATGCAGGAATACATCGTAGGCGGTGACCGACTCCGGCTCTCTCCCCTCCTTTACCGCCCGTTTTGCCTGCATACGAAATATACGTCGAATTTAATTAACTACGTATATTAATAGTACCAAATTTAATAGTGAAATGAATTTGCGGTATCTCACCAAATCTGCACGCGTCGCTGCGTGGGGCTTTGAACCTCCCGTATGCAGACCAGCGGCCTGTCTGCTCGCCTTCGCTTCCTCTGATTTCTCCCTGTACTGAGCAGTATTCATCTTATCCAACATCTGCTCGTAGTACTCCTCCCGGAGCCACTTCTTCCTCGAATGCGCCGTACGAACGTCGTACACCGCATCCCGTATCTTCTTTCCGGCGGCGGCTTTGTAGGCCTTGCGAATCAACTCATCGCGATGGGGGGGCCACCAGAACGTCGTCTGACATACAAATTAAATTATCACGTAATTAAAAAATTAGTGGATTAAAGAATAATTAATAATTAACCAAAAGATATATATATACCTTCATCTTCTCGAGCCAGACGTACTGCATGTTCTGAGGCACCTCAGAAAAATTGAGGTAGGGGCCATGGTAGTTTTCCCGGATAATTTGCCCGAGTATCCGGGCAGCATCATACGGGAAAAACCTACAAAGAAGCAAAGACTGGATTATTAACTTGAATAAATGAAACAAATTTAATAAATTAACTTAAATTTACTTACGTATCACCCGCGGGCCATAGCTCTCGTCGGTTCTCGCCTATCGGCCTCTCTGGAGGCGTCGGAGGATCCGCGGGTCCGCGGATGTACTCACCGGTAGCAGGATGAAGCTGAATCCGGGGGTACTCCGGAGCCCACCCTGCAGTAACTGATGGTGTACCCGCTGGTGCATCCGGGGGCGGAACGGATCCGCTAGCGGATGGAGTCTCAGGCCTCGATGAAGATGAAGGATGGGTCGCAGAGATAGATCGACGGCGGGAAGAGTCTGTGGCCGGGCTCTCCAGGTCGGGATCGGAGGACTCTATATCCGGGGTATGTGGAAGGCGACCACGACCGCTACCACCACGACCGCTACCATCACGTCCACGGCCGCTACCATCACGTCCACGGCCACCGCTACCACCACGCCCACCACGGCCAGTACCGCCACCACCAGCACCACCACGGCTACCAGCAGCACGAGTGGTAGTGACCATGACCTGTAAATAGAACACATAAATATAATTAACAATATAGAAGTATAAATGAATATAAAACTGAACTAAAATATATATACCAGCAGCAGGGCGGCGAGTGCCGTCAAGACAATGAGAACTAAGAGTGCCATCTGTAAAAAGAAAATCATACAATAAGTAGATGATCGAACGACAAAAACATAAACTGAAATAAGAATGTGTCCGTCTAAACTGAATTCACTAAGTTAGTTGTAAGTGCTTCTAATATATACCGATATTTAATCTAATCATCGTTATCGTCCTCGTCCTCATCGTCATCGTCATCGTTCTCATCCTCATTCTCATCGTCGACTTCATCTATATCATCATCCTCATCGTCGACTTCATCTGTATCATCATCCTCATCCTCATCCTCATCCTCTTCTTCTTCTTCTTCTTCTTCTTCTTCTTCTTCTTCTTCTTCTTCTTCTTCTTCAGGCTCAATACTTGGGACAAGACGCCTCTTTCTCCCCTGGTTGACAGCTAAGTCTTGTATATCAACCTCTTCCTCCCCTCTATTTTCCTCAGCATGAGGTATATCGACATCTTCCACGTCCATGGTATCCGACTGTTGTCCCATGTATTGGGGCTTCTCGATCTGGTCCTCTTGGTATGCTGGGTCTCCAACGTTAAATGTATTTCTAGATTTAATCTTGCATACTGCCCACCAGTCAAATCGATCTCTACGACGCCTTGGGTAGCTTGTATAGTAGACTTGAACAGCCTGACTTGCTATCGCAAACGTGTCGGACCCTCTATACCTCCTGCGATGATTTATATCGACGAATCTAAATTGTTTATCGATTCTCCAACCGATATTTGGTCTCGTATCAAACCACTCACATTTGAACATCACAATATGCATATCATATGGGCCACTATATTGTAAATCTACAATCTCCCGAAGCACTCCATAATAGTCAAAGTCCGGCTCGTCGTCATAGATGGTGCCTCTTATGCAAACACCAGAATTCTTGGTATCGAAGCCGTCATTGAGAAATTTGGCATTTATAGCATGCTGAGTTGACTTAAACTTGAAGCCATTAACGACATAGCCTGACAAAGTCTTTGCATGCTTCTTCGGTCCCAATACCAAATAACGAATGCTCTCATTTATGAGTGTTGTTTCAGGCAATAAAACCTGTAAACATGTATTGATAATTTAAATATTTTAGCTGCATATAATTTAATGGTAGCCGCATAACATATTATCTCAGTTACTTACGTATTTACGAAACCAGGACGGAAAGGTACAATCAACCTCTCTTTGAAGTCCCTCATCTGTAATATATGGTGTCCTCATTTTGACTTCACCTCTAAATACACTGTTAGAGAGAATAAAAATAAGTGTAGTCACTTAATTCACCAAATTAGAGATTATAACGAGGCGTAGTCACTTACTTCTCCAAATCTCTCACTTCTTGTATGTCACAATTTAACAAGACATATCGGTAAGCGGTATCATACTCATCGTCGGTCAACCACCGTTTCTTACTAGCCCCAATAGGCTTGCCCCTTAAATTGAATATACCTCCATCCTCAACGTCTTCTTCATTCCTTTGAGGTCTATTTCGATTTGTCTCGACATGAGTATCGAAATAAATGGAGCAGAAATTTGATACCTCCTCGATAAGATATGATTCGCATATCGAAGCCTCTATATGAGCCTTGTTGCCAACTTTCTTCTTTAGATGGTGTAGGTACCTAAAGAGACAAATTATCTTGAGAATTAACAATGAATTGTAAAATCCACTTAAATTTCACTTAAATTATATCGGTTTTTATTTACCTTTCAAAGGGGTACATCCATCGATAATGAACAGATGCACCGACACGGGCTTCGTATGCTAGATGAATCGGTAGATGCTCCATGATGTCGAAAAAGCCCGGTGGAAATATTTTCTCTAACTTGCAGATTGTTAAGACAATCTTCTCCTCAAGTTGTACCATATGTTGCACCGTCAGCTTAGTTGAACAGATATCCCTGAAGAATGTAGACAGCTCGGCCAACGGAACCCATACAGCAGAAGGCAACAACTCTCTCAAAGCAATGGGCAGTAATCTTTCCATAAACACGTGGCAGTCGTGACTCTTCATTCCCGTTAGCTTGCGTTCATTGAGATCAACGCATCTAGACAAATTCGAAACATAGCCGTCGGGAAATCTTAAATTAGATATCCACTTGCAGATTATTAATCTATCTTCCTTGCTCAATGTGTATGGCGCTATAGGCTTACTTAATTGTCCACCAGCACCCCTTTGTATCAAGTTCAGATGAGGACGCTTGCATATCTCGGCTATGTCTTGTCTTGCTTTTGGATTGTCCTTCGTCTTTCCTTTAATATCCATTACGGTATTGAAGACATTATCGAACACGTTCTTTTCGATATGCATGACATCAAGATTATGCCTTATAAGATTATCTTTCCAATAAGGCAAGTCCCAGAAGATACTCCGTTTGGTCCAGTTATGGCTTTGTCCGAACCCCTCGACACGATGGTTCGATGGATCTTCCATTGCGGTGGGCAATTCCTTTACAGCTTCCCAAATATCGTATCCCGAAAATCTGGCAGGAGGTTGAGAAAATTCTTGTTTTCCATATCTGAACGCGTCCTTATTCTTTCTCCAAGGATGGGTCGCGGGCAGAAATTGACGGTGACAGTCAAAGAAAGAAGTTTTTCCTCCATGCCTAAGGCGGAACACCTTACTATTTTCCATGCATATCGGACAAGACATGTTGCCGTGCGTACTCCATCCCGACAGCATACCGTATGCTGGAAAATCATTGATTGTCCACATGAGTGAAGCTCTCATCTGAAAGTTCTGTTTCCTGGAAATATCATAGGTCGTGACGCCGATCTCCCATAGCTGTTTCAGCTCATCCACCAATGGCTGTAAATATATATCGATGTTATTCGTCGGATTTTTAGGACCGGGTATGATAGCTGTCAGAAACATATAAGGAGTCTTCATACACATCCATGGTGGCAGATTGTAAGGGGTAAGAATGACCGGCCAGCATGAGTACTGAGATCCCGACTGTCCGAAAGGGGCGAAGCCATCAGCACATAGCGCCAGGCGTACATTTCTAGGCTCTGCAGCAAAATCTGGATGACACAAATCAAAATGTTTCCACGCCTCTCCATCCGAAGGATGTGACAATTCTCCTTCGTCCTTTATGCGTTCTTCGCTGTGCCACGTCATGTGTTCTGCTGTATTTAGAGACATATACATCCTCTGCAAGCGCTTCGTGATCGACAAGTAATGCATATACTTGTAAGGACGTCGTTTTCTAGTCGACTTTCCTTTTCCCTGTACTGGCTTGTAACGATCCGCATTATAGAAGCTGCAACTTTCTGATACGCAATTCTCTTTGTAGTACAACATGCATCCGTTGCGACAACAATCTATCTTCTCGTACCCCAGTCCCAGTTGTCGGACCATCATCTTTGACTTGTAGAAGTTTTTTGGTAGCTCTTTTGATTCCTTCGGTAACACCTCCTTGATTACTTCTGTGATCCGATTATAGCAAGCTTGTGGCAAGTTAAAATCAGACTTTATGTTCAACAACCGCATCGTCACTGACAGTGCGGAATGAGTCTCACAACCAGGATATAGAGAAGTATCTGCGTCCTGAAACATGTCATAGAACTTCTTCGCCTCGGGATTAGGATCCTCCGGATCAAAATTAGGCCCTGCCGCATCATACACCATATCTCGTGCAAGGTTCTGCAGATCTCCATAATCAACAGAGCATCCGTGGTCTTCGATGACATCCGTTGCAGCATTATCATCAAAAGCATAAGTAGCAGCTTCCGCAGCCTGTCTTTCCGAATATAGTTCACCTTGCGATGACCACAGGCCGTAATTACGTACGAAACCCTTACGGGTCAAATGATCTCTCACAGTCACCACTTCTTCGTAACGTCTATTGTGACATTTAACACATGGACACTTAATTTTGTTACCGTCCATGTACTGAGCTTTGCTCATTGCATAATTAAGAAATACTTCCACGCCTGCCTGAAAATCGTCACTCACACCAATTCTACTCTCGTGTTGCCGTTTGTACATCCATGTACGATCAACAAAATAACGACTCATCCTCAATTTGGATGTGAAAATCTGTATCGTAAGACAAACTAAACATAAGAATAGCCCGATACCGATACTCATAAATTTGGATTAGGGTTAGGATGTTAGATATAAGTGAACTAGGTGATGTAGAGTACAATATAGGGAACTGTGAATGGACTGAAAGTTGCACATGAGAAGGTTCAATGAAGGGCCCATAAATGGGTTCACATGATAAGTTAGTAAGAATCCACATCACTATACATACTCCCCCGTCTCAGGAGTGTGTCTGGCTCCTATTTAGAACAGCACAGGTCACAACATGTCCAGAATAGCAAAACAGAGCTCTACAATGTATATCGGTATCGGACTATTCCTACGAGTATTGGTATCGGCGATATCAATACTCGTGTGAATAGGAGATTGCAATATAAGTCTAAGCTATCTAGCTAACATGTATACTTGCATTTACGTTGTATCATAACTTGTATCTAGTTACCTTGCTAATCATGTATATACTCTTAACATATATGTGAAGACACTATACTAACATGTATTTAAATCAAGGTTCAAAGTATCGGTATCGGAATCGGTAGTATCGGCGGTATCGGTAGTATCGGCGATATCGGTAGTATCGGTAGTATCGGCACGCGATATCGGTAGTATCGGCGGTATCGGTAGTATCGGCGGTATCGGTAGTATCGGCGATATCGGTAGTATTGGTATCGGCGATATCGGTAGTATCGGCGGTATCGGATCGAAGTATCGGATGTTTAGTGCAGGGTACGTGACATTGTGAAAGCAATACAAAGTAGCAGTAGGTCTAATAAGTCTCAGTAGGCCTAACCAAGCCTAGTCTAGCAATCACACACACCATCACAAGCCATAGAGAACACATATTACATATATATACATGTTGACATTACATTCTCATATTATCCAACATTGCATTTATAACTTGCATATATATACCACTCATTAACTTACACTATCACATGCATTGTACACTACATTATATTTTATATCATTGCCTACCTACATGCATTCCTATATACTAGCATATATATACATGGCCTATATTTCATAATCTCATGCTTGCCTACACATATATATGTATAGACATGGGTTAAAAATCAATTAGATACATTATACATACATGTCAATATTCTACATTACCAACGTGTATTCCTACATTACATATATTCATATAACCATGCATTTCATCATTATTTAACTTGCATATGTTCATCAATGGTTAGGACATAAAGTATCATGATGCATTAACTACTTGGATATGTTATACATTCAAGTCCAACATGCTTGTGTTGTGTACAAAGGTGGCAGGAGAGTGTAGTAGGTTAGGATGAAATATCAGATTTTGTGTTGTGTACATGTGTTCAGGAATTTGAAATCAATGACAGTGAGAATATCTCAGGTTTGGTTCCAGTTGGTGTGACAGGAAGGAAATTCAACACCCCCCCCCCCCGACCCCCCTGCCCTCTCCACCCCCCACCCCCCGACCCCCCTGCCCCCATTCAACACCCCCCCCGACCCCCCTGCCCTCTCCACCCCCCACCCCCCGACCCCCCCTGCCCCCATTCCCCACCCCCCCGACCCCCCGACCCTCATTCCCCACCCCCCCACCCCCTGCCCCCATTCCCCACACCCCCCCGACCCCCTGACCCCATTCACCACCCCCCCCCCCGCCCTCTCCACCCCCCGCGAAGCCGACCCCCCCCCCACTCCCCCCCCCCTCCGGCCCCAAAACACAAAATTAGAGAAAATTAGAGAGAGAGAGAGAGAGACCTGGTAGAGAGAGAGAGAGCCGCGAGAGAGAGAGAGAGAGCCGCGCGCGAGAGAGGGAGAGCCGCGAGAGAGAGAGAGAGTTTTGGGGGGAATGAAAAATTCCCCCCCGTCGGTTCAATTTAAGTTAGGGCACAGAATCTAGCGACGGAATAGCGACGGAATAAAGTAGTCGCTAAACCGTCGCCAATTAAAAGGTAATTTCCGACGGCTATATCCGTCGCTAGGTAGTCGCCAAAGTTCCCGCCAATGTTATAAAGATTTTGCCGCCAACATTAGCGACGGATAAGCGACGAAAAATAATCCGTCGCTAATGTTCGTCGACTTAGCGACGGAAACCCGACAAATTTTTACATTTAAAATTGAAAAAAATTATGTTGTGTTGTCTGTCGCTAATCCGTCGCTAAGATGTCGGAAATTGGTCGCTATTAGCGACGGAATCCGTCCGTCGCTAAATGTCCGTCGGTAAAGTGGGGTATTTTAGTAGTGCTAGGGGTGTCAAGATGTACGTTGTCATGATGTGATGCGACAATACAATGACATCCAGAAATGATGAACCAAGAAAACAGCTGATATACAATTAGCCCTATATTTTCAATAAAGCGTAGACATGATAATATTGTGGCATATCAGTAACGTGTTCTACTTGATATATTCTGCAGTTTGAAAAATCAAGGATGTCAATTATGCATGAAAAAGTATGTCAGTTACGCATAAAAAATTACTCGACTAATGTATGAAGTGGCTATAATTTTGACCAACATGCAGCAACAATGATCAAATTTCATGAATGAAATCTACATTGGCCATGTAATTTTAGCAGAGCAGTTAAAATACAGTAGAAATAAAATGTAGAACAGGAAGATGAAATAGGTATGCAATACTACGGTATTGGTTTATAATAAATTCACGACATCATCAAACAAAGAACTCTCAATATACTCATAAGCGTTCTGCTTCCAGAGTAGAAATCCAACCTCATCAGAATACATGTTAATTTAGTAGACAAACGAAGTAAAACACGACAATTATACTATTATGGAAATAAAGACCTACTTTCATCCTATATTCTCTAAAAAAATGTGAAAAAGATGGATTATAGGGAACATGATTACCAAACAGAAAGCATAAATGCGATGACATTTACGAATGAAGAACTATACTGTTCTCAATTTCTAAAATGGTATGGAACAAATACTGGACGCTTCTCTGTATTTGTTGAGTTACTCCGAACTTCATATTTATCTCGTATTAGTGACTCACTTCTATGTTGTCAGAGCATCAGGAAGAGTAGAGTGTGCTCCCAGAACTATTATACTATTATGGAAATAACACGACAATTATACTATTATGGAAATAACATGCCTGAAGGGGAACGTGGAGCTCCGCCTCCTGGTGTGCCTGCAGAGCGAGGGCCCCGTCCCGTCCGTTCTCGGCCTCCTGGACCTGTCCTGCCCGGGCGCGGGGCCGGCGCCGGCGACGTGCGTCTACGTCCTCCACCTGGTGGACCTCGTCGATCGGGCCAGCTCCAGCCTCGTGGTGCACAAGAACAAGAAGGGCTTCATCAACCCCTCGGAGATGGCCCACCTCCACAACACCTTCATCCGCTACGAGCAGGACAACTGGGGCCGCATGTCCGTGCAGCCCATATTTCTTTTTTATTCGTATTGAATCTAAGAAGTTAGAAGAAATTTCTTACCAAAACGGGACCAGACCACGCCGGAGAGGAACGTCACGAACCCGCTCCCTATTTTTTGTCGGGAGGAGGACGAAATTAAAAACCCTAGCCCTAATTTTGAAGAGAACGGGTGTTTGCAAAAACAAAAGTATAAACTTTATTTCAATAAACTTTGTAAAGATTACAAGAATTCTGGGAAAGTACAACTGTAGGAATCTAATCTAGAAGACGATTGCTTTATCCCTTGGACGATGTGAACTTTGAAGACAATAGCCTCTGAATTTGAAGGCAAAAGCCTCGAAAGAATGCAGCAGCACTTGGACAAGAACTCTTGAACTCTCTGATATTTCTGAACTTTATGTCTGATCCCCTTGAATGAAGACTTGAAACTCTATTTATAGAGTTCTGGAAATAACTAACTTTTAGTTATTCTGAATGGCGCAAGTTGGATTGCACTGGATTGCGTAGCATCAGACTGCGCAGGCAGTTGTCTGGTCGTGGGCCAACTGTCTTGGACACATGGCATCATTTGATTAAAATGCGTATGATCGTGTGCAGACGATTGCCACATAATGAGCAATTGATGGCATGAATGCCACGTGTACTTTTGTCAGTTGTCATGATGAAGTGCGCCACATGAATTGCGTTGACTTTGGATTGTGCTAGAATGGACCGCGCTCAGTTGGGTTACGCTGTAAACAGATTGCGCTGCATGTACATCTGTCCTCGAGCGCTGTGCGACGCAATAAACGAACAGTCTCCTCGTTCTTTGTGCTGTCAGTTGTCAGAAGATTTGATTGTGTCAGGTAATAATGATATTGCCACATCAGCCTGCGCATTTGAAAGTATGTGCAGTCCAGTCTGCGCCATCTGGATGATGCACAATCAGATGTCTGCACAGTTCATTTGAAAGCTATTTTTCTTGATTTTCATGACTTTGTTGATGGGTGCAACTTAATTGTTTAGGACCTACAAGACCCCATTCAAAGTTTTCGAAAGTTAAATTTATTCAAAATTTCGAAATACTTTGAATTTTGAATTTTAAATCAAGTTGCGCATATGTCGAGCTGTCTGCACAATCGAATAAATCAGTCCCTTCTTTTTTGGTGCAATCTGTGGCGGCCGTTTGTTCTTTGAAAAACTATAAATAGTTCCTTCGATCCTTCAAATTATTCTTTACTTGCTTTCATTCTGTTTTGAGAGAGAGAAACCCCGAGCCTACTCCGACTTCAACCTTTCTTCTCCGTCGATCTCATGGCTCCCAAGCATTCCTCCGTCGTTGACAAGGGCAAGGCCCCTGCCGATTCTTCGACTCGTGTTGCGCCTCGTCCTTCCCGTCATGAAACTGCGCACCCTGCTTTGCGAGGTAGACAACCCGATCGAAAACTCTTTTTAGGGTTTTTCGACTTTGCTGGATCTTAAAATCCATCTCTTTTTAGAGATGTGATCATACTGCGCCACCCTTTTTAGGGTTTTGGTTGCACGAACACATTATTCTTCATTTTTATGAAGAATATCTTCTCGCGTAATCGGTTGAATTGTGCTGGCAAAAGTCAGCGCAATCGGCTGATTTGCGCAATCTTGTCAGCGCAAAATGATGCTTGCACAAGCTTTGTCAGCGCAATCTGATGATTGCGTAATCTGATGGTTGCGCAATCTGATGGTTGTGCAATCCGATGTTTGTGCAATCTGATGATAAAATTTCTGACTTGACTCGTACTGAATTTTGTTTTTTCTGTTTGATGCAGTTAACACCAGAGAAGATCCTGTATATAAAACATTTGTAGGAATTTTAGCTGAGCCAGATTTCAAAGAAGACTTATCTCATGTGCTCTTTCTACAATATGCCCTTCCATCTTCTCGCAGACTATTTTGATAGCACAAGATAACGAGACTTTGCTAAGTCTGATAAATGGACAACCTTTGCAATCTGCTGACGCTGTCACTCATAAGAAGCCTATGTTCCTCTTCGGCGATGCCATTGATAAAAGTTCTCAACCAAGACCCCGAGTTGAGTCGAGAACTTTCCAATGGAAGAAAAAATTGATCAAGTTACCAGACCTAGCTAGATGCCTTCCTCTAGCAAGACATGCCCATGCAAGCCATCCTAGGAGGATGGAATGGGACATCACTCCCCTTCAACATGCACGGACCGGAAAGATCTGTGTCAAGAAAGGTCCGAACAATAGGGACATGTTCTATAGTTCTTCCGAACGACACAACACTTTATTGAGAGGGTTGAAGCCAGGTTGTATTCCCCTGAGAACTCGTCTTTGCCGCTGCCGGTAAGGACACCGATTTTTGCCAACAAGTACGCCAAAGCGGAGGGCAGATATCCAGATCAAGATATCCGGCTGACAGGTCTGGTAAACCCAGACATCAAAAGATGGAGCTGCATAGCCAACTGGATACTGGTCCAGTTTGAAGATAAACTCAGAGAAATTGATCTGTATAATGCGGTACACGCTACTGTATACGGCTTCTTTCCAAATCCTCATCTATTTTTGGCTCTGGCAGAGAGGTATAACTACAGGATAGGGACATTCATGACGCCCTGCGGAGAGATGGGCTTGGCTCTTCATGAGATGAAGTATATCTCATATTTACTAATGGGTGATTTGCCTTACGAGGAGTACGTCCCGACCAACGATGAGTTAGATAGACTTCGTCGAGAGAATTCAAAGATGGTAGAAGTCTTTGATGAGCTTTTGTGCCATTATAACATATGCTCTTTGTATTACCAAAGTGGCTCTTCTGGCACATGCTATTCATCCAAATGGTTGACTTATCTTTTTCTCAACCACATTATTGAGAAAAAGACAAAAGATCATGATTCATGCAACCCAGATTTCTTCCATCCCCTCAGTAACAGTGAAGTGCTAAAGCTGATGGAGGAGAATAAGAGAATGGATATCAGAGTTGATGATGAACACCAATATCCTCCTCTTAAGGCTGGAGAATTTGTGGAGAGCTTTATAAGAATGGGCTACAGGTCCATGTCTAAACAAGCTCAGCTGGCAAGATTTTTGACGTACTCGCTACGTCGATTCGTCGTGCCTGGAGCAAGTGCTATAGACCGCTTCCATCACGGTGTTCTTTTTGCTGCTGTCCGGTTAGTCTTCGGCTAACGGATGGATTTACTATCAGCGATGACCTGTAGAATAATTGTAGGTCTTCTTCTGTATGTTGATTCTATGCTCAAGTGCAAGAGTGATAAGGGGAACTTCCCTAGACTGGAGTTACCTTACACCTACTTATTCAGATGGTTGCCCTTACATCATCCATCATTGATGAACCCTGCCATGGGAGCAGTTGGTGGCAGTTTTCTGCGCAGATTCTCACAGAGTAGGTGGATATACACTAGTTTGAGGGACTACAGACGAACTCTGAACCTCGGTAAAGGATGGAATTTTCTTTGTTCTCCTCCTCCAACTGGTTATGAGCATATGGCAGCAAACCTGATTGAACTTGGGAGGCAACCAATAGGTCGAGTATCTTTTGAATGGCTGGAGACAATCAGACCATCACATCTAGTATACAGATTTGAAGAGGAATGCTTTCTTGAACCATATCTGCCGAGCCGCTTTGCTCGTCAATTTGGATATGACCAGTTCCATGTGGGCAACACAATAACTTACTTACAAGGAAAGGGATATCTGATCGATGGTGCCAGAGCATGGGCTTAATATAATGCTCGAAACATAAAGACTGTGTTCTCGATGCCAAACAAAACTGATGCTGGTCCTAGAATGCTGTATACTTATTCACAGTTTTACACAGCTGCCAATACATTTGCGAAGAACTTTAGCCTCGTTGATAGTTTTGCAACAGCAAATCGTCTGAAGAAAGGAGCGACTGACACATTAGCTCCCAATAATGACGAAGAACATGAGCCAATGGACGATCCATTGGAAGCTTCCAGAGAAGCCAATTTTCCTGAGGAAGTTAACCAACCTTTAAGAATTTCTTTGAAGGTTGTTAAGTCTCCGGTCAAGGATAAGAAGAGAAGGAGAGAAGAGCCTTCTTCCCCAGCTGTGAAGAAGAAATTGATCTTGGAACATTCTTCAGAGAAAGTCACTACGAGATCACAATCTAGACAATTGGCCGAGTCCACTCGAGATGAAGCAGCTACACCGACCTCTGTTTAGAAACAGTCGAGGTAGTAAACATAGAGAGTCCTGAGAGGCCTCTACATAGAAAAAAGAAGCTAGCTCACAGAAGAAAGAAGAGAACAGTTTCTCCTCCAAGGCAAATTTTATCTTCGGTCGTGATGAACGCTGCGGCTGGAATCACCATGCCATCTCCTACCCCTATTTCTGAGTCTGGGCATAAAACTTCTAGTCCAGAACGGAGGGAAAAGATCGAGCAGAGAGAAGAGGTTGACCAGAGAAATAAGGCCGTAGAGCCTAGAGAAAATATTGCAGAGACAGAGCATGAAGCTTTGCAATCCCCTTTACCGATGATGGATACTACTCAACCTCCTGCTACACCAGGAGCAATCCGCGAGGAAGAGGATCGTTTGATGATCGAGGCTTTAGATGACTGTGACTTCGGCTCACAGGATTACATTGATCAAACCGCTGCAACTGACAGTGGGGAGGTACCTGAGGAAGATGAAAATGAGGAGAGTTTATCATCTAAGGATATTGTGGATACACATGATCCTGAAGGGGATGATGAAAAGCATGTGTCTTCTATTGCTGCTGATGACACCTTAGATCCTGAGAAAGATGTTGAGGTGCAGATATCTCCTGAAGCTGCTGATGATACCTTAGATCCTGAAAAGGATGTTGAGGTATAGACATCTCCAGAAAAGATAGCAGATGAAGAAGCAGCCCTGGAGGAAACTCCTGCTGTTGATCTCCAAGGTATAGAATAAAATTAGTAATTTTCTTTAAATAGATTGACAGCTAACATCTTTATTCTTATCCCTACAGAACTTGGATCTTCTCCAGCTCCTCCAGTATGCATGGACATAGTGCTTGCGACGACAATTGCTAGTAGCAGTCGCCATTTATCCTGTAGCTCCAAAGCAGGAAGTAGTCAGGCAATAGTGTCTGAAGCTACTTCTGCTCAGCTAGAATATGTTCCGACAGATGATAGGCCTGTTGCCGGATCGAACCATGGTAAGACTGTTTTCACTTTTGATTCTCTTTGACAATAGCAAATGACAGGCAAAATGATAATATTTAATTTTGCAGAGGAACAACCAGGAGGAGCGACCAGCTCTACTCTAGCTCCTTTCTTCAAAGAATCTTCTATCCAAATACGAGAAACTGAACGTCCTGTTGCTTCGTCATCAACAGGAGTAGCTGCGACTCCTGGTGCTCTGGCGACCAATCAATTCGTCATTCAATCATTTACCAAATTCTTCTTCGATTCATTGGGGTCATTGATCAATAGGATGATGGAAAAATAGGATGCTGATTTTTATACAATTAGAGGTCCAACCTCTTTCGTAATTCATGCTATCTGCGAGCAAGGTGACGAGCCTCAGGCCACTTTTCTTGAGCACATATTAAATGAGCTAGAGACTTCAATAAAGAACTACAAAGAGCTCAATAAGGGGGGGGGTAGAACCCTTAGTTCAAGCAGAATTTGAACGGATGGCTCAGGAATCTGCAGTTGAGAGAGTAAATTTCCAGATTCTCTTGGATGCTTTTGCTACTAAATCTGCTGAGTACAATTCCAAGGTGGAATCAGTGACATCTACTGCTGAAAGAAAAGGGAGAATAATTGCTGAACTGAGAGCGGAGATTGCCCGTCTTCAAGAAGAACTGGAAGATGAGGTTACCGAGCATCAAACTGCAATCCAATAACTCGGTGCTCTAACCCAAGAAAGAGACGAATATGCCGCAGCTCATAATGATGAAATCACTCGTAGAATGGTAACCATGCCAACTTTCAACGAGACATCTGGGATGGAAGAGGCCAGGAAGAGAGTGATGGAATCCCGCAAAGAGCGTCTGCAGACTCTGAAGCAACAGATTACCGGCTTGATGACACCACCAGTTTAATAGAATGATTCCTTGTATCTTCTTATTTTTGCAATATGTATGTTTTTGTAATGTCTTGAATTTTGATCAAATAAAAAGACATTTTGTTGTGGCTCTATTATTTATTGCATATCTTGTTCAGATATAAATAATAGAGATAGAAAATATATTCAGAGGTACAGGACATGATATATTTTTAGATCTTGAAAAATAATCATATTCAATTATATCTCCTCAGAGGTAATATAGACGTGGCAAATATAATTTATTGAATATCATTATTTCAATAGACAACTTAATCGAGGACGACAAGTTGCTGATAAGAACAAAATGGATAATTCGTCAAAATGTGAGAACGAAATGAATCGTCGGGATGAAAGTAATGAACGGACAGGCCGTCAAATTATGAATGGGTGAACCGTCAAATGAGTGGAATGAACGAACGAATCGTCAGATTGATTGAATGAACGGGTGAACCGTCGGATGAATATGATGAATGAACGGGTAAACCGTCGGATAATTGTGGATGGCATGAACGGGTAAACCGTCGGATAGATATGTGAACGGATGAACCGTCGTATGATGATGAACGGACGAACCGTCAGATTGATGATGAACGGACGAACCGTCAGATGATGATGAACGGATAAAATGGTGATAAAATGAACGGGTGATCCGTCAGATGAATTGAATGAACGGGTGAACCGTCGGATAATGAACGGACGAACCGTCAAAATGAATGTGTCGCTTCGTAATTTTAAGAATTTCTACCTATAAATAGAACATAAATCTGGAAGAAATAAACATTTCCACTTTTCAACATAAAGATGTCGTCTGGAGATGCATCCAAGAAGGCTGAAATTGTTCCGAAGATTGAAGTGGGTACTGAAGAACGTCCTGCCGATCCAGTCCAGCCAAAGCAGGCAGAAGTAGGCGAAGGTTCGTCTGCACCCAAACTATTGCGGGATATCTTGAACTTTTCTGCTTAAACCAGGAAAGACTGAAGAGGAAGAGGCCATGAGGATGGCTGCTTGCAAGTTCCTGGTAGGTTCCAGCAAGGATGTTCTCAGCTCTTTTGCTAATTATGTCTTTGATAAGGACGGGAGTGGTCCACATCCCAATGTCGAGAAGGACGATAGTGATCTTCCTTGATATTATGTAACATCATTCATGATGAAATAAAAATCAAACTTTATTTATGAACTGTCTGATCTTATTTACATAAAATCTCTGTTACATTTATACATAGTATTTCTTAAAGAATTTGCCATTGATAGGCATCATTGCAACTCGACCATCTAACTCTGAAAGTTGATAAGCTCCGTTTGAAAAGACTTTGCTGACAATATAAGGCCCTTCCCACTTTGCATCGAACTTGCCTTTGCTCGAGTGAGTCATAGTCATAGGACGTCTTACTGTTAGAACAAGTTCTCCTTGCTGAAAGGCACTGACTTTAACTTTGCGGTTGAAAGTCTTCGAGATGCGGGCTTGATACAACTCAATATGCTGTTGAGCTAATAGCCGCTTTTCATCGAGCGCTTCTAATTCTTGAAGTCGAAGAAGATCGTTGTTCTCTGTAGTGAGTTCATTAGCAATGGCAATCCTTAAAGAAGGAATTTGAAGTTCCAGAGGAAGAACTGCTTCACAACCGTATACCAGAGAGAAAGGTGTAAAGCCTGTGAGATTGTGGACCGTAGTTCGATAGGCCCAAAGACATTCACCAAGCTTTTCACTCAAATTTTGTTTGTTAGTAGATACAAACTTCTTGAGGAGCTTGATAATGGTTTTATTAAAAGCTTCAGCTAATCCATTAGCGGCAGGATTGTAGGCTGTAGAAGCAACATTGTCAATCCGATGATCATCGCAGAATCTCGTAAACTTCTGGCTGATGAATTGTGGTCCGTTGTCATGGATGATTCTTCGAGGTACACCAAATCGATAGATGACATGGTGTTTGACGAAGTTAATGACACTGCTAGTTTTGACTTCAGCCAGAGGTATAGCTTCAGTCTATTTAGAGAAGTAGTCGGTTATTGCTTGTATGAACCGATGTTCTCTAGAAGAAGGAGGATTGATAGGACCTATAATGTCCATGCCCCAAGCTTCAAAAGGCCATGAAGCAGCCGTCGGATACAAAAATTCTGAAGGTTGATGAATGAAATCTGTATGGAATTGACAAGCACGACATTTTCTCGCATATTCGATGGCATCAGAAACCATAGAGGGCCAATAGTAACCCATGTGTCGGATGCGATCCTGTAGCTTAGGACCGAGTTGATGTGCTCTGCAGACACCGTCGTGAGCTTCTCATAATACTTGCTTTGCTTCATCACCAGCAAGACAGCACAAGAGTAGGCCGTCATAAGTCCTCCGATAAAGAGCCTTGGTGGTCTGATTGTAATAGAATCGGAGAGACCGCCGACGAATACTCATAGCCTCCTTGGGATATTCAGGGAGTATGTCATGAACTACGAAGTCGATGAAAGGAGCTCTCCAATCTTCACTGATAACATTGACTTCAGTAAGATTACTGAACTCAATATTACGATTATTTTCGACGCAGAACAATTCCCGATTAGAGATGACCACCACCTGCTGTCTTTTGATAGGGATGGCTAGGACTGCTGCAAGATTGGCCAAAGCATCTGCCTCAGTATTGCAAGCTCGGCGTACATATTCAATGAAAAAGGCTTTGAATGATGTAGCCATGTTGATTGCCGCTTCAAAGTAAGGCACTAGATCTTGATGACGAACTTCATAGGTTCCTCTAACCTGATTAACAACCAACTTAGAGTCGCCATAGACTTCAAGATAATCGACATTCAATTGCTTGGCTAATTGAAGACCTATCAGTAGAGCATTGTATTCTGCTACGTTGTTGGAGCATGGTTCATCTAGAGAGTAGGCTCTTTGGATAGTTGATCCGTCTGGAGAGATAAGAAAACTCCGACTCCTGCTACAATGGCACCATTGGGTCCGATTCTGGAGGCTCTGTCAAAGAATAGACGCCAAGTAAAAAATTCTTCGGAGACCATATTTGCTTCCAATATCTCGTCCGAAATTTTATCATAGAGTTTGGATGTTTCTGGCACAGGATGAGCCGCTAAGAAATCCGCCAGTGCTTGACCTTTGACAGACTTTTGTGGAACATATACCAAGTCATATTAGGCTAGCAGAATGGCCCATATAGCCAACCGAGAGTTGAGTGTGCTGGGCTTCTTCATGAGTACCTAAACAGGATTAACTCGTGATATGACATGAATGGTTTGGCCAATGATGTAATGCAGAGTCTTTTGAACAGCAAACATAAGAGCTAAGCATTCTTTTTCGATCGGACTATAACGGTGTTCAGCACCAATCATAGTACGACTGAGATAATAGATGGCTTGTTCATGGCCTTCTTTATTCTTTTAGGCAAGTAAAGCACCCAATGAATGGTCCATAGCACGAACATACATTAAGAATGGTATGCCAGAAATTGGTGGCACCAAGATCGGTGGGTTCATGAGATATCGCTTGATGTCATCAAATGCTCGTTGATATTTTTCAGTCCAAACGAAAGATACACCCTTTTTCATAAGTTGAGTAAATAGTTTGCAGCGTCCAGACAGATTCGAAATGAATCTCCTGATGTACGCAAGTCAACCTTGAAATCTTCTTAGCTCTTTTAGGTTGCGTGGAGGATGCATCTCTTGAATGGCTTTGATCTTCTCGGGATCCACGTGTATACCCTTAGAGGTAATGACGAAGCCGAGAAATTTGCCACTAGAGACAACCAAGAATGACTTGGTGGAATTTATTTTGAGTTAATATTGGCGCATGAGATTGAAGATAGTTCTCAAGTCTTGGATGTGATCTTCCTTTAGAGGAATTTTGACAGCAATATCGTCAACGTAGCATTCGACTGTCTTGCGCAGATGATCTCGAAATATTATACTCATAGCTCGTTGGTATGTTGCACCAGCGTTCTTGAGACCAAATGGCATTATAGTATAGCAGTAGACTCAGCGAGGAGTGCGGAAAGAAGTATGCTTTTCATCTTCAGGATTCATCCGAATCTGATTATATCCGGAGAATTCGTCCATAAAAGATATTCTTTTGAACCCACAAGTGTTGTCGATCATGACGTCCGTGATAGGGAGAGGAAATTCATCTTTTGGACATGCTTCATTAAGATCCCGGAAGTCGATGCAGACTCAAACTTTGCCGGTTTTCTTTAGAACTGGGACGACATTGGCTACCCAATCAGGATTCTGTTCTTCTCGAATAAAACCACAAGCTATGAGCTTCTTGACCTCATTGTCAATTACATCCATCATTTCTGGCTTGAAACGTCGTTGTTGTTGTTTGACCGATTTTGTATTCTGCAGGATGTTCAGTTTGTGAGTAGCAACTTTGGGATCTAGTCCTGACATTTCTTCATAGCTCCAGGCAAAGACATCAATGTATTCTTTAATCAGAAGAATTAATTCTTGTTTGTTTGCCTCTGAAAGGTTCTTGCTGATAAATATTGGACGAGGTGACCCGCTCTCTCCTACATCGACTTGAACTAATTGATCTTCGGTAGGAGGTTCTCTTTGTTCGAATCGGAGTTCCCACTGGGTATCCATTCGTTGAGCCCAAGGATCTGTTTCAGGATTTTCTTCAATATCCTCGTCATAGCCTTCTGGAAGTTCAACAAAGACCATATTAGAAGATACAGTCAGCCGATGGACTTGACCAATGCTGGTGTCAGAATCCCACGATCTGGAATCAGAAGAGTTAGAACGCTCCTCACTATCGGATTCAGAGCCTGCTGGGGATAATAATGGAGGTGAAGCATATCCGAGACCTCTTTTGGTCCTGCTGTAGTACATCTCTGACTTTCCTTTCGGAACAGCCGTATGGATAGGAGTTTTTCTACCCTTATCGTAGTTGAGGCCGCTCTTGAAGTCGTAACCCATCTTTCGGATGATGTCTTTTGATTGTTGACTGTAACGACGGAGTTGAGGATGCCCCGTGTCGTTAACTTTGCTATCATCCGTATAACTGAATTGTTATTCTGGTTCTTTACTAAAAAGTATTGGACTCTCGCCTTTCTTACGAGCGGGAACAATACGATATGAATCCTTTAGGTGTTCAAATGAAACTTTAGTTTGAAGCGATTGCACAACTCCCATTGTAAATGACTGAAAGCTATCTAACATATTCAAATAGCATTTAGCATGATAAATGACATCAGTATACTGGAAAGTAGATGCTTTTTCATTGATTTGTACATTTATATTTACAGCAGGACCTTCAGCCTTAGCAGGCTTGGTCAGATTGATTACAAGAGAGGGAGAAGAAGAACGTAGAGGAGGATTGGCTTTGTTACGACGAAGGTCGATAACAAGCGGCTCAGAAGAGGTGAGCTCCCTTTTGTCCTTGTTATGAGATAGATCTATAACAAGTGGCTCAGAAGAGGTGAGCTGCCTTTTTTCCTTGTTACGACGTAAGTCGATAACAAGTGGCTCAGAAGAGGTGAGCTCCCTTTGATCTTGATTATCAATTGATTGCTTCTGGACTGGCAAGTGGATAGCCAGTGGCTTGAAAGATTGAGGACGAGAAACACGCCCTTTAATAGGTATGATGAGGGTGTCTTTAGGCACTATTTCTTGCTCTTCTTCAGTGTCCAGAGACAAGACAACCTTCATGAATTCGTCCTTGTACATACGTGTATCATTGCAATATGCTTCGATGCCTTTGAAAGGATAGAGATCAACAACCTCCTTTTGCACTTCTCCATTGTCATCAACATATTTAAAACATTGATGGAGAGTCGAAGGGACAATGTTATACTTGTGCAGAAATGGTCTTTCTAGCAAAGCATTGTAGGAACAACCATGATTGTCAATGATGTAGAAGGTAACCTTTGTGCGAAGATTGCCTATTTGGAGTTTTAGGCGAATCTTGCCCAGAGGCTCACTCCTTCCCTGATTAAACCCAAGGATGGTGGTGATTGTACTGGAGAGACTATGCACTATGATTTTTAGCGCATCCAACATTGACTTCGGCATAATGCTGAGAGCAGACCCTGGATCTATCAGAATGCGATCGACTTTCATCGAGTCGACGTATCCTGTATAGTAGAGAGGACGACCGTGCCTGTTGTCTTCCATCAACATGTCATCTTGTGTGAAAGTTATGTTTGGAATTAACTCTAACACTCTATGACAATGGAGGCAAGAGACTGGCTCTGCTTTTGGCTTCTTCAGAAGGGCTAAACAGGTTTCAGCTTGCATGAGAGCCTCACTTAGAGTTTTCCGAGTCTCTTTAGAGAGGCGCAAGAGCTCAAAGATTGACAGCCGGGCTGGTGTATTGGCTAGTTGAGCCAAGATATCAAAATTGTAAGGCTTTTCAAGTCCAGAAGGAGATGACTTCTTTAAAGGTTTATCGAAGTGGACTTGTTGTTTGCCTTTGTCAGCTACCGTCGGCTTGGAAGAAATAGGTACTATAACTGGTGAGGATGCAGAAGGGATGTCCTCAGTAGAAGTAGGCTGCACTAGAGCAGGCTCAGAGGAAGAAGCAGGATTCTCTTGGGCTTCGGGGTAATCCTTTAGATAGGCTTTCCCTGATCTGTTGCCTAGCAGGATTTCTTCATCAACTATGGGGTCAAAAGACACCATATTACAAGTCTTTGTCTTGCCCTTGGAGCGGTCTTTCTTCTTGGAGGAAGAGGAAAGTTTGAATTCTGAAGCAAGATCCGGATAAATCTACATAATCTCGCCATTGTCAAGAGACAAGGGGACGAGACCTTCACTTTATGGAGGAGGGAGATTTTCAATCTCAAGAGTAGCTTTGGGGATAGGAATAACACCGTGTTGCACCATCTGCGGCGGAAAGTCACCGAATTGAACTGAGACCATGTTTGCGGTAACAGTCTTCTCGTCTTGCTGTAAAGTGACAACACCAGCGTTGACCAGCTCCTAAATTTTACCTTTGAGCACATAACATGCTCGAGTGGGATGTCCAATGAACCTGTGATAGACACAGTACTTGGGATGATCAGTTTTACCGATTTCATCGGGCTTCTTGGAATCTGGAAGTTGGATTTTATTGCTTTTGATCAAGCAATCAAAGATGCTAGCAGTGTCATTCTCATCAAAGGAATATTCTACTTTAGGACGAGGTTCCCTTGGTGGAGGTGCAGAAGGAGTGGAAGTAGACGTAGGGGGAGCCACGTTGACCGCCAGAGATTCTTTATTCTTGTTCAAATTAATGTTCAAAGTTTCTTTTGCTTTGCGGTTGTTCTGGCGATTGCCACCACCTGGTGTTTGATGTTCATCCCGGTCGGGGTTAGACATTTGTACTCCTAGCTGCTTGAATTTGTCGGCGCTAACTTCAGCTGCTTTAGCGTTGACAATGAAGGATGGCCAATCTTGAAATTGAGTTGACCCCGTCCACATGCTGATGATAGGCAATAGATTTGCCTTGCAGGTGTCTATGGTGACAGCAGCCGGAGTTCCAGGAGGCATTTTCAAAGCTTCCGGGCAAAATCTTTCAATGAAGCTCTCAGCAGTTTCATTGTGCCTTTGTTTGATTTTATTGAGGGCTGACATAGTCATGTCATTGATCCCCTCGTAAAATCGTTCCAAGAAGATTTGCTTTAAGCCAGAGAAGGAGGTGATACAACCATCGGGCAAGCTTCTATACCAATCGTATGCTACGCCGGCTAAACAGCCGACGAATACTCTGGTAAGAAGAGCGTCATTTGGTTGAAGTTGGACAGTCATAACCTCAAAGTAGTTAATAAACTGACTGGGAGATGTGCTGCCATCAAACAGCGAAATGGTTGGGATCTTGTACTTCGGAGGAAATGGAACTTCCTTCTATTCAACTGGGTAAGGTTGCTTGATCCCCAATCTTTGTAAGTTGTCTTTCTCCTTGAAAGCTTCGAACTGAGTTCGCAAGAGCTTGACTACTTCATTAGCATCTTCCACTGATGTAGAAGGAGCAGGCTGAACCACGGTGTTAGGAGGAGGAACAGCATGATAAGCACTACCCCCAGCACTTGATTGACTGGGTATAGGTTGGATTTATACATGAGGTACTGGAAGAGACGCTACCCCCACCCCTGCATTAACAGGCACCGACGATGCTATGATTTCAGGATTTGCAGGAGGTACAATCGGTGGGACTGTATGCTGGGCCACAATGATAGAATGCATACTTGCGACCATTTTTGCCATAGTCTTGAGCTTATCTTCTAGTGCAGCTATTCTCTGTTCTTGACTAGCTGAACTGGAAGCGTCTGGATCTTCATTGACAACATAAGCTGTCACTTCTCTAGGTACAGTGGAGGACACTGTCTGTTCTGAGCTTTCACTGTATGCATCATAGTCGGAGAAAGAATCATCTCCTGAGTGAGAAGGAAGGAGACGTTCGGAAGGATCTTAAAGATTCCTTTGACTGATTGTGTCTCGGCTTCGGGATCGGGTATGTTGGAATACTCCTTCAGAGGATTCTTGAAGTAAATCCAAATACCGCTGGCTTGGCTTGTGAGGCTTCCCGTGCTTGGAGCACTTTCTACCTCCAGTGTCTCTGGAAGTCATGTTGACGGAAGCGTACAAAACCTCATCTTCATCTTCCGACATAGTTTCAGAGTTAGGAAAGTTCAGACGATCGAAGACAGATCGTCTTATTGTCTGGCAACAACACTTGATGACCACTTTGTGATTGCAATGGTGTCCAAGTGGTTGTACTGGGGATGTTGAGGTGTTGTCCCATTTTTGCTTGAGGTGTTCTCGGAGATCGGGAACAGCAACGGGACAAGCAAAAGTTCGAGAAATATGTTCTTTGATAACATTCGGAACATGGTTCCGAATCTTTAAATGTTTTTGTCCCTTGAGTGTACAGGGAAGTGCTCATTTTATTGGCATAGGTGTCCGAATTCTTGATCTTGGATGTTTGCTTCTGATGCTGATTGATCTTTGGCATTGGCTGTTTACGTTTCACCGAAGTTGGCCTGTTGAGATAAGTTTTTAGATCAGCAAACTCACCCCCAGGGGTTTCTGTTTGAGACACCAGCAATTTTCCCTGTCTTGAACGGGATATTTTGAGGGTTGGAAGATCTTGGAACTCTGCTACCGGAATAGGCATAATACCTCTCTGATCAGTACATTTCCCGTTGGCAATGAAAGAAGGAGAATCCTTGTGAGAAAGGGTCCTTGTACTGACTGGTGCCGGAGAACATTCAGATTGATCTTCAACGGTAAAAATCGAGGAAGACTGAGAAAAGACCAAAGGACCTTTTCCTATGTTTTGGAAAGAAGGGTTAGCTAAAGAGCGTTTCCCTCTGTTGTCTTCCAAGTCATAGGACGATGAAGTTTGAGAAAAGACCAAAGGGCCTTTTCCTTTGTTCTGGAAAGGAGGAGGAATAGCCAAAAGACTACCTCCAGTAGATTGCACAAGAGTAACAGGGTGATGGAGAGGAGCAGAGCTTTTCTCCTTATTGTGAGAAGAGAAGAGATTAGCCAAAGGGATGTCTCTCCTGGATGGCACAGACATAGTTTGCGCATGGGTTGATGGCGTACTGGCAGATTGTGCATGAGAAGTCTTGGCAGAATGTCTTCTGGCCTCAACCACAGTAGTTTGCGCAGTAGGAGCCTTGTTGCCAGAGAGTTTGAGTTGCACTCTGGCTGCTGGAG
The DNA here is from genome assembly GCA_029216955.1 of Iris pallida. Lineage (NCBI taxonomy): Eukaryota > Viridiplantae > Streptophyta > Magnoliopsida > Asparagales > Iridaceae > Iris > Iris pallida. The sequence continues at coordinate 1,984,806 of JANAVB010024997.1, forward strand.
TAGTGGACTGCGCAGGCAGAGTGGCAGCCAACTGCGCCAGAGGAACATGAGTCTTGTATTTTGACAGAGCAGCATATGATGTAGTTTGTGCACTGGCAACAGCAGACTGCGCATGAGTGGCAGAGGCATATTGTGCAACAGAAGAGACTTTAGACTGTGCAACAGTCTTGGTGGCAGAGACCTTAGACTGTGCAGCAGTCTTAGACACAGAATCAACAGACTGCGCAGTAGTCTTAGGGACCCACACTAGGCGCACTTTGCTTGTGGCAGAAGTTGTCGCAGTGCGAGAAGTGGTCCTGGAGTTGATCATGGCTTCATAGGCTGCCTGGTTGACCTTCACAACCAGCGTCTTCTGCGTCTTCCCGATATACGCAACGTCATATTGAGTTGTCACTTCCTCGTTGGAGGAGAAAGTCGTCCCCAGCAGAGTCGCCATTTTGTTTGCAAAAACAAAAGTATGAACTTTATTTCAACAAACTTTGTAAAGATTACAAGAATTCTGGGAAAGTACAACTGTAGGAATCCAATCTAGAAGACGATTGCTTTATCCCTTGGATGATGTGAACTTTGAAGACGATAGCCTCTGAATTTGAAGGCAAAAGCCTCGGAAGAATGCAGCAGCACTTGAGCAAGAACTCCTGAACTCTCTGATATTTCTGAACTTTATGTCTGATCCCCTTGAATGAAGACTTGAAACTCTATTTATAGAGTTCTGGAAATAACTAACTTTTAGTTATTCTGAATGGCACAAGTTGGATTGTGCAGGCACTGGATTGCGCAGCATCAGACTGCGCAGGCAGTTGTCTGGTCGTGGACCAACTGTCTTGGACACATGGCATCATTTGATTGAAATGCGCATGATCGTGTGCAGTCGGTTGCCACATAACGAGCAATTGATGGCATGAATGCCACGTGTACTTTTGTTAGTTGTCATGATGAAGTGCGCCACATGAATTGCGCTGACTTTGGATTACGCTAGAATGGACCGCGCTGAGTTGGGTTGCGCTGCAAACAGATTGTGCTGCATGTACAGCTGTCCTCAAGCGCTGTGCGGCACAATAAACGAACAGTCTCCTCGTTCTTTGTGCTTTCAGTTGTCAGAAGATTTGATTGTGTCAGTTAATGATGACATTGCCATATCAGCCTGCGCACTTGAAAGTGTGCGCAGTCCAGTCTACGCCAACTGGATGATGCACAATCTGATGTCTGCGCAGTTCATTTGAAAGCTATTTTTCTTGATTTTTATGACTTTGTTGATGGGTGCAACTTAATTTTTTAGGACCTACAACGGGCTCTAGGGTTAGGGTTTTGGAGTTGGGGGAAAGGAAGGAGAACGCTGCCGAAGTGGTGGCTCTGCACCGATAGCTCAGTCGCCGAAGGGTTGTTACGTAGTCGAGCCTATCGCCGAAGTAATTATGGTTAGGGTTAAAAATTGGAGGAGAAGAGGTTTGAGGAGGAGAGCTGCTGCTCGGTTAGAAAATGGACGAGAAATGAATTTTCTCTATCCCACTGAGCTTTTATACAGTGAAGGAATTACAAGTTTGCCACCGCTCTAAAATATTAATGACGGTTTGTTTTATAAACGTTATAAAAAGTCCAAAATTAGTCAAAATTGTCATAAAAAAAAGATATTTTGAACTTTGATAACGCTTAGGTATCAGGCGTCATCAATACATCTTGTCGAGCGTTATTAATAGGCCTTTTTTGTTGTAGTGTGCTAGGACTTTTGAATTAGAATCATACAATGAGACAGACTTTATTTGTCACAGAAAAATACTGAGTTGTATGTCTGACACACTGTATGATATCTACTGCACAACTACCACTTCCAGAGAGCTTTGGGAAGCCCTCGATAAGAAATACTCCAATGAAGGAGCAGGTTCTGAGGTTTACATTGTAGACAGGTTCTTAGAGTTTAAGATGGTTTATGAGAAGTCTGTTGTTGAACAGACTAACACCCTACAAACTATTATTCACGAGATGTCTCAGAAAGACATGCCACTAGCTGATAAATTTCTTATTGCTTCCTTTATAAATAAATTGCCTCCGTCCTGCAAAGCCTTCTACTTAAAACTGAAACACAATAAGGAACCCGTGTCCTTTAATGAACTGTTTGTCTCTCTCAGTATTGAGGAAGAGAGTAGAACTAGGGACAAGGAACCTCTGAGTAGTGAATTCGAGGCAAAGTTATATATCGCTGAGTCCAAGGAAAAGCCTAAGGGCCAACCTTTTCAACAGAGGAATAACCCCCAGAACAGAAATCCTGCAAAGAAATAATTCCTGAAATCAAAACCTGTTATTGGGAAAGACAACAGGCCAAAGTGGGAATGCTACAACTGTGGTAAGCCTGGCCACTTTGCTAGGCAATGTTGCCACAAGAAGAAGGGCCAGAGATTCCAGAATCCTGATCGTCGAACTCCTGCTGCTGACGCTCCTGTTGTTCCTTAGGCTCATGTAGTCATAGCCGGGACCAAATCTATCGATACCGATGATCAGAGGATTGTAGCTGTATGTTCTGGTTTTGAAACCTCGTATCAGCCTACTGATTGGTGGGTTGATATAGGGAAAAATGTCCAATGATATTGATGCAAACACTGTTATGGAATCTAGGGATGTTATTTTTTATTGAAAATGTCTTTCTTTTGAAAAATAGAACCCCTAGATCTTCTATATATGCGCAAGTTCCAATTGCAAGTTCTAGTTCTCAAGTAGAAACCTTAGCAGAACCTAGGAGGAGTAAAAGAACTAGAAGAGAACCAAACCTAGGAGAAGGGTTTTTCACTTACCTTGTTGAAGAGGACCCTATATCTTATCAAGGGGCTATGTCTTTTGTAGATTCACTATTTTGGAAAGAAGCCATTAATAGTTAAATAGATTCTATTATGTTAAATAGAACCTGGAATTGGTTAACCTTCCTGTAGGTTGTAAACCAAATGGTTGCAAATGGATATTCAGGAAGAAGCTAACACTTGATGGATCTATTGAGAAGTTTAAAGCAAGGTTAGTTGTTAAAGGGTTTAAACAATGGAAAGAAGTAGATTTTTTTTGACACTTACTCTCCAGTTACTAGAATTGCCACAATTACAATGTTAATTGTTATTGCATCTGTTCATAAACTGTTTATTCATCAAATGGATGTAAAAACTGCCTTTTTGAATGGAGATTTACAGGAAGAGATTTATGTGGAACAACCTGAAGGGTTTGTTGTTCCAGGATAAGAGTTAACACAAGGTATGCAAATTGATTAAATCTTTTTATGGGCTGAAAAAAGCGCCATAGCAATGGTATGATAAATTTGATAAGGTAATTCTATCTTACGGTTTTGCTATTAACGATTTTGATAAATGCGTATATAGCAAAACGGTTGGTAGTTCATGCGTAATATTATGCTTATACGTTGATGATATTCTTATTTTTGGCACTGACATGGATATTATCTATGATATCTAAAGTTTTCTATCTCAAAATTTTGAAATGAAAGGTTTAGGACCTGCTGATGTGATTTTAGGACTTAAATTAAGTCGAACTTTTGAGGGAATTGGTATCTCCCAATCTCACTATATAGAAAAGGTCCTGAAAAGATTTAACTATTTTGATTCTAAACCTGTATCCATATGATGCAAGTATCAGTTTGAAGAAGAACAAAGGAGATAGTGTGGCTCAGCTGAAGTATTCTTAGCAAATTGGATGTTTGAACTATATTGCTAACCGTACCAGACCTGATATTTCCTACGTTATAGGAAAACTTAGTCGGTACACAAGCAATCTGAATATTTCACACTAGACTGCCTTAGAAAGGGTAATGAGATACCTGAAGGACAGGTCATCCCATGGATTATTCTATGGAGGATACCCATCTTTATTGGAAGGGTACACTAATACAAACTGGATCTCATATACTGTCACGCCCCGATTCGGCAACGTTCGTCCCCGATGTTAATTTTTGCCGACTCGATCGTCCTCGATAAGGCATGATGTCGTACGAGTCTGAAATTGCACTCGTACAAGGCAGAACGTTACGTTGCATTTGATATAAATACGCCAAGTTGAAACTTTACAAATCACATCAGAATTTAAGATGCAGTATAGGAAGATAGAAATGCTTTTCATTCATAGCTTGCAATGAAGTGCAAGTCGTAATTACATTGGATGCCGTTGCGGCTATATTGATTGAAAACAGAAAGAAAATACATTCGACAAGTTGCTTGAACTATGCTTGTCGTCCCATACATTCGCCCCTTTATACATAAGCCGTCGACTTGAATTGGCTTCAAAATACTTTAGCATAGGAAGAGCTTCAAAATGCCTCTCCGCACTTCAGCTTCGTTTTAGGTTGGAGCGCCCGCCGCACATGGAGAAATTTGGGGAGGGGATTAGCACACTTGCTAAGTGGACGAGACGAACCAACTCGTCTAAACCGACTCTGATTGTTAGGGTAGGCATGCTTTAGAGTTGTCTTTCTATTAGAACTTAATGAATTCAGTTCATATTCGATAGCCGTCTTTGAATATTAAAGCATACAACATAATATCGCAGTTTATCATATTTTTTACCACGGTCGTGCTCGTCCCTGCATGAAAATAGAGATAATATTTACACCTGCATAAGACAATAGTTGAGTATGCAACTATCTTATATGCGGTCATTGGTGCTACGTACCACTAGGGACTTAATCGAAGTTGGCATACGACGATACCCTTTCAGCCTAGGTTGCAAGCCTTACTGAAGGTCCAGCATGCCTCGCGCCGAAGCACAATAAATTATTTCCCCTAGGACGAATCGGTTCCGATGCCCCAGATACCGTTTCGAGGAAAACGAACTTGTGCACAAGCTGTCCGTAACCTTGCCTATGTGCGAACAGTTTAATATATGCAACCAGTTTCGTATAGCGCGGATAGTATCGAACGGCATTCTCATTTCTCGTAACTCATGCAACGATTCATTTTCCCCAAAGTCGTACACTGATTTAGCGTCCCGTGGGCACCAAATTGTCCGAGGCATCATAACCCATGATCGACGTTTCACATTATTTTGCAGCACGTGAAATAGTCTATCTTTTTACGAGAACCTTAAACTTTTCTGTTTATGTGAGAAACTTGTATTTTTCAGAGTAGATTACTCAAAATCAATACGTTTTTCCCGAGTTCTTGACCTTAGTGGATTGGCATGCAATTAACTTGGCATCGTTCGATTTGAATGAATTCGAAGCAAGGAATAAGTTTGCGGGACAGAGTAGAAAAGAAGGGTCGAATCACCCACCTATTACTTTGCTTCGTGCCGATTGTCCAAGCGCTATGCAACGTCAATCCTTAGTTACGCGAGCTCCTGCAATGGCACCAATGCTTTGTTAGAATTCCTTCTTTTTCTCTTATATCAAAATTATAATTGCATCCATGAAAATGACGCGAAAGCACTTCATCAAGCCCAGCGGTCCGGTCTCGTCGAAGGGACTCTTATAGAGAGCTCACTCGCCGAAACGCAGCCCGCTGCATCTAGGACTTATTCCAATAGAAGTCGTTCCATTAGTTGGATCGATTCTCGTAACTTCCGTCCAAATCGATTTGAATCGATGCCGCAAGGCGTTATTCATTTACCAAGCTTAGCGATCGAGTCAGATGGCCATCTAAGTTTCCGGCCGATCTGACTCGGCGCAAGCAAATTATGAAGTTCCGTCGCCTACCGAAAGCGGGGCGCTACATAATATATCACTAAGAAAAAGTTTCATCCCGAAACTTAAGAACAAGGGTCTGACCTTAATTTAGAGAAATAATGCATGGTACTTCTCCTTCATCTCTGCCTCCATCTTCCATGTCAACTTCTCGACTGAATGGTTCCGCCAAAGCACGCGGACCAAGGACATCGACCGATTGTGTAGCACTTTCTCCTTGCGGTCCAAAATTTGAATAGGCTCCTCCGAGTAAGATAAGTCAGTATGTAGCTTCAACTGATCGAAGCTAACCACATGACTTGGATCGTACACATATTTTCGAAGTTGTGAAACGTAGAAAACATCGTGCACATCAGCTAAGGCAGGAGGTAGTACGATCCGATAAGCAACCGTCGCAACTCGCTCAATGATCTCGAAGGGGCCTACAAATCTCGGGCTCAACTTGCCCTTAACGCCGAACCGCATCACACCGCGCATGGGCGTTACTTTCAGAAACACATGGTCCCCGACCAAGAACTCTAGCGGTCGTCGACGAAGATCTGCGTATCTTTTTTGTCGACTTTACACGATACGGAGTCTATCTCGAATCAAGCGGACCTTTTCGACGGCCTGATCCACCAGTTTCGGTCCAAGCACTTGTCGCTCTCCGACTTCATCCCAGCATATCGGCGAACGACACTTCCTTCCGTAGAGCACTTCGTATGGAGCCATCTGAATGCTCGACTGATAACTGTTGTTATACGCAAACTCTGCAAGCGGCAAATGCGTATCCTAACTAGTCTTTAGGTCGATCGCACACAGACGCAAGATATCTTCTAAGATCTGATTGACCCTCTCCGTTTGACCGTCTGTTTGGGGATGGTACGTCGAACTAAAGTTCAGTTTGGTCCCCATCATCGCTTGGAGGCTTGTCCAGAAACGCGATAGGAATCGCCCGTCTCTGTCCCAAATTATTGAGGCCGGTACCCTGTGCAGTCGAACAATCTCATCGACATATATTTGTGCTAACCGATCGACGCTCCATCATACTTTAATTGTGATGAAGTGAGCCGACTTGGTCAATCTATCAACAATGACCCAAATCGCGTCATTCCCTCGCAGCGTCTTCGGAAATCCTACAATGAAATCCATCGAGATATTGTCCCACTTCTACTCGGGAATGGCGATGTTCTGCAGCTCTCCGCCTGGCCGTTGGTGTTCTGCCTTCATCTGCTGACATGCTATACATTGCGATACAAACGTAGCCACGTCTTTCTTCATGCCGTGCCACCAAAAGTTTGTGCGCAAGTCCTTGTACATCTTGGTGCTTCCAGGATGTAACGAGTACTTCGCATAATGCGCCTCCGTCAGAATTTTTTTTCTGAGTTCGACAGTTTCAGGAATGCAGAGCCTTCCCTTTAATCGCATCGTCCCGTCTCCGTCTTCCGCAAAGTCAGTCGCCCTTTCCGTTGATATCAGCTCGCGCATTTTCTTCAGGAATGAGTCGTCCTCCTGTGCGGTCTTTATCTTGCTAAGCAGGCTCGATCCTAACTTCAGCTGAGCTAGGTGCAGGTGTCGATACTCAATTTCGAGTTCGATACCCATCGCTTCAAGGTCTCGCTGTATCTCCTTGTTTATGGCCAGTGTTCCCATAAACATTCTGCTGAGTGCGTCGGCCACCACATTTTCCTTGCCCGGCGTATACTCAATCGTTAGCTCGTAATCTTTTATGAGTTCGAGCCAACGTCGCTGTCGTAGGTTGCGTTTCCGTTGCGTAAATAAGTACTTTAGGCTTTTGTGATCTGTGTAGATTCTGCATGCCACCCCATAGAGGTAGTGCCGCCATAACTTCAACGTAAAGATGATCGTCGCCAATTCTAGGTCGTGCGTCGGGTAGTTTTTCTCGTGCTGCTTCAACTGCCGTAAAGCGTAGGATATGACTTTGTCTCTCTGCATGGGTACGCACCCGAGGCCAGTTCCCGACGCGTCGCTGAATATCTGAAAGCCTTCTGGACCGTCTGGAAGTGCAAGGATTGGAGCTGAGACGAGCCGTTGCTTCAACTCTTGGAAGCTGGATTCACAGTCGTCGCTCTATTCAAATACTACTCCCTTCTGGGTGAGGCGAGTCAGAGGCGACGCTAGTTTTGAAAAGCTTCGCACGAACCTACGGTAGTAGCCCGCTAAGCCTAGGAAACTCCGAATGTCGCTAGCCGAGGCATGTCGTTTCCAATCCACCACCACATCAATCTTCTTTGGGTCCACCACGACACCTTCGGCAGAGATTACGTTCCCGAGGAATGTCACGCTACTCATCCAGAACTCGCACTTACTCTGCTTGGCGTATAATTTGTTTTTACGCAGAATCTGTAGTACCGTCTTCAAATGTTCTGCATGTTCTTCACGATTCTTTGAGTAGACAAGGATATCGTCGATGAATACGACTACAAATTTATCTATTTGGGGTCGAAAGACTCGGTTCATCAGATCCATAAACGCGACTGGGGCATTCGTCAAACCGAACGGCATGACAAGGAATTCGTAATGACCATATCGAGTGCAGAAGGCATACTTCGATATATCGTCGGCCTTGATCTTCAATTGATGATAGCCTGAACGAAGATCAATTTTTGAAAATATTGCCGCGCCTTGCAGTTGGTCAAACAAGTCATCGATTCACGGCAAAGGATACTTGTTTCGCACGGTCGCCTTGTTGAGTTCCCGATAGTCGATGCATAGCCGCAACGACCCATCCTTCTTCATCACGAACAGTATGGGAGCTCTCCACGGAGAGACACTAGGGCAAATAAATCCACGGTCTGGCAACTCTTGTAGTTGCACCTTCAGCTCCTTCAGTTCTGATGGAGCCATTCGGTAAGGCGCCTTCGATATTGGCCGTGTATCCGGAAAGGTATCAATACAGAATTCAATTTCTCGATCCGGCGGCATCCCGGGCATCTCCTCAGGAAAAATGTTAGGAAAATCTGCCACAACATCAGTCTGCATTATGTTTGTATTATCCGTCCGCGTGTCTCGAACTGATGCCAAGTATCCCGTGCAGCCGGAATGCAGCATACGCCTTGCCGAGATTGCCGATACCATCATCGCCGTCTTCGAGGCCATACCGCACGAATATGAGAACTCTGTCTCGCCAGGAAGACGAAACACCACTCTCTTCTCTGCGCACTCGATCGTTGCACGACAAGCGCCTAACCAATCCATGCCCCGAATTATGTCGTGATCTTTGATGTCTAGCACGACGGCATCCAAGGATAGATATCTTCCTCCGACACAAATGTGGCCGTCCCTACAAATAAAGTTCGCAGGCATATCGACGCCCGACGGTGTGCTAACGCTAATATTTATATCTAGTGATTGCATGGTTATTTTATTTTCTTTCACATAATCAGCAGATATAAAGCTATACGTCGCACCCGAATCGAATAGGACTCGAGCATGTATATCTTTGTAGAGTAATATACCTGTTACAACCGTATCGGACGCGTACACCTCATCCCGAGTTAAGGCATAAACTCGGCCTTGATCTCCATGGCGTTGATTCTGCGGGGTCACAGGCACCGCATTTGTGCCTTGTAGTGTAGGCGCTTTATATGGATTCAGAGTGTTCCTTGGTGGGTTGTGTTGATTCGGCTTTCCCGCCTGACAATATTGACTGAAGTGGCCTAGCTCGCCACACTTGCAGTATGTTCTCAGTCTATAATCGGGTGCTCGGTGCCCACGCTTGCCGCATCTGTTGCAATTTACTGCGGCAAAGTGACCACGATTCTCAGACGTGTTTTGGTGCTTTTGTACTCCCGATCCTCCAGCGTCATTAGGACGCTTGTTAAAGTTGTTGCGAACGACAGGCACGGCCCTTTGTGATATACGGCCAAAGATTCGCTCACTCTCAAGTGCGGCTTCGTAGGATTCACGATAAGTTTGGCATCGTTGGTTCATGACGTCCCTACGCAGTTCGTCGTTGAGGCCTTGCTGAAAACGCTCGCACCATTCTTCTTTGTTGGACAGGAAGGCGTCGGCAAATTTTGCAAGTTTTGAGAAGCTTGTATCATAATCTTCAACACTCATATTCCCCTGCCTCAACATCATGAACTCATCCCCCTTCTGTCGACGGATGGCGCGAGGAACGTACTGCTCAAGGAAGGCTGTCTTGAATATTTTCCAAGAAATCTTTTTGTTGGAATCGGTTTCGCAGATCTCTTATTTCTTCGCCGCCCACCAGTCGTGTGCTCTTAGTTGTAACTGCAGCACCGCACAGGCCACCCTCTGGGACCCTTCGATGCAGAGGAGATCGAACAAGTCCTCCATCTCTGTGAGCCATCCTACTATCACGTCGGGCTCTGCTCGGCCGTTGAACTTTGGCGGGTTCATTTTGCGAAACTCCTTCACTTTGAACATGGAAGGAGAGTTCATCATTTGTGGGGAGACTTCTTCCTCCTCGTCTTCTTCTTGATCACCTTGCTTTTCCTCGGGCTCTTCGTCCGTCGTCTTGGTATTGCCCACCATTCTGCTCACTATCTGAGTCAAGGCATTCATCTGTTTCTGTTGTGCCTCAAATTGGGCTTTGAATTGTGTCTAAAGCTGTTGCTGCTGCAGCTCCATCAACTGTAGCATCTTCTCCATATTCGTCTCGCTAGGGCCAGTACTTTTTATGTTCGACGTACTATCCACGGTTTGGGTTGTTGGGCCGGCGATTTTCTTATCTCGCTTAGTCATTCCTACAAACAGTGTAAACCCGTTAGTATTTTTCAAAAATATCTACGGACTTACCTGTATGGAACTTGTATTTCATGCAGCATGCCGACGAGCATTCAATCAAGCCATCGCAACAGACATTCCAACAATGAAACATCTTTCAAAAATCCGAGGAAACATAACTGAGCTCCGATACCAATTTATCACGCCCCGAGTCGGCAACGTTCGTCCCCGATGTTAATTTTTGTTGACTCGATCGTCCTCGCTAAGGCGTGATGCCGTACGAGTCTAGAATTGCACTCGTACAAGGCAGAACGTTACGTTGCATTTGATATAAATACGCCAAGTTGAAACTTCACAAATCACATCAGAATTTAAGATGCAGTATAGGAAGATATAAATGCATTTCATTCATAGCTTGCAACGAAGTGCAAGTCGTAATTACATTGGATGCCGTTGTGGCTACATTGATTGAAAACAGAAAGAAAATACATTCGATAAGTTGCCTGAACTACGCTTGCAGTCCCAACATTTGCCCCTTTATACATAAGCCGTCGACTTGAATTGGCTTCAAAATACTTCAGCATAGGAAGAGCTTCAAAATGCCTCTCCGCACTTTAGCTTCGTTTTAGGTTGGAGCGCCCGCCGCACCTGGGGAAATTGGGGGAGGGGATTAGCACACTTGCTAAGTGGACGAGACGAACCAACTCGTCTAAACCGACTCTGATTGTTAGGGTAGGCATGCTTTAGAGTTGTCTTTCTATTAGAACTAAATGAATTCAGTTCATATTCGATAGCCGTCTTTGAATATTAAAGCATACAACATAACATCGTAGTTTATCATATTTCTTACCACGGCCGTGCTCGTCCCTGCATGAAAACAGAGATAATATTTACACCTGCATAAGACAATAGGTGAGCATGTAACTATCTTATATGCGGTCATTGGTGCTACGCACCACTAGGGACTTAATCGAAGTTGGCATGCGATGCTACCCTTTCAGCCTAGGTTGCAAGCCTTACTGAAGGTCCCGCATGCCTCGTGCCGAAGCACGATAAATTATTTCCCCTAGGACGAATCGGTTTCGATGCCCCGGATACCGTTTCAAGGAAAACGAACTTGTACACAAGCTGTCCATGACCATGCCTATGTGCGAACAGTTTAATATATGCAACCAGTTTCGTATAGCGCGGATAGTATCGAAGGCATTATCATTTCTCGCAACTCATGCAACGATTCATTTTCTCCAAAGCCGTACACCGATTTAGCGTCCCGTGGGCACCAAATTATCCGAGGCATCATAACCCATGATCGACGTTTTACATTATTTTGCAGCACGTGAAATAGTCTATCTTTTTACTAGAACCTTAAACTTTTCTGTTTATGTGAGAAACTTGTATTTTTTTAGAGTAGATTACTCAAAATCAATACATTTTTCCTGAGTTCTTGACCTTAGTGGATTGGCATGCAATTAACTTGGCATCGTTTGATTTGAATGAATTCGAAGCAAGGAATAAGTTTGCGGGACAGAGTAGAAAAGAAGGGTCGAATCACCCACCGATTACTTTGTTTCATGCCGATCGTCCAAGCGCTACGCAACGTTAATCCTTAGTTACGCGAGCTCTTACAATGGCACCAATGCTTTGTTAGAATTCCTTCTTTTCTCCTTGCATCGAAATTGTAATTGCATCCATAAAAACGACACGAAAGCACTTCATCAAGCCCAGCGGCAAAGCTTCAAGAAAATCATACAGTGGTCCGGTCCCGTCGAAGGGACTCTTATAGAGAGCTCACTCGCGACGCAGCCCGCTGCATCTAGGACTTATTCCAACAGAAGTTATTCCATTAGTTGGATCGATTATCGTAACTTCCGTCCAAATCGATTTGAATCGATGCCGCAAGGCGTTATTCGTTTACCAAGCTTAGCGATTGAGTCAGATGGCCATCTAAGTTCCCGGCCGATCTGACTCGGCGCAAGCATATTATGAAGTTTCGTCGCCTATCAAAAGCGGGGCGCTACAGATACAGATGAGACCAAAGCCACAAGTGGATATATATTCACATTGGGAGGAGCTGTTGTCGCTTGGAACTCTACCAGGCAGACCTATATATCTAGATCGACTATGGAGGCAGAGTTCATAGCTCTTGACCTCACCAGTGAGGAAGCGGACTGGCTCAGAAATCTGGTAACAGATATTCCCTTGTGCAGCAAACCAGTTCCTGCTATCCCTGTACACTGTGATAGTCAGGCTGCAATAGCAATGGCTCAAAGGACAAGCTATAATAGAAAATCTAGACATATACGTCTGAGGTACAATCGGGTGAAGCAATTGTGGTCCAGTGGAGTAATTACAATTGACTTCGTCAGATCAAAGAACAATCTAGCGGGTCCTCTAACTAAAGGTCTCTCGAGGAGACTAGTGTTGGAGACAACAAGAGGAATGGAGTTGAAGCCCATAGATTTAGTCACCTCAAAGGCAAACCAACCTTCGATTGGTAGCACCAAGAAAAGGTTCAATGGGTAATAACAAAATTGATGTGTGACTGAAAAGCACTATATGAATGTAATTATAATAAACAATTCCTCTACTATATAGTGTTGATCTGCAATAAAAATGAGGTTGATTGTAAAATCTTAATGAATATGTGGCTTGTAAAGCAGGGTATATAAATTGCAGAATATCCAGAAAGATTCACCTATTTAGGAGTGAAAGTGGGGCCGCTTTCTATGAGAACTCGGGCTGTTCTCTAGAGCTCTCAAGAAATCGAGATAATAAGCACATGGCCGAAAAGTGCACAGTTGTTGATACGATCAAATGCCTGCAATGTGTTTGTGTGTACGTTGAGTCTATACAAATAAAATCCTAAGTTCAAGACTTACGTCACTTTGGGTCCATATAGATGAAATGTACAACACTAAGGGGAGATTCAAGTTCGGAAGACACCTTCCTCTGATACACAGTGCAACTGCCCAAATCTTATTCTCTTTCCTATCGTTCTATCGATCTATACCCTTTTGAATCATGTGGGGGATTATTGGTTTTTTTATGTGATTCAAAAAGACACTCCATTCTTTTAATCCCACATGGGAAAGGAGAAAAAGTTATCCTTTCCATATAAGGCTTTCCCCACCTTAGTGGGTTGTTTAGGGGATGGGCTACATCCCGTCCAACCCGCGAGCGGGTGTGCGATTTATTGACACGTTTATTTGTCACGCACTTAGCAGTTTGCACGCTTGCGTGCCGCGGATCGGACCAAGGTTATAAAGGTAATTTTTTATTTCTTTTTAATTAATTTATTTTTTTATTCGATTGCCTGGTCTTCCGCAGACCTGTTACCACGTAAATCCCGTAACAGAATTTGTGGATCGCGGAGACAATTCTGGCCACGTACAGAGAGATTTGATTTTAAAAACCAAATCAGTTGATCTGTTGAGAGATACTAAAAATCTTTTTTTTCTCTCTCTCTCTCTCTTGTTCGAAACTCTGTTCGCGCAGAAGTGAAAGATCGCAACCGGAACCTTCCTTCGCTCCTCCGTCCAACTCCTTCTCTGGGCAAGGATGTGATTGATCGAGGGATTCACTACCGGGTGCACGATGCTGTGGATCAAAAGATTTGTTGTATCTCGGAGATAGATCGCCTGGAACCCGCTGCACGATCGTGGGGGCAAAATTCTATTTTAAGGACATCATTTGTAACGTGCCTCGAATCTTAAACTCTTAGTTCATGTTCAGAATTTTACTTCTTCGGATTGCATGCTTTAGGAATTCTATCTAGTGATTTTTCCAACAATCTTAGAATAGAATTTCTAGGTTGTGTTTACCTTCTGTCTGTTTAATTAGTTCCTAAGCATGATAAATCCCACAACAGAGGAATTCTCGACCAACATTCGCAACTCCTCCAAACCGGAGAAGTTTGATGGTCAGAATTTCAAGCAGTGGCAGCGCAGCATGACCTACTGGTTAACCTGCCTGAAATTGTCTAAGGTTCTCAAAGAACCTGAAACTCTGCCTGGTTTACACGAACCTGCTAGGACTTTTAAATTAGAATCATACAATGTGACAGACTTTATTTGTCATAGGAAAATACTGAGTTGTATGTCTGACACGCTGTATGATATCTACTGCACAACTACCACTTCCAGAGAGCTTTGGGAAGCCCTCGATAAGAAATACTCCAATGAAGGAGCAGGTTCTGAGGTTTACATTGTAGACAGGTTCCTTGAGTTTAAGATGGTTGATGAGAAGTCTGTTGTTGAATAGACTAACACCCTGTAAACCATTATTCACGAGATGTCTCAGAAAGACATGCCACTAGCTGATAAATTTCTTATTGCTGCCTTTATAATAAATTGCCTCCGTCCTGGAAAGCCTTCGGCTTAAAACTAAAACACAATAAGGAACCCATGTCCTTAGATGAACTGTTTGTCTCTCTCCGTATTGAAAAAGAGAGTAAAACTAGGGACAATGAACCTCTAAGTAGTGAATTCGAGGCAAAGTTATATATCGTTGAGTCCAAGGAAAAGCCTAATGGCCAACCTTTTCAACAGAGGAATAACCCAAAGAACAAAAATCCTGCAAAGAAACAATTCCTGAAACCAAAAGCTGTTATTGGGAAAGACAACAGGCCAAAGCGGGAATGCTACAACTGTAGTAAGCCTGGCCACTTTGCTAGGTAATGTCTCCACATGAAGAAGGGTCAGGGATTCCAGAATCCTAATCGTCGAACTCCTGCTGCTGACGCTCTTGTTGTTCCTCAGGCTCACGTAGTCATAGCCGGGACCGAATCTATTAGTACCGATGATCAGAGCTTTGTAGCTGTATGTTCTGGTTTTGAAACCTCGTATAAGCCTACTGATTGGTGGGTTGATACAGGGACAAATGTCCATGTATGTCCTAATATTGATTCTTTTTCCTCCTACCGATAGGTAGAGGAAGGCGAATCAGTAGCTATGGGAAACTCGAGTGCTTCCATAGTGCTTGGAAAGGGAAGAGTGAATCTCAAGTTATCTTCGGGCAATATCCTCCCTTTGCATAATGTGCAGCACGTTCCGGATGTGAACAAAAATCTGATTTCTGGATATTTGTTAAATAAACATGTCTACAAACTTGTTTTTGAGTCTGACCGAGTTGTAATCTCCCTAAATGGAAATTTTATTGGAAAAAGCTATGTTTGTATGGGTCTATTTAAACTTTCTGTTGACATGCCTTATAGTACTCTGAATTCTACCTCAAATAATATAGATTCTACTTATATTTCTATTTTAAATGTTATATCTTCCAATGATGATAGCTATGATGTTTGGCATAGTCGTTTGGGGCATGTTAAATTCAATTATGTAAAGAGAATGTCTAATTTGCAATTGATTTTCATGATTGATATGAGTAGGAATGAAAATTTTAAAATTTGTACTCAAGCCAAACAGCCTAGAAAATTCTTTCATTCAGTTGAAAGGAATAATCAGCTTTTGGAGCTTATTCATAGCGACATCTGTGAATTAAACGGTGTCCTCACTCGTAGTGGTAAGCATTACTTCATAACTTTTATAGATGATTATTCTAAAAACTGCTATATTTTCTTGCTTAGAACAAAAGATGAGGCTCTTAATAAGTTTGTTTTTTTTAAAACTGAAGTTAAAAATCAGCTTGAAAAGAAAATAAAAATTCTTAGGTATGGTCGTGGGGAAGAATACACCTCTGCTGATTTTGACTCCTTTTGTGAATTTCATAGAATAATACATGAAGTAACTGCCCCTTATGCTCCTCAACAGAATGGGGTAGCAGAAAGGAAAAATAGGACTTTAGTAGATATGATTAATACTATGTTAGGTAGCTCTGGTCTATCTAATAATTTGTGGGTGGAAGCCTTACTTTCTGCATGCCATATTCTGAATAAAGTTCCTTTTAAAAAAACTGATAAAACCTCTTATGAATTATGGAAGGGCAGAAAACCATCTTTGAAATATTTCAAAGTGTGGGGGTGTCTTGCAAAAGTCTCTGTCCCTACTAAGAAAAGGAAATTGGGACCCATGATCGTAAACTGTGTATTTTTGTGTTATGCTCAAAACAATATTGTTTATAGATTTTTTGTTATTAAGAGTAAGGTTAATGGTATTGATGCAAACACTGTTATGAAATCTAGGGATGCTACTTTTTTTTGAAAATGTCTTTCCTTTGAAAAATAGAACCCCTAGATCTTCTATATCTATACAAGTTCCAATTGCAACTTCTAGTTCTCAAGTAGAAACCCTAGTAGAACCTAGGAGGAGTAAAAGAACTAGAAGATAACCAAACCTAGGAGAAGGTTTTTTCACTTACCTTGTTGAAGAGGACCTTATATCTTAGCAAGGGGCTATGTCTTCTGTAGATTCACTATTTGGAAAGAAGCCATTAATAGTGAAATATATTCTATTATGTCAAATAGAACTTGGAATTTGGTTAACCTTCCTGTAGGTTGTAAACCAATTGGTTGCTAATGGATATTCAGGAAGAAGCTAAGACCTGATGGATCTATTGAGAAGTTTAAAGCAAGGTTAGTTGCTAAAGGGTTTAAACAAAAGGAAGGAGTAGATTTCTTTGACACTTACTCTCCAGTTACTAGAATTGCCACAATTAGAATGTTAATTGCTATTGTATCTGTTCATAAACTGTTTATTCATCAAATGGATGTAAAAACTACCTTTTCGAATGAAGATTTACAGGAAGAGATTTACATGGAACAACCTGAAGGGTTTGTTGTTCCAGGACAAGAACACAAGGTATGCAAATTGATTAAATATCTTTATGGGCTGAAAAAAGTGCCAAAGCAATACGACTTATTCTTGCTTTTGAGTATAAATTGGCATCCACCAAGCTGCTCACCAAGTCGGTGCGTTGGACATGAAGAGTGTAATTGTCCCGATCTGACTGGAAAAACTATTCGAGAGGAGCTTTTGGAGGTGCTCCGAGATAAATTTGCTAAGAATGACTTCGTTGACCATATTTATTGATCATATGATGTTGTCGGATGTGGAACCTATCGCCTGTGATCAAGTAGATAGTCTAGTTCGGAGGGACACCATTGTTGATCCCTCCCCACTCGCGATTCGCCCAGATATCTTGACTAGCACACGCAATGATGTTGAAGGGGGTGAATCTCGAATCTGATAGGGATCCCAGTTCAGCTATGCCTGGTCCAATATTGGCTTCATCAAAGTTGGGTGAAACTATATATCCAAGTATGGAGGTTATGGTTACATCATGTGTGGTTACAAGGGTCCATGTCCTCTTGTGCATGATTCATTTGGATGGCCATCTCCAAGAATTCTGGAGGGGGCTGCAGAGTCTAACAGGGAATTGGCTCCTCCAATTCAAGTGCTTTTTTCTAAGGCTCATGAGCTTACTGCCAAGAGTTGGTGTCCAGCAGAGAGCTCCACGAAAGGGGGGAGATGTGGACATATCTGAGTATGCAACACGGGTGACGATTCAATATGGGGGCTCAGATGACATCACAAAGAAGGAAGATCGTTGGTTACAGTTACTTCAATAAGAGAGCAATCATCCAATGAAAGATAGAGCTGGAAGGAAGAACCATAATGCTGAAGGCAGGGTCACTTTTCGTACAATAAAAAGGAACAAGATGTATCCGGGCGAGTCTAGATTTTTCAGTCTAAGGGATAGTTCGGGTTGTAGGCAATGATATAAGGGTGGTAGGCATTTGGTCCTACCCTCCATTTTTGGAATATCAATGTATTATTTTTGAAAGAAGGTAATTTTTCCATGATTGCTCCCACTGGAAATCGAATCATCATCCACTCGATCAGGCATTATGACTCCACATTAGCCACTTGAGTTAGAGATCATTGGCATCAATACAATTACCAGTGGAGGCGTGTTCACCACAATCACCCATTGCTTCAAAAAAAAAAAAAAAATATATATATATATATATATATATATATATATATATATATATATAAAAGCTAGGGCTATGACCGTCTTATTCTAGGATAAAAACAGTATGGGTTAGAGTGTGAGTTGACTCATATAAAAATAAATATGTGGAGAAAAAAATTTGTAAGCTAGAGCTAACTCTAGCCCAAAATGTGATTCCGTCCTTGCACTTGTCTATCGTATCTTGCGGACTACCCTTTTTCTAACCTCGGCCCTGCACACAATAAACATAAGACTCTCTACATCAATCATAGCTTGTAGTTACAAGTTAAGACTCCCTTCCTCGATCTTAGCTCCTAGTCTCAAGTTGCAGTCTTATCTTCAACGAAAGATATAGGGTTTGTAATTTCCATCGTTTTCTCAAAAACTGTGGGATTACAAACCATATTTGACTACCACCGTGTCACTCTCTAGGTCAGTAATGACACACTATAGAGTAGCGTTGAAGTTTTCGCAGAGGCGCAAGCACTGTGCATTAGCATTATCACCAGGAATGATTGAACATGACACGAACAGCAAGTGGGCAAGTATTCATAATAAGTGAATTATATCGAAGACATTACTACAAACTACCGGTACTAAATGATATAGGTTGCAGATGCAGAGTATATGGTTGGTGCTAATTAAAGCAAAGTATTAGTATATGTGTTGTCGTTGATGTTAAAGCATCTCCAACCCTATTGTGAGTTTAGAAAAAATGGTTGCCACAGAAAAATGATAGACTTTTATTCCAAAAATTCTTTTTCAATGTAAATGTAGAATAAAATATGAAGTTGACACGACCATGACATGGCAAAAAGAATGTGAAGTTGGTTGTCTTGATCTACACAATGCACTTCACAATGACTTTGTCTTCACATCATCAATTATGAATAGAAATATTTATAAAAAAGTTGAAGAAGTGGAGGAGTTGCCTTGGAAGTTGAAAAAAATACTTTTTATTGTCTCCTCAATACCTTTGCATTGGAGAGAGTTTTTCTATCTCATTGTCTTTTGAGATATAGCTTTGCCACATAAACATGACATTGTCTTGTGGCTCATGCCACATAGGAGCCACCTAAGACTCAACACTTAACAAGACAATAGGGTTGGAGATGCTCTTAAATGGAGCAAAGTAATGTTAAATCTGCATGTGCGATATTGTGTATGACACTTAATGCATGCATGCATGCACCTGATTGTTTGGTCCAAAGGCAGGGCCGGTCCTGAGCAATTGGGGGTCCGGAGTAAAATTTTCTAAATGGATCCCATATATAATATATAAAAAATATAAATAAAACAAAAATTTGTTGTAGTTAAGATTTGAACTAAAGACCTCTTAAATACCAATCTAGTATTCTAACCACCACACCATAATACTTTTTGTTAAAAAATAAGCACATACGACATACTAGTTCTATTATAGATAATTTTATGTTGGTGTTTCCTTTCGTCAGGGGCCTGGACGCAAGTACTGCACATTTGTAGTATCACCAGGAATGATTGAACATGACATGAACAGCAAGTGGGCAAGTATTAGTAAGTGAATTATATCGAAGACATTAATACAAACTACCGGTACTAAATGATACAGGTTGCAGATGCAGAGTATATGGTTATTGGTTGGTGCTAATTAAAGCAAAGTCTTAGTATATGTGCTGTCGTTGATGTTAAATGGAGCAAAGTAATGTTAAATCTGCATGTGTGATATTGTGTATGACACTTAATGCATGCATGCATGCACCTGATGGTTTGGTCCAAAAGGAACTGAAGAGAGAGGAACTTTGAGGAGGAGAAACGGTAGAAGCTATTCCATGTACATGTATAGACATTCGATGTACATGTATAGACATTGGAGAAAGATATTTTGGCCACGGTTTGTGACCGGAAGTGACTGCTGGCATTTACGATAATATTTATGACAGCGTTTAATTTGCTTCTCTTACATGAAAAGTTTATTTTTTCCAGAATGCATCCTCATTTTTGGCATAATTCTTCTTCTGATAATCGATTCAACCTCTAATAAAAAAGATAGACCTTGGTTCTGTTTCATCTCTTCAACAAGTTTAGTAATGAGGATAACGGCCATATTGTTCCGATGGAAAGAAGAACCTATAATTAGTTTTTCAAAAAATTTCCAAATGAACAATTTCAAGAAAATCTTTCAATTTTTTATTTTGCCTACGGTTTGTGACCGCTGGCACACGAGGTAGACAACCATCGGGCCCTCCTGCTATCGTCGGGCCCCACGTGGACCAGGGGCCAATGGAAGGCCGCAATTTGGCCTGCGGTCATGTCCGCGGTCACAAACCGCGAACAACGTAGCAGTCCATAGACATTAGGGAGGTCAATTTGGAAATTCTAGTAGGAAACCCTAAGGCCTCGTTTGGTTCACGGATTTAAGGAACCAAGAAAGGAAAGTTGTTCCTTTCCTTTGTTTGGTAGCCACAAACTTGGGAATCAATTTTCTGACAAGGGAGAAAATTGGTGAAAATATGGTTCTACTCGAGGCCCATGGGATTAATTTTTTCTCCTCCTTTTCCAACATTTACTACAAAAGTTATAACAAAAGTAACCATGTATCATTGCTTATTTTACAATTAATGTTATTTTTTATAATATTAATTTTATTTTAAAAGGTAATGATATTATTGGAATATTGTTATTTTTTGTTTTCTTTTTCTATGTATTTTTTTTTTACCAAACAACGAAAAAAAAAGTGACAGAAATCCTACTTTTTCATTCCCATAAAAAATAAGAAGGGAATTTATTTCTTTTCCGTGAACGAAACGAGGCCTAATCTTGCAGCCCAACTTCATTTAGCCACAAAAGTACCTAGACCTGTGGGTGCACTCGATCCACACGGACGGACCGCCTTGGCTGTCGACCCACTCAAGGCCGGTCCAGACCCACCCGGACTGAACCAGTCGGTTCCGTTCGGTCCAAGTCCAGTAGTTGTCAGTCTCTGTAGAAGACACTGTTCTACTTCGTAGGAGCAAGTAGTGTTGGGAAGAAGAAGAAGACACTGTGGGGATTATGTACGATAAATTAATTAGGAGGCAGTTGCAAGTTCTTCAAGTCAAATGAGAGCTAGAGGCTTTGATACTTTTCTTCTTCTTCTTCTTCTTCTTCTTCTTTTGATTAATGCGTAACTGACGTGAATACAACGATGGCAACTGTTGTGATTTTTGTCTTTAGACTAGGAAAGATAGTCCCACATCGAAAACACCAAATGGTGAGTATCTCAATATAAAACAATATTTGTGTTGAGGTGTGCACATGAGGTGTAGTGGAGCACAAGTGTGTGCTATGTGGGAGTATTTTTCTAGAAGGAAAAAAGGATTAATTCTAACAAAGACGCAAGTTGATTTTTGTTGTGCAGGCTCGGACTCAACACGGACTCCAGGTTGTCTCGTGCATGTACGGGAGTGTTCGGGGGGTAGGCGTGGGCTAGCACTCGACTATGTTGATTGTGGGATAATGTAAAATATCAAACTCTATTTTAGAGTATTGGTGTTTTAGTCCCACAACGGATATGAGAGATGGTGAGATCTCACTCCACTCTATAAATAGAACCTCTTGCCTCTTTTCCAAAATGCATCAAAGAAGAGAGTTAAGGGAGTCCGTAAAGTTTAGGAAGCCCGTTCAAGTCACAAATATTGACTGACGAGCGTTCCAGAAGTTCTCTTGAACTTGCTGGTTCGTGGAAGCGGATCGTATAGAGGCGAATCATGCTTTGAGCAACGGTATTTTTACACCCCAGCAGATTTAATCCTCCTATTCTTCTTCTTCTGTTTCTTTGTAACTCGTTCTTCAGGTTTTAAGGCACCTACTGAGTAGGAAGGCCTAACTTTATTGGCACCTACTGTGTAGACTTGCTAAACTCCTCATTTGTGGCACCTACTGTGTAAGCTTGTTAAACTCCTCATTTGTGACACCTACTGTGTAGGCTTGCTAAACTCCTCATTTGTGGCACCTACTGTGTAGGCTTGCTGAACACCTGTTTTTTATCTATATCCACGTCTCGAGACTAACAATCTCAAAGCAAGATTAGTACGACGAAAAACATTAATGCTTCACTCTTCCAAACTGACTACTGCAAGTTGGAAAAGTTTAATGGAGAGTATTATCAAGTCTGGAAGAGGAAGGTCTTTCTCACCCTTGAACTCCGATACGTTTATCACGTGCTCTTTGAAGAGGAACCTACTATTCCAGATACTGGGTTTGTTGCCGCTATAACTGCGGCTACTAAATTGCAGGCCAAATGGAGAAGGAAGAATAGCATTTGTAGGCTTCTGATCCTAAATGCTATGGAGGATTTTCTGGCAAAATCCTACTCAAAGAAGGATAGTGCCAGAGGAATATGGGAGTCTGTGGAGAAGCTGTATGAGAAAGACAAAAATGGAAGCAAGATATTTTTTGTCGAAAAATATCACAAGTGGCTCTTTGAAGATGAGAAGGCGATGCTTCCTCAAGTGAAGGAGTTTCTGAAACTTCATCAGAAATTGGACGATGAAAAGATGTCCCTCGTCGACAAGTTTGTCGTTGGAGGGATCATCTCGAAACTTTCTACTGGATGGAGTACGTTCTATGCAAGAATGCATCGGAAGAAACTCGAGATCAGTCTGGAAGATCTCTGGCAAGAAATCCAAGTTGAGGACGAGATGCGTTCTCAACAGAAGATGGACGCTCTGTCCAAACAATTGGCCGAGGCCAATCTGGTGCAGACGAGAGACTCCAAGGGGAAGCAGGCGGCTTCTCACCACAAGAAAGACTTCACTAATCTGAAAGTGAAGGGACCGTCTTTCAAACAGAAGAAGCCCAAATCCAATGTGACTTGTTTTAACTGGGGCAAGAAGGGCCACTACAAGAGTGAATGTAGATCCAAGCCCAAGCAGTCACAGCAAGGTGAGCCTAATAAGGTTTCATTGATTACTGACGGTATTGCTATGATTGCTCAGGTCACTTCGGTGGGGGCTGACTCTGACTGGTGGGTAGACACTGGTGCCACCTGTAATGTCTGCTCAAGCAAGGAATGGTTCACCACATACCAGCAAACCTCTGAGAAGGTGATGGTGGCGAACCAGGCACAAGCTGAAGTTCAAGGGATCGGGATGGTAGAGCTGAAGCTGACATCCGAAAAAACTCTGACGCTTCAAGGTATGAAGCATATTCCCGTGATTGCCAAGAACATGATCTCTGGAGGCCTGCTCTACAACGCAGGCCTGAGGATGGACATCAATGCTGGCCAGATGGTGATGTTCCTGAAAGGAATGTACTTCAAAATGTAGAACCCTAGAGGGGGTGAATAGGGTAATAAAAAATAACTAGTGCAACAGAAGCAATATATGACAAATAAAAGTAAAGAGTGAGAAGATCAAACACAAGATGTATCCTGGTATCCTCGCTTGAGGCAATCCATTCCCGGATCTCTCTCCGGCTTAAATCCACTATTTAGTCAAATAGTACACACGAGTTTGGATCCGAAGAACTCGCCAACTTCAACACGAGTTTGGATCCGAAGACTCGCCAACTTCTACACACGAGTTTTCTTACGAAGGCTCGCCAACTTCAAACAAATGAGAAGAGAAACTTGTTGATCTTCTAACACGTGAAGATCGAAATTTATAACTCTTAAATACTCTATCACTTTGGGAGAGGATGACAATTAAAAGCTTGAAGAGTATTAATGGTGGAGCTCTTGGTTGTTGGAAAATTTATGGCAAGAGTTGGTAAAGTCCTCAAGAGAGAGAGAGGGCTTTCTTTTATAGAGAAACCAAGAGTTGGAGGCATTTAATGCTTCTGAATACAGGCAGACCGGCATGACGTCGGTATGCAGCGGCATACCGTCGGTATACCGGCCAAATAGTAACGGTCATATTAATGACCGTTTGAGGGCATTAAATGAGGCCATTAATGCTAGTCAGAGCAAATCAAAAACCAAATATTTGAACCTCGGTATACCGCCGGTATGTCGGAGCATGCCGTCGGTATGTCGACAGTTTGTCACAGTAAGTTTTGGGTTGCTAAAAACGGTATACCGTCGGCATGCCGGAGCATACCGTCGGTATGCCGACAATTTGTCACAGCAACTTTTGGGTCGCTAAAAACGGTATACCGTCGGTATGCCGGAGCATGCTGTCGGTATATATGCCGACAATTTGTCACAGCAACTTTCTGGACCCAAAAATCGGTATACCGCCGGTATGCCGAAGCATGCCGCCGGTATGCCGACAATTTGTCACAGCAACTTTCTAGACTCTAAAAACGGTATACCGCTGGTATGCCGAAGCATGCCGCCGGTATGCCGCTCTGTAGGTATTTGATTTTTGACTTGTTCTTTTACTTGTCATCCGTCCTTAGGTGTTTACAGATATACCTAGACTTGTACAGACACGAAGACTCTAAGCAGGAGAACGCCATCTTATGCAAGGAGCGCCGGTAGCTGCTTCAATCTTCGTTGCGAAGGATGGATGCTCTTGAACGAAAAGTCTTTATGTAGTTGAGCTTCTGAGAGGATATGTATCTGAAGACGCAGAAAACTAAACTACGAAGATGCTGTTAATAATCAAAATAAAATGTGCCAACAATCTTCCCCATTTTGATAATTGATAAAATAGAGAGAGAGCATCTTCAGGGAGTAACTCTCCCGTAGGAAGACAACTCCCCCTCAATACGTTTTCTACCCCTTTGTCACTTAGTCAAAGATGGGAAAACAAAATTTAAAAGATTGCAATAATGAGAACAAGAGTATAGAATAAAAAGCAAGTATTTATATATGAAAGTGATAGCTTAATACATGCAAGATGTTCATTACTACAAAAGACAAATAAGAAGACTTTCCCCACGAGAGTTTAATAACAAGAGACAAACATAACCCAAGTCCCCGAAGGACTACAAAGTACTAGGATCAACTACACAATGGTCCCCGAAGGACCGCAAAAGACAGAACATAAAAAAACAAACAAACACACATAACTAAACCATACATTATTCGAAACCATCATCCAAAGGGTAGCCAGCCCTAATCATCCGTCGGGTCGTCTCTACCATCCTGAGCTTGTTGAAAGGCACCATAAGGATCAATGCCGTCCGGGTACATGAACCCATAGGCATTGGGATCGGAGAAGCACGAGCCCTGGTACATAGGATCTTGGAGATTGAGATCCAGATACATGTCCCGGTCTTGTATGGTGCGCTGGATAAAGTAAGCTTGATCATGAAAGCGGGCTTGAATCAGATTCCCAAGGCCACGAGTATGAGCCCTCATCTGTTCCTCTGCCTGGGCCATGCGCATGTCGAAGTGCTGCTGAGTCAGCGGCATATATCAGCCCGAAGCAGGAGGAGTAGATACGGGAGCAGCAGGAGTAGATGCGGGTTGCTCTTGGAAAGACGAGGCACGAGAAGTAGAGGCGCCACTAAGGGAACGGGAAACAACAAGATAGGAAGGGACGCCATCCGAGGAGCAAAGAGATATATCAACTTGCCGGACTTCCAGAAGGAGAGTGATAAGGGAGCCGTAGGAGAGGTTCTGCTTTCCCGCGGGCATGACACGCCGAAAGAGAAGAAGGAGAGTCTTTGGGAAGGAGAAGGGCTTCCGGGCATAAAGATAATATATGCACACGAGGGCATCGCCGGTAATGGCGTCGTAGTTCCCGCCCTTAGGAAAGAGTGTATGGCACACAATCCTATGGAGCTCGTAGTAGAACAGCTCCAGCTGTACAGAGAGGGCCGGGATGGCAGGAGGGTTGGGGCCCTTGCAGATGATACGGCAGAACTCTTCGAAGGGTGACGCCGCCGAGGAGTGAAGAGCAGCCAAGTATGGCAAGACTTCCCCTTTGTTTGGGATGCCGAGGATGTGCCCGATGTCCCGAGACGTGAGACGGAAGTGACGATCATTCATCATGGACTGAATGGCGGGATGGTCGTCGTCTGGGACCAAGTTTCAATAGAATAGACGGACGGCAGCGGGGTAGACGGGTATTTGACGCCGAAGGAGAGAGGAGAGGCCAGCCTCGTCAAACAATGAGACGTGACCGGGGAAGATATTCCAATTTATCGCTCGTCCTTGAAAACATTGTGATGAACGAAGTGTTGGAACCATAGCTCGACCGCCAAGGAATTGGTAAAGACCCGTTGGTCATACCCGTGAGGTTGAGCCAACGGGATGAAAGGGTTGAAGAAAGAGGAGGAGGAGGAGCGGGGACGCTTCGGATTTGCCATGGAGGAAGGTTAGGGTTTTGGAGAGGATGATAGAGGAGTAGGAAGAAGAGATAGAAGAGAAAGGGTTTTAATAGAGGAGGGAGATGAAATGATGGATTTGAAATAGGAGGGTGGGTTGGAAACGGATGTGGAGGGAGTAATGGGGGGATATGAAAGGTTAGTGGGTTGGAAATATGGAAAGTGGAGTAAATGGAGAAGGTGAAGAGATGGGTATTAAATGTGATGGGATGTTAAGAAGTTGAAAGAAGAGAGAGTAATTAATAGGGAATAGATGGATGTGAGTGAATTTAATGAGGGTTGAGAGAAATAAAGGGGAGAGAGAATAAAAGTGGGCCCAGAGCTGTATTTAAAATCCTGTCCGCCTCCATCCGGTATACCGACGGTATGCCGACATGTACCGATGGTATGCCGCGTTTCGAAACAGAACCTAATTCTGAAACAAAAAACGACATGCTGCCGGTATACCGCTGTATACCGTCGGTGTGCCAGCCGAAAGGGATTATGGATCAAAGGATAAAATGCCTAATTCACGGCAAAGGAAGGTGAAGCGATCTTCCGGGAGCGGTTTGGTGAAAATATCGGCTAACTGATAGGTGGTATCAATAAATTCAAGACGAATATCTCCCTTTTGTTGATGGTCACGAAGAAAATGGTGTCTAATTTCAATGTGCTTCATACGTGAGTGACAAATCGGGTTTTTCGTGAGATTGATTGAGCTAGTGTTATCACATTTAATAGGGGTGCAAGAATGAGAAATGCCATAATCTAAAAGTGTTTGTGACATCCAAAGAATTTGTGCACAACAACAACCAGCCGCAATATACTCGGCCTCAGTGGTTGAAAGAGCAACAGAATTTTGTTTCTTACTAAACCACGATACCAAAGGCTTCCCGAGGAATTGACATGTGCCACTAGTGCTTTTTCGGTCAATCTTGCATCCGGCAAAATTCGTATCCGAAAAGCCGTGAAGCTCAAAGGATGAGGATTTCGGATACCAAAGACCCATGTTAATGGTGCCTTTGAGATAACGAAAAATGCGCTTAACGGCACACAAGTGTGATTCCTTTGGATTGGTTTGATATCGTGCACACAAGCAAACACTAAACATGATATCAGGACGGCTAGCAGTTAAATAAAGTAAGCTACCGATCATACCTCTATACTTACGAATGTCGACCGATGTGCCATCTTCATCATTCTCAAGCTTTGTCGTTATGGCCATAGGAGTCCTCATTGATTTGGATGAGTCGAGCTCGAAATGCTTGAGGAGGTCCTTTGTATATTTCGCTTGATTGATGAAGGTTCCTTTGGGTCCTTGTTTGATTTGTAATCCCAAAAAGAAGGAAAGTTCACCCATCATACTCATTTCAAACTCTTCCTGCATAACTTTAGCAAATTCTACACAAAGTGTGTTGTTAGTAGAACCAAAAATAATACCATCGACATAAATTTGAACCAATAAGAGAGTGCCATTATGGGATTTAATAAAAAGTGTTGTGTCAACTTTTTCCTTTGAAAAGTTGTGAGAAACAAGAAAAGAGCTAAGGCGCTCATACCAAGCACGGGGAGCTTGTTTGAGGCCATAAAGGGCTTTGTGGAGTTTGAACACGTGATTTGGAAATTGAAAATCTTCAAAGCCGGGAGGTTGTTTAACATAAACTTCCTCTTTAATAATACCATTTAGAAAAGCACTCTTAACATCCATTTGAAAGAGCTTAAAGTCATTAAAATAAGAAAAAGCATAAAACATACGAATGGATTCAAGCCGTACAACCGGAGCATAGGTTTCGTCGTAGTCAATGCCTTCCTCTTGGTTATAGCCTTGAGCAACCAATCGGGCTTTGTTACGAGTCACTAACCCATCTTCATTAAGTTTGTTACGAAACACCCATTTTGTTCCAATAATGGGATGATTACTAGGTTTTGGGACAAGTTCCCAAACCTTGTTTCGCTCGAATTGATTTAGCTCCTCTTGCATAGCTATCATCCAAAACTCATCAAGAAAAGCATCATTAACATTTTTAGGCTCTATTTGAGAGATAAAAGCCACACTTGCACAAAGATCACGAGTGGCGGATCTAGTGCTAACACTTGAGGAAGGATCCCCAATGATAAGCTCCTTAGGATGATTGGTGACAAATTTCCATTCTTTTGGGAGATCCTTTTGAGGAGGCTCGAGAGGAGGAGATTCTTTTGATGGAGTCACAACTTCATTGTTAGATGAAGAAGGACGATCTTCAATAGAGGAGTTCTCCAATCCAAACGAGATGTCATCAATATCCTCGGAAGAGGAGAATGTAGAAGAGTTGAGTTCATTAAAAGAGACATTGATTGACTCTTCGACAACAAGACTTCTTTTGTTAAAAACATGAAAACCTTTACTATGAGTAGAGTATCCAAGGAATATTCCTTCATAGGCTTTTTCTTCAAAATTGCCTAGGTTATCCTTGGTATTCAAAATAAAACAATTGCAACCAAAAACTTTGAAATATTCAATAGAAGAAATTTTGTCAAACCAAAGCTCATAAGGAGTCTTCTTAGAAATAGGTCTAATCAAGACCCTATTAATAACATGACATGCCGTATTAACGGCTTCCACCCAAAAATATTGGGGGAGCTTATATTGGTTTAACATAACCCGGGCCATATCGCCAAGGGTTATATTCTTTCTCTCCACAACACCATTTTGTTGAGGAGTTCGTGGGCAAGCAAAATCATGTCCAAAACCATTCTTTTCACAAAATCTTTTGAAATCGGCATTATCAAATTCTCCTCCATGTTCACTTCTAATTTTGTTAATAGAAAAACCTTTCTCATTTTGAACACGTTTACAAAAGGCAACAAATTCACGAAAAGTATCACTTTTGCAAGCAAGAAAAATAACCCAAGTAAATCTTGAAAAATCATCAACTTAAACAAAAGCATAAAGCTTGCCTCCAAGGCTAGCAACTCTACTAGGCCCAAAAAGATCCATATGGATAAGTTGAAGGGGTCTAGAAGTACTCACAGAGTTGATTGATTCGAAGGAAGACTTTGTTAACTTACTCTTCTCGCATTCTTCACATACCATATCCTTTTTGAATGGGATACTTGGGAGTCCTCTTACGAGCTTCTTGGTAGCAAGACGAGAGATGGTATCCATTTTGGCGTGTCCAAGCCTCATGTGCCAAAGCCAACTCTCATCATTTTTAGCAACTAAGCACCTGTCATTGTTAGTGTCTTCAACAAGATATAAAACATAGATATTGTTTTCTCTAATTCCTTCATAAACAATAGATCCATTAGAACTATCGGTAATGAAGCATTTGAGCTTAACAAACTTGATATCATAACCATTATCGGTAAGATGACTAATACTAAGAAGATTGTGTTTAAGATTAGTAACAAGACACACATTCTTAATACAAGGATAAGGAAGGGAACCTATATTACCATTCCCTATAATGTGACCTTTGAGATTGTTACCAAAAGAGACGTGTCCTTCCTTCTTCATCGATAGCGTTATAAATAATGAAGCATCCCCGGTCATGTGCCGTGAACAACCGCTATCGAGAATCCACTTGCTTCTAGCATGAGAAGGACTCTTCACCTACAACATAAGTTGAAGATGAACATTTTGGTACCCATGATCTTTTGGGTCCTTGAGGGTTAGTCTTAGGAACCCACATAAAAACTTTCTTGTCAACAAGTTTCCTTGTATGACAATAATTGGTTGTATGTCCATGCAAGCCACAGTAATTGCAAATCATAGAGGGTTTAGAAGAAGATATGTGAGAATCATGCATGTGTGAATCTCTAGTGCGAGGAGCTCTAGCATTAGTATTGTGATGATGATAATAAAAAGCATGATGCGAAGTATTTTTCTTAACAAATGGTCCTTTCTTTGTGTTAGAAAAGGAATTGGGTGTAGTGTTCACGTGTGAAGTATACCTAGCATTGTGGTGAGTATGGAGATGTCTAGGAGCATGCATGTGAGTAGTGTCCTTATTACCAAAATTCTTACACTGCATAAGAAGATCATTATACTTAATAGAAGTGTCATATTCTCTCCTATTAGCATCTTGAACTTTGTGCATAGCAAATTCATAAGAGCTTCTCATGGATTGAATCTCATCATCCTTTTTCTTGATGGTGTCAAGAGATTCATGAAACTTGTGTCGCAAGGACTCTATTTCATCCGTGTCAGAAGCAGGAGATTTTTCCTTTACATCAATAAAGATGCTTGAGAGCATCTCTACTTCAAGTTGAAGAGCTTCAACCTCTTTAAGAGATTTCTTGTATTTATTCCGAACACCTTTGTGCTCTTCATGCAATTCAAGAATAGCTTTCTCCAAATCATCATAGGTAAGAGTGTTTAAGGAGAAATCATCAAGTACCTCATCGGTTGCCATGAGACAGACATTGGCATTGTGTTTGCACTCCTTGTCGTTGTCGGAGTCACTCGCGTCACTTTCACACCAAATGCTTGTATTTGCGAACTTTCTAGAGGACGAGCTTCCCTTGCTAGGCTTCTCGTACTTGCTTGAGTCTTTTCGTATCATCGGACAATCCCTCTTGATGTGTCCGGGTCTTCTGCATTGATAGCACGCCGGATCTTCTTTATTATCCCGTCTGAAGCGGTTGGCTTTGTTGAATTTTAAGAACTTCCGGAAGTGCTTAGCTGTGAGAGCTATTTCTTCATCGTCGTCCGACTCATTGTCGTCGGAGCTATCCTTAGAGTAGGACTTTGTCGCTTTGAGAGCAAGAAATTTCTCCTTCTCTTTGGTCTTCTTCTTCTCCTTCTCTTGTATGGAGGATTCCTCTTGATCCTTCATATCAAGCTCGTGAGTCATCAGCTTACCCATGAGGGTCTCAAGGTACATGACTGTTAGATCATTCCCCTCAATGATTGCGGTAGCTTTAGGACTCCACATTTTCGTCAATCCTCTAAGAATTTTTCTGATCTTTTCATGAGCAGGATATTCCTTACCAAGAAAAGAGAGAGGGTTAATAATGTCACCAAAACGAGTAAACATGCAAGTAATAGATTCATCATGCTTCATTTTAAAGGACTCATATTCTTGCGTGAGTCTACTAATCTTAGATTCCTTCACTGTAAAGTTTCCTCGTGTGTGACTTCAAGTAACTTCCAAATCTCATTGGAAGTCTTGCAAGTAGAGATTCGGTTGAATTCACTACTGTCGAGAGCATAATAAAGAGCATTCACTGCCTTGGCATCTCGACTCGCAAGCTTCTTGGTGTTTTCAGTAAGTGTGTCCCGAAGGGTGTCAGAAGCAAGATCCTCAATAACTCTGGAAGGAGTAGGAAGGCCATTTATCATGCAATCCCATAAATCAAAATCTATGGACTTTAGATAAATGCTCATCCTAATCTTCCAGTAGTTATAGTTGGTTCCATCAAATAGGGGAGGCCTATTTGTGGAGTGTCCTTCATTGTGGAAGGTGTTGATACTAGGGTTAGAGGCCATAGATCACTCAAAGGGTGTAAATCCAAATCAAGAGAACAAAGCTCTGATACTAATTGTAGAACCCTAGAGGGGGGTGAATAGGGTAATAAAAAATAACTAGTACAACAGAAGCAATATATGACAAATAAAAGTAAAGAGTGAGAAGATCAAACACAAGATGTATCCTGGTATCCTCGCTTGAGGAAATCCAGTCCTGGAACTCTCTCCGGCTTAAACCACTATTTAGTCAAATAGTACACACGAGTTTGGATCCGAAGAACTCGCCAACTTCAATACGAGTTTGGATCCGAAGACTCGCCAACTTCTACACATGAGTTTTCTTACGAAGGCTCGCCAACTTCAAGCAAATGAGAAGAGAAATTTGTTGATCTTCTAACACGTGAAGATCGAAATTTACAACTCTTAAATACTCTATCACTTTGGGAGAGGATGACAATTAAAAGCTTGAAGAGTATTAATGGTGGAGCTCTTGGTTGTTGGAAAATTTATGGCAAGAGTTGGTAAAGTCCTGAAGAGAGAGAGGGCTTTCTTTTATAGAGAAACCAAGAGTTGGAGGCATTTAATGCTTCTGAATACAGGCAGACCGGCATGCCGTCGGTATGCAGCGGCATACCGTCGGTATAGCGGCCAAATAGTAACGGTCATATTAATGACCGTTTGAGAGCATTAAATGCGGTCATTAATGCTAGTTAGAGCAAATCAAAAGCCAAATATTTGAACCTCGATATACCGCCGGTATGCCGGAGCATGCCATCGGTATGTCGACAGTTTGTCACAGTAAGTTTTGGGTTGCTAAAAACGGTATACCGTCGGTATGCCGGAGCATGCCGTCGGTATGCTGACAATTTATCACAGCAACTTTTGGGTCGCTAAAAACGATATACCGTCGGTATGCCGGAGCATGCCGTCGGTATGCCGACAATTTGTCACAGCAACTTTCTGGACACAAAAATCGGTATACCGCCGGTATGCCGAAACATGCCACCGGTATGCCGACAATTTGTCACAGCAACTTTCTAGACTCTAAGAACGGTATACCACCGGTATGTCGAAGCATGCCGCCGGTATGCCGCTCTGTTGGTATTTGATTTTTGACTTGTTCTTTTACTTGTCCTCCGTCCTTAGGTATTTTCAGATATACCTAGACTTGTACAGACACGAAGACTCTAAGCAGGAGAATACCATCTTATGCAAGGAGCGCCGGTAGCTGCTTCAATCTTCGATGCGAAGGATGGATGCTCTTGAACGAAAAGTCTTTATGTAGTTGAGCTTCTGAGAGAATATGTATCTGAAGACGCAGAAAACTAAACTACGAAGATGCTGTTAATAATCAAAATAAAATGTGCCAACACGAAAAAGCTTTCTATACCGAAGGAATGTTTAAACTCTAGCTTGTAACCCAGTCAAAGAACATTAATGCAATTTTCAATTCTGCTTATACTCTTGAGTTGTGGCATAATATACTAGGACATGTCCATTGTAAAAGGATAAACAAAATGTCTAGTATAGGACTTATCTCCAAATGCGAGAGAAAGGTGGAGAAATGTGAAGTGTGTACTCAGACTAAAATCACAAGGAAACCCTTTCATCGGGTCAATCGAAGCACAGATCTTCTGAAGTTGGTGCACTCTGATATCTATGACTTCAAACAATTCTCCACGAAGGCCGGGATAAAGTATTTCATAACCTTCATCTTTGACTTATCAAAGTACGTGTTCGTCTACTTGATAAAGACAAAAGATGAAGCATTCAAAAAGTTCAAGGAGTTCAGGGCTGAAGCTAAAAGGCAAACTGGATAACAACTCAAGAGGTTGAGGAGTGATCGAGGCGGAGAATATCGATCTCATGATTTCACATCGTTCTGCAAAGAACATGGAATCATCAACGAGACTACTGCTACGTATTCTCCTTAGTCCAACGGAGTAGCAGAAAGAAAGAACAGAATGTTGATAGAGATGATTAACTCAATGTTGTTAACTACAGCTCTTCCAAAGTGCTTTTGGGGAGAAGCTGCATTGACGGCCACATTCATTCTGAACAGAGTGCCGTATGCAACTTCTGATATTACTCCTCATGAACTCTGGTTCAAAGTCAGATCCAACTTGAATATCATTCGAGTGTGGGGTTGTCTGGCATACGTAAAACTTCCGAATCTGAGGATTCAGAAACTCGGAACAAGGACTATGAAGACGATCTTCTTGGGGTATGCCGAGAAGAGTGACGCTCGAAGATTCCTTGACTTGGAGTCTAACCATGTCATCTAATCTCGTAACGCGGAGTACTTTGAATACAAGTTTGCAAGACACAAAAATATTGTTCTCGCGGACATTTCGGAGAATAATGATGGTGTAAAGGAAGCTGAGGTTTCCAACGATGTCGTAGTCCAAGAAGAAATTGTTGTTGATGAAACAACGTTTGAACCAGAACTCGAAGAGCCGTCGGCCAAGCGAGTGAGAAGACCAAAGGACTACGGAGATGACTTTGTCACCTATCATGTAGAAGTAGATCCGCTTACCTATAATAAGGCGATGAAGATCAGAGATGCTATCTTCTGGAAGGAGACAGTGAATGACGAGTATGACTCTATCACCTCTAATAACACATGGGTGTTAGTAGATCTACCTGAAGGAGCAAAACCCATTGGATGTAAATGGATCTTCAAGAAGAAGATGAAGGCAGATGGAACTATTGACAAGTTCAAGGCCAGGCTGGTAGCCAAGGGATTTTCTCAGAAACAGGGGATAGACTACTTTGACACATACGCTCCAGTAGCGCGGATGACCACCATCAGAATGTTAATTGCTCTAGAAGCAATACATTATTTGGTCATACATCAGATGGATGTAAAGACAACATTCCTGAATGGCAAGCTGACCGAAGAGATATACATGCAATAGCCAGATGGATTTGTCGTCAAAGGTCTTGAAGACAAAGTCTACAAGTTGGTAAAATCATTGTACGGTTTGAAGCAAGCTCTCAAGATGTGGCCTGAGAAGTTTGATAAAGTTATTAGATCAAACGGCTACAGAGTTAGCAAGACGGACAAGTGTGTTTATGCGAAGTTCGCTGATGGAAGAGGAGTCATCGTTTGTCTGTACGTGGACGATATGCTAATCCTAGGAACAGATATAGGCAATATCACGGAGAAAAAGAAGTTCCTCTCAACCAAGTTCAGTATGAAGGACTTGGGGGATGCAGTACATCCGGACAGACACTGGAGTGACGCTGTCACAATCTCATTACATTGAGAAGATGCTCACACCCTATGGGTATCAGGATCTTCCTGGGATCGATACGCCATACAGGTGTGATCAGAAGCTGAAGCCAAATATGAGGAAAAGCGTTAGGCAGCTGGAGTATTCTAGCGTTATCGGGAGTTTGATGTACGCAACTACTGCCACAAGGCCTGACATAGCTTCTGCCGTGGGAATGCTGAGTCGGTTCATAAGTAACCCAGGCATTGAGCTCTGAAAAGCTGTGAAGCGGGTGATGAGATATCTCAAGAAGACTCAGACATATGTACTGCACTACAGCGGGTATCCGACAGTAGTGGAAGGCTTCAGTGATGCTAGTTGGTGTTCAGAGGTGGAGAGCGAGAGATCCACAAGTCGATACATCTTTTCCTTGGGTGGAGCTACTATATTATGGAAGTCGAAGAAGCAGACTATACTGTCACGACCCGCTCCCAAATAGTCGGACACGAGTCGGACACGTCCAGCCTTCAACGTTAGACATGATGAAGTAAGCTGTTCCATTCTCTAGGGAAATCTAACCAGATAAACATGAATATATACAATCACAGCATCTATAAAATGTTTCCAGAATGATCACCGAAATCCACTGATCATAATATCATAAAAGTACTAGAGACAACAAGAATGAACTATAATGTGAATTCTAAGAACAATATCTAGGAGTAAGCAAAATAGTCTAAACCTAAAGCCTCAAGCTGTCTCATCCTTCTCAGCTAATATCTCGGGCTCTGGCCCATAAAGTAGAACAATACCCTGCAAGTACACCTGCAACATATCCTAGTCAGGAGCGGAGCTAAGTATATCCAAGGAAATGAACATAAACATCATAGTATGAACAAGAAACATGAAATATATATACAGTATGAGAAATGAGAAAAAGACAAGAAACTGAATATGAATACTAAAAATAAATACAAGGAACATGATATGAGTCCTGAACATGAAATACAACCAGAACATGAAATACAACCTGAATCCCGAAATGTGCAAAATTGAAATACATCCAGAGTATGTGATCGGCTTGGGTAGATTCAATGAACATAAAAAGGTACGACTTTGGTCCCGCGTGCACGATGCTGGACCTAAGCTATTCACATGAATAGTAACACGGATTTGATCACACATCTGTATTTTCCCCTCCCAGACACAAGTAAACTCAAGAAACATGAAACAAGACAATCTCGTGATACATCGTGTCAACAAGGTGATACAGGAATGAATATACAAGACATGAGAAAATGAACAAGTCCGAGGAGTATACTTGCCTTGCTCAGGGTGATCAAGTATGGAATGGGCTGTTGGATATCCTCCTGTCAAATGATTTGTAATATTTATTAAGCACTCTATTCTAACTAGCTTATTTAAAATAAAGGTTTTGAAATGAATCACCAAGCTCTCCTAGTGGGACTTTATTTTCTAAAATCTATTTTAATTACAAGAAACATATTTAATATTCTAATCATTAATCAAGATTTAACCATGAGGAAATCTTAGTTTCTAATTCCAAGTCTTAGGCTTAAAAAAGATTATAGTAATAAGAAGAGCCTAACAGCTACTCAGTCCTAGGTTCACTTAAATTAGTGATCAATAGGTATTTTCCACACTTATCTAATAGGGGAAATTATCAAAAACAGAATTTAACCACAGCTATATTAAACCAAGTCTCAGTTTTAATATCAATCCTGTACATTATACCCATAACCTAGCTAACAAGGAGTTAATCAGTCTACAATGATTTCAGTCCTGCACATGGCTGTTATTCCTAAATCTTCTCAAATGTACATTGCACAGGAACACTCAACAGTCCTCCTCAATACTCACGAGAAGCATCTACACCTTTGGGTACAACATTGGTTTCATTTGCAAACAGGTAATGCTCTGTTTTATAAATAGCTGGTCCTGTTCTAGTGACAAAGTCATAGATTCCCAACAAGTCCAGAAAATCCTTCCTATCAAAACCAAATATGACATCAAAATAGTCATCATCTAATGATGCCATAGCTCAGTTCCACAGAATGGACTGATATTCAGTCTCTTCTCAAGTAATACCACAGTTCAGTTCTTCCAAAACTATTTATAATTTTTTTTAATGATTTAGCAATCTCTAATAACTCCTGACATCCTACACAGGACTTAACTGACAGTCTTAAGTACTGAAACTAACAGTCCAGTTCTTCCCCCTTAGACTGATGCATATCAACCTAAACTAAAGACTGATTCAGTGTGAGTCCAGTGAAGGTACTGAATAGAATCACTCTTAGATAAGGCTGAGGTGAATTATGTCTTAATTGGTTTATCCTTATTCCTGAACTGGATTTCTAATCCTAAATCCAGGTTCATTAATCTTATCAAGACATTGCTCAGTTTCAGCAAATCGAACCAAGACCTTGGTATATAATTCCATCATTTCTTTATAACATTTCGAACCATTCACTCATTAATACAAAAGCCCATAAATTTACTGTTATGCCTAACTGGCTACATTCCCATCTGACAATGACTTAAAGAAATATCACACTGGCTGTGTTATCAGGACACATCCTAACCACTGCTAGTCTACACTCAGTTCTAACTGAGTTCAGCAAAATTATCAATATGAATCTCTAGGTTCATTGCTGAACCAAACTGACATGAAGTCTCAGTTCACTGGTACTACACTATGAGTTCTCAGGTTCAATATACTAAATCAATCCCCTGTTACCAGAGTCAGTCCAAGTAAATTGAACCAATGGTTGAAAGTTTGGCCATTCATGCAGAATTCTCAGTCAATCCAATTCAAATTCTTCCCAGAATATGATTGAATGCCATGATAATCTCTTATTCAAGTTCCAACTCATTTTGTGAATATATATATAGCTGGACTGATAATCAACTGGTTACTTAGCAATCAATATCCTAATCAATCATCAAGAATTGAACTAATTTTTACAGAATTGATCTACACCACATAATCCTAAGCAATCAACCAGGCTTACTCCCTACACTAATCTCTGTTCAGTTTTTAAAACCAAACACCTACTCTTCCTTCTATTCCTAAACTCATACACAGCAGTTTAGATCTTGTCCTTATTACACAAAGGCGTCGGCTCAACGCCACTAATTAAGAACCCCATAATTCGACAGAGTATCGTACCTGGATCAAGAATATGGCTAAACGAGTCCGATACTGCTGTTTCGGAGTCCAAAGCCGAGGCATATCTGGTTCAAAAATTAAAGCAAACACAAGCCAGGCGAGAACAATAATTCGATTAATTGGCGACATTTGGAAAAACTTGAAAAGAATCTTAGAACAAACAAACTAATCGAATTCACTCATAATCTGTTCTAGATCACAAAGGAATTGATTAATTCAAAAAAACTTCGATCAGCCCCACACAAGGAAACCAAGAAATTATTATCAATCGATTACTCACCACTTGAGTCGACAACTCCCGATCACCATAATTCATCGATTGAAACATCAACCACCATCCCTTACCGGAGTGTTGACTGTTGAGTGAATGGTTAACTGTAAGGAAATCGAATTGAGAGCACAAGGAAGGAAGTGAAGGACTCACCAGAGTCTCGACTGCTGATTCAATTGACACCGGGGAAATCCGAAAACCGATAGCCCTCACCATTGCCGACGTTGCCAGTAAGCTTCGGAGGACGAAGAAGAAGAAGAAGCGCCAGTGACCAATCCGACAGGGCTCTGCCATGCTCAATTGGTAAAGAAGAAGAAGAGGGCGTTGTTTTGCTCTCCCGATCGTGTTAGTGTAACATAATGGAAAAGAAGAATTAAAGGGGTTTAAATAGTTTGTTAGGACTGTTACTTATATAGCTTGAGAGAGAGAAAACGTTTTGGAGGAAAAAATCGAAGGGAATTTCGAAAGTGGTTCTCCACTGCTGTGAAGGAGTGAAGAGATTTGATACTCTCTCCACAGAAGAGTTTATGTGGTGAAAAGAAATAAATGGTGAATTTACAAGTAGATCCCTCCACTCCAAAGTTGTTTACATAAATACCTTAAATTTGCTAGAAAATTGTTAGGTAGTTAGAGGGTTGTTAGAAACTTGGTGAGCACTCCAAATACTTGCTAGAGTCTGCCTCAAAATAATAATGATGATTCATTCATAAATTTCAAGAGGATATTTAATAATAAATTTTTTTTAAAAAAATAAACTCAGGATAATACTTTAAAAATTTAAAATACCGCAAAAATTTATAAAATCGGGAAAAGTGGGGTTACAAATCTACCTCCCTTAGAAAAATTTCGTCCCCGAAATCTCAAAGTGTACGACAAGATACGGAGAATGACACAAGGTGGGATGGATTTTAATTACGACTTAGAGGGGTAATCATGAGGGCATGATCTTCTAAGCACGATCAAAATTGAAAGTTTGGCATGTTTGAAAATAGCGCAAATAGGAAAATTTTGATTGATAGGCATGATCAAAGTCGAAGTTTAGACAAAACACGATTAATTATAGGTACGAAATCAATATCTAGCAACATGTATTTGAGAAGATCAATGATCCAACAATAAATGCAAGAAGGGAAATTGCAAGGGTTGATTGAGAAAATATATGAAAACTACCCAGGAGGTATTAGTATCAAATCAAGGTGAACATGCAAGGATTTGTGATTATCGAAAAGTCAATAATCATATGAAATGGGATATAGTCTTTATGGTACCCGAGGACACATATATATCTGAAGTCACTTCGCTTAAAAATCCATGCCCCGCCAGTGTATATGGCTGCAGTGGACTTTCGGTTCCATAACTCAAATAATGATATGTTACCGAATGTTCTATAAACTTACCCACTTTCAAATAATTATTAATGTAGACTCCAGAGATCAAAAA
Source organism: Iris pallida (assembly GCA_029216955.1). Classification (NCBI taxonomy): domain Eukaryota; kingdom Viridiplantae; phylum Streptophyta; class Magnoliopsida; order Asparagales; family Iridaceae; genus Iris; species Iris pallida. The sequence goes on from JANAVB010024997.1 coordinate 2,024,862, forward strand.
TACAAAGAATTTAGGACAAGTCTCAATAATATCCGAAAATTTATGTATGTTTGAAATCACTTCAACTTAGAGTTCATGCCTCGCCAGTACGCTGCTGGCTGCAGTGAACCCTCAGTATCAGTAATCCAGATAATGACTGCAGTGCACAACTGTCACGCCCTAGTAGGTCATCGAATAGTCTCTCGACCTTATCCATAGGAATTTCAAAAAGTTTAAATAATCCAAATCTTGATAATGGTGAACTTATCTGTTTGTTAGAATACAAGGGTTGATTAGGTAATAAGAAGCAACAAAGGATCCAATCAAAGAGTAGTGAATACAAAAGAACAAACAGGAAGATTTAAAATCTCGAACAGAGAATCTAAGTTTCAAATAGTTACCGAATCTCAATTGAAATTCGGGATGGTAACAAGATCCCGGATATGGAACGTAATCCTGGATAGGATAACAGAGTCTCGAATGGTAAATGGAAGAAAAGTATCAGATAGAAGACAAGGTTTCAAAATAAGAAATAAAATCTTGTACCCGAAACAAGGTTCAACCAAAATCTTGAATAACAAACGAAGTTTCGAACAAAATTCCGAATGCGAAGCAATTTCCCATAAAAACAAAATCTCAACTAGGAAATCAAAATTTCAACAAAGTCACGGATGGGAACATTTCTCGAATAGAAAATCTTGAATAGGAAACAAGGTCACGAACAGTAATTCAAAAAATAGGGTATCAATTAGTGAACAAAAAACATGTATCGAATCATGAAAATGAAACAAGTAAAACCTCAAATAGGAAACGAGGTCAAACAAGGTTGTGAACAGAAATAATTTCTTGAATAGGAACAAGTCACAAATAGGAAACAAAATCTCATAGAAAACGAGTCAAAATTCAAAAAAAGAAAATAAAATCTTCAAACGAAATCTCGAATAGAGACGAGACTCAAACAGGTTTTTGAATGGGGACAATTTTTCAACAAGTCGTGAGTAGAAACTGAATATTCAAACAAAGTCTTGGATAGGAACTAAATCTAGAATAGGTGTCACGACCCGCACCCTAGAGTAAGGGCACGAGACGTGGGTACGTCCAGCCTACGCCGCAGTGTCGGCGGTAGAACACTGTCCTAAGTCACAACATCTAACAGTTTAAGGTAATAAGCAGTTATACTCACCAAATGGGGGTGACATAACAGAATATATCTCAATCAAAACTAAGGTAGAACAGGATAAAGATAGATAGATAATATCCAGGAATGAAAACACAGAAATACAATCCAGAATTCTAAGTGTCTAAATAAATACATATCCCAAAATGTCTCAGAATCTATATACAGTGATCCAGAAAAGTAAAGACATCCTAATCTAAAGGAGTGTCATCCACTACTAGTGGGTCCTGCTGCTGGTCCAAGTCCCGGCACTCATCTAGTGTAACACCGTAGTAGGTAGGGCAGAATGCCTCAGCCTCGTCCTCTGTAATATTTCAACAGGTCCAGTCAGGACAGGAGCGAGCACAGTACATCTCAACAAATCATAGCAGGTCAGGATATATAATCATGCTAGAGAGTAAGATACAAGAAACTTAAGGAAATAACATGATAACAAGGAAGACTGTAAATAAATAGCTACAGTATATAGAGAACTAACAGTGTCTAGTGATTCAGAGCACAAGATGATTATGTAAATGGCACGATGTTGTACACGAGTAATCTACAGAGGTTGTACACGAGTAATCTACTGGATTGATTACATAACCACTTCTACTCTCCCACCCCAATCAATACACAAGGATCTAGCTAAGATATGTTATTGCACACAAAGTATAGTCGCACACGAGATCATGTGAATACATGAATATACACGATTTCATACGATTTATACACGAATGTCACGAATACAAGGAGTACACGATGCTCACGATAAAGTACACGAACACGAATACCCGATGTATCCGCTAAGGGGATAACATCGCACAACAAGATCCATATAGTACTAATCCGTGTTTCCAACGTGTTAGCATCATGTAAAGCAATCTAAAGCAGGAAATATACTCCTAATGTAGGATATGAAATGATCGGAGAATGTACTCACCTGTAACCTGAGAATCTGGAGAATATCGACTGTCCGAGGACTGGTGTATGTCTCCTATAGAACAGTACAAGTCACTATGAGTCTACAATGATAATAAGATGCAAGTCAATGCATTCTTCATGAATCTAGGTCAATCTAGACCAAAGTTAACTCTTGGTCAACTCTGGTCAACCCTAGAAGTCAAACTAGGTCAACCAAGTCAAACCTAAGTCAACAAGCCTATACTAGTCTATTCTAGGTCTAACAGGGCTACACAAGTCTAACTAGACTCTACACTGACAACAGATACACCCATAGGCTAAGAGCCTAGGCTATAGGCTATACCATACCTATGAACCAAACCCTAACACATATACACATGCCAAAATATATATCTAATATATAATACACATAACATATAGACTACTATATGTATATCATACAAATATATTTATATATACCCATATTAATATAATATGGTAACACACATTATATAATATATAGGATATGTATATATACATCACAAATATATATATATATATATACACCATCACATATATATAGAGAAGGGAAGTGCAATGTGGTGGGTTGTGTGTGTGGTGTTATAAGAGTGGGTGAGTGATACACTTGTGTGTATCAGTGTCAATAGGAACAGGGCCTGTGTTCAATCTGGAAACAGTGAGGGTACATTAGCAGTATTAGGCAACCTGGGAATAGGAATGCATGGAAAATCAGTGGCTTAGGAAACATGAAGTAATCTCAGGTATTGGAGATGTATAAAAGTTGACAGGAAGGAAAGAAATTCAGTAAAGTATTCAGAGATTCAATCTCAGTTACCCAATGAACAATCAGTTCATTACAGTCCATAAATCTCAGAAAAAATAGACAACACATTATTAAGAAGGAAAAAAATAGGGAATATTCATTTCAGTATTTGAAAAGGGAATCAACTGACAGGTTGGTATGGAAATCAACATCAGCTTAACATTTGAAACCCAAACACATGGACAACTAACCCATTCTCAAACAAAACCAATTCAAATGTAACTTGAACCAATCTCAGTTAAAGAATGGAAGGGAAACCAATTCCACAGTGTATTAAAAATGAAAACTCAGTTTAAAAGGAAAGAAGAATCTTAGGTTTTCTAGGAATGAAACAGTGAAAATAATTTGAAATCAGTTCAGTGCAATAGGAAAAACAGGGATTTCATTCTCAGGAAAATAGGAAATGAGTTAACATTGAACACATTGTATAACCTGGAATCAAATGATGAAATCCAGGAAATAGGATGAGTTCAGTTACAGTTTAAATAGGAATGAAACCATTCCCAGATTTCTAAATTTCAAAATCCAACCCAAAGTCTAAATTCTCATTCTCAACCCAAAAACCAAATTCAAATTGTAACATTTCAATAAAATGAAACAACAAATATGTGGGGGACATTTATCAGTGGAAATCATCAATAAAATAGGAGTTAACAATTAAGGAAATCCTGAAGAACCCAGTATCAAAAATCTGGTATCAGTGCATGCCATTTAACCCAATTCGAAACCATCTTTCCACATTAAACCTAAATTAACATGTAAATTAATCTAATATATATTATACATCATAATTAGGATCTATTTAGCAAGTTAAAACACAATTTAAACTAATTTAAACTGGATTAAACATAGGGAATCTCGTGTTAGTCTTAGATACAACACGTGTGTCCGACATCGTGTCCGACATCGTGTCCGACACGACACGAGGGTTCGTGTCATTCTAGGAATCTCGTGTTAGTTTTAGATACAACACGTGTGTCAAGTTTCACGTGTCGATGTGGCGTGTCCGCTGCGCAAACGCACCCGAGTAGCAGGGCAAGCAACCTGCCTGCGCGCGCACGCGTGCAACCGCATGTCTGTGTGTCCGTGGTGACTCGACAAGACACCAATACGTGCTCAGTGCAGCGAAAACACATAAGCGAGGTCAAAACCTAATTTTCTATTCAATTACATTTCAGAAATTTAAACGAAATGTCCTTTGGAGCATTTCACCAAACACCTATACACATAGACTGATACGTGTTCGATACGGACACGTAATGGACTCGAATTCTAGGGTTAGCTAGTCCTACAGTTAGGTTAGGCCTAGGGCTTCCTAGATATGTAATAAAATCAATATTCTATGGTGTAGAATTGAAATTACCTATAGGTTGCAAATCCTCAAAAGGAACTCCAAAGAGGGGTATTCCTCTTGATAGCCAAACTTCTCCAAATTATCCAAACTCTGAAATAATCTTCCATAAACAGCAAGAACAGATGAATTAGAACCTATTGCAATTAGTTTGGGTGGAAAAGGAATTGAAATAGATTTTCTAGGATTTAATGAAGATGGAGACTTACCTCTTTCTCAAACTAGCAAATAATTGTAAGGAGGCTAGCCCTAATTTCTAGGAGCATTAAATAGAGGGAATGACCTAAGTGTGGCCGGCCATAGGCTGGAATAGGCTAGGGTTAGGTTGCACTAGTGTTGGGTTGGGCCTTCAAGGCTAAGTCACAAGTCATGACTTGTGAAACCACAAGCCATTTTCTATTCAAATAAATTCCTAATTTCCCCAAAATTATTCTAATAGGTTTGATTCCACTAACTTAGGTCAAGCTAGTGTTTCATAACCTAACCAAGTAGTCATGACCTAGGTTAGCCTTTAGGACAGTCTCCTAAGTCAACATTAGTCAAAGTCAATACTAGCACCAAATCAATTATACTAAAAATCATTTAAAAATTCTAATAATTATAATTAATAACAATAATTCCAAAATAATTCCAAAATTTTTAAAATGACCAAAATATCCTTAAGTTAGAAAAGTGGTAGTGACAAATGTACCCTCCTTAAAATAATTTCGACCTCGAAATTAAAAGCGAAACTAAACTGCTGAGAAGGATAGAAAAGTATATCTCAAGGTCCAAAAAGATAGGGGTACCGCTCGCGCATCTCATCCTTCCGCACCCAGGTAGACTCTCCTGGAGAATGATTCCTCCATGCGACGTGTACCAAGGGTATCACCTGGTTCCTCAGTACCTTCTCCCGGCGATCCAGAATCTCCACAGGCTGCTCTGGATAACTGAGAGTAGGTCCAACCTCTATCTCCGAATGATCGAGCACATGGCTAGGGTCAGCCACGTACCGTCTCAACTGTGATACGTAGAATATGTTGTGAACTCCCACTAGTACAGGTGGCAAGTCTAGCCTGTATGCCACGTCACTAACTCTTCCGCTGATAACGAAAGGGCAGATGAAGCGCGAGCTAAGCTTCCCACCTCCACCAAAACGTATCGTACCACGAGTCGGAGATATCCGCAGAAAAACCATGTCTCCAACCTAATCACAAGCAAGGTCTCAAGTTACTAAAAATCAAACACGATCAATCAAACAAAACAAAAATACAACCTACTTTTAATCCTATCTCTAAATCTGTACCTCAAACTCCAACGGCCTCCGGTGGCTATCGGCCCAGTACCGATGTCTGTCCTGCGCTACGCGAAGTCTGTCCCTGATGAGCTTCACCTTCTCGGCTGCATCAACAACCTTCTCTGGTCCCAGTAAAGCTCGCTCTCCAACATCATCCCAAGATTAGGGTGTACGACACCTACGCCCGTACAGAGCCTCAAACGGTAACATCTCAATACTGGCATGATAACTGTTGTTGTAAGCAAACTCCATCAAATATAGATGATCCTCCCAGGAACCTCCAAAATCCAAGACGCACGTCCGCAGCATGTCCTCAAGCGTCTGAATAGTCCTCTCTGACTGTCCGTCCATCTGGGGGTGGTATGTAGTACTAAACTTGAACTGAGTGCCCAAACTAGTCTATAGATTCCTCCAGAAATGGGAAGTAAAGCGACTATCCCGATCTAAGATAATGCTGACGGGAACTCCGTGAATCCTGACTATCTGCCTCATATACAACTCCGTAAGCCTCTCTGTAGACGTACCCACCTTGAATGGCAAGAAGTGGGCCGATTTGGTCAACCTATCAACGATGACCCAAATTGCATCTTTTCCTCCTGGTGTACGCGGCAACCCAGATATAAAATCTATGGTGATATGTTCCCACTTCCACTCTGGAATGGGCAACGACTACAATAATCCTCTGGGCCTCTGTCTCTCTGCCTTGACCTGCTGACAGACTAAGCATCTAGCTACGAAGTGGGACACCTTCCGCTTCATCCAGTACCACCAGACATGCTTTCGCAGATTCCTGTACATCTTGTTGTCACCAGGATATATAGAGTACTGCGATCTGTGAGCCTCCTGCATGATCTGCTCTCTGAGCTCCCCGCTAGGCACATATAACCTGGAACCGTGTCTCAGGGTACCATCCTCTGCAAGTGAAAACTCGCCATCTACCAATCCTGCACGAACCTGCTCTCGGATACACCGCAGAGCCACATCCTCGAACTGAGTCGCCTTGATCCTCTCTATCAAGTCCGACTGTATCTGAAGGCCCCATAACTGCATCTGCACTCCGGGCACGATCACCTTAAGCCCAAGGCTCTCCAAGTTTGCAAGCAAGTGTCGATCCATAGTCAAACACATGGCTGTCGGATACCTACTCAAGGCATCGGCAACCACATTAGCCTTCCCCTGGTGATACTGAAGTGAGATGTCAAAGTCCTTCATCAACTCTAGCCATCTGCGCTGCCTCATATTAAGCTCTTTCTGTGTAAACACATACTTCAAGCTTTTGTGATCTGTGAAAATCTCCACCCTCTCGCCATACAGATAGTGCTTCCACAACTTCAAAGCAAAAATCATCGCTGCCAGCTCCAGGTCATGGGTAGGGTAGTTATTCTCATGGGGACGTAATTGCCTGAAAGCATAGGCAATCACCTTCCCATGCTGCTGCAAGACACAACCCAGCCCTTTCCCTGAAGAATCACTATAAATAGTGAATCCACCTTATCCTGAAGGTAATGTCAGAATCGGAGCTGTCGTAAGCCGCTTCTTCAACTCATCAAAAGCTGCCTGACACTCCTCTGACCAAACATACTCATCATCCTTCTGGGTCAACCTAGTCAACGGCTCTGCAACCCGGGAGAAATCCTGCACAAATCTCCTATAATATCCAGCCAGCCCTAGGAAACTCATGATCTCTGCCACTGAAGTCGGCGTTGTCCAAGCCTCAACTGTTGTGATCTTCTTCGAGTCTACTGAGATACCATCTCCAGTCACCACATGACCCAAGAAGTCGACCCTGTCTAGGAAGAACTCGCACTTCGAGAGCTTGCCATACAATCTCTCCATCCTGAGTGTCTCCAGCACCACTCTCAAGTGCTCCTCGTGCTTTTTCTTTGTCTTGGAATATACCAAGATATCATCAATGAATACCACCATGAACTTGTCCAAGTACTGGTGGAACACCTTGTTCATTAGGTTCATAAACTCTGCTGGTGCATTGGTCAGCCCGAACGGCATAACCAAAGACTCAAACTGCCCGTACTGCGTCCTCAAAGCGGTTTTAGGAATATTCTCCCTCTTTACCTTCATCTGGTGGTAACCTGACCTCAAATCAATCTTGGAGAACAACCGAGCTCCGCTCAACTGATCAAAGAGATCATCGATCCACAACAGTGGGTATCTGTTCTTGATCATCAGGTTGTTAAGTGTCCTGTAGTCGATACACATCCGTACCGACCCATCCTTCTTGGGTACGAAGAGTACTGGTGCACCCCAAGGTGAAGAACTCGATCGGATGAAGCCCTTGTCCTTCAGCTCATCCACCTGCTTCTTCAGCTCCACCAATTCGCTATTGTTTACTTGATAGACATGCTGAGAAATCGGTTCCGCGTCGGGAACCAAGTCTATCGAGAACTCTACATCCCTGTCCGATGGAAGCCCTGGCAACTCCTCTGGAAATACGTTCATAAACTCTGCGATCAAAGGATGCGGAGCCACCTGCTCCTCAACTGATGCTCCACAGAAGACTCCGCCATCCTGCTCTGCCTGCCGCCGGGTGTAGTCAAACTCTGGCTCTCCTGGCACCCCAAACAAAACTTTACCACCTCGGCAATCAATACGGGCATTGTGTCTACTCAGCCAGTCCATACCTAATACAATATCGTAGTTCGGTAATGGCATGACGAGTAGACTCACTCCCAACTCTCGACCTTCCAATATGACGCTTCGCCCTCTGCAAACATCACTCACGAGGATGACCCCACCCCCAGTCATGATCTTGCAGGTCCTAGGCAATGGTTCAGAAACCAGACTGTGTCTAATAGCATACGATACTGACACAAAGCTGTGGAAAGCCCCGGAATCAAAGAGTGCAAATACTGGAAGGGAGTCGAGAAGAACCGAACCTGCTATCAGCTCTCCGATGGCCTCTGCATCCTTAGCTGCCATGGCGAAAGCTCGCCCCTGCTGTCCACCTCGTGCTTGCTGCCGGTGCTGATGGAACCTCTGCTGCTGGGTCTGCAACGGCCCCTTCGGCTGACCTGCTGGAGCCTTGGCTGCCCCAGCTCCTTCTGGTATCGGACACATCGACGCAACTGGACACTCTCACATCTGATGGTCCGCCGAACCACACATCAAGCATCTGGCAAGTCTCTTCCTACACTCCTCCCACTTGTGCCCAGGCTTCTTGCAGAAGGTACAACTGATAGCCTGATGCCTGGGTGCCTGCTGCCCTCTCTGCTGCTGATGCTGCACCTGCTGAAAAGGTGCACGACCCTGCTGTTGATACTGCTGAACTGGCCTCTACTGCTGAAAGTGTTGCTGGAAGTGAGGCCTTTAGGCCTGTCCCTGACTGCTGCTACCACCCTGGATGTCATGACCCCTCTTCTACTTCAGTCCTAGGTCGTCTTCCGCGGCCATAGCCCCAAAAAATATCTCTACAAAGATGGCGTTCTGGTCGCTCTTAGTCAGCGACCGAACCTCTCTAATCAAGCCTCGACGAAACTTCCTCGCCTTCGTCTTCTCGGTAAAGTCATCTATAAAATGGGCCAGTCTACAAAACTCTCCAACATACTCAGCTACCGTCTGGTTTCCCTGAACCAGACCCTCGAACAGTGCCTCGATACCTTCCAAGACCACATCAGGAAAGAACTGCTCCTTAAACAGCTCCTTGAACTGGGCCCAATTCTGGCACTCAACTCCTACCCTGGGATCTGTCTAGTACCACGTACGGGCCAAGTCCTGTATCTGACTGCCCGCCACCTCGATCTGGAGTTGATCTGGTATCTCCGCCAGTCGGAAGATCTTCTCGATATGCTCTGTCCAGTCGTCTGCAATATGAATGCCCTCTGTGCCGAAGAACTCCCGAGGGTACATCTTTTGGAAGTCTTGTATGTCCTTCTCCCTTCGACGGGGCTGCTGCTGGGCCCTCTGAGCAGTAATCATCTCGACTGTAGTACGAACCAGCTGGTGTGCCTCATCGATCTCCTGACTAAAATCGGTAGTCTGCCTCGTCTGCTGCTGCTGGTGGGACTCCAGAATCCTCTCCACGAAGAAGAAGAGATGTACAACATCTACCATCCCCGCAGGCGGAGGCTGCTGTGGTAGAAGGATCTCAGGAATCACAACGCTCGGCCTCCTGAATGGTGGAGGTGCTCTTCCAAAAGCTACAGAGACACCGACTCCTGAGGGCTGCACTGGTCCTGTGGCACCGGGAGTTGGCTGCTGCTGAGGTCGAGAGGTACTAGACCCCTCTCCAGCGTCTCCCAGTCCAGGGCGATGTGATCTCGTCTCAACCATCATGGAGACACAGATCAAACAAGAAACAATTACTGAGAATGAATCAAAATATTAAAGGAGGACAGTTTAAAATTCAAAGGAAGACAATAAACAGCAAATGTAGATATACGAAATCTGATACGGAGTTTTTCTTGTGTGATTGAGTACCTTCAAAAAATATACTAATTCCTACTGCAGGCTGCAACGATATTCTAGTTCGAATACCACTACATTTCCAACCTAGACCTGCATGGGCCACCACTAAAAACGTGTCACGACCCGCACCCTAGAGTAAGGGCACGAGACGTGGGTACGTCCAGCCTACGCCGCAGTGTCGGTGGTAGAACTCTATCCTAGGTCACAACATCTAACAGTTTAAGATAATAAGCAGTTATACTCCCCGAATGGGGATGACATAACAGAATATATCTCAATCACAACTAAGGTAGAACAGGATAAAGATAGATAGATAATATCCAGGAATGAAAACACAGAAATATAATCCAGAATTCTAAGTGTCTAAATAAATACATATCCCAAAATGTCTCAGAATCTATATACAGTGATCCAGAAAAGTAAAGACATCCTAATCTAAAGGAATGTCATCCACTGCTAGTGGGTCCTGCTGCTGGTCCAAGTTCGGGCACTCATCTAGTGTAGCACCATAGAAGGTAGGACAGAACGCCTCAGCCTCGTCCTCTGTAATATTTTAACAGGTCCAGTCAGGACATGAGCGAGCACAGTACATCTCAATAAATCATAACAGGTCAGGATATATAATCATGCTAGAGAGTAAGATACAAGAAACTGAAGGAAAAACATGATAACAAGGAAGACTGTAAATAAATAGCTACAGTATATAGAGAACTAACAGTGTCTAGTACTTCAGAGCACAAGATGGTTATGTAAACGGCACGATGTTGTACACGAGTAATCTACTGGATTGATTACATAACCAATTCTACTCCCCCACCCCAATCAATACACAAGGATCTAGCTAAGATATGTTATTGCATACGAAGTATAGTCGCACACGAGATCATGTGAATACATGAATATACACGATTTCACATGATTTGTACACGAATGTCACGAATATAAGGAGTACACGATGCTCACGATAAAGTACACGAACACGAATACCCGATGTATCCGCTAAGGGGATAACATCGCACAATAAGATCCATATAGTACTAATCCGTATTTTTAACGTGTTAGCATCATGTAAAATAATCTAAAGCAGAAAATTTACTCCTAATGCAGGATATGAAATGATCAGAGAATGTACTCGCCTGTAACCTGAGAATCTGGAGAATATCTACTGTCCGAGGAGTGGTATCTGTCTCCAATAGAACAGTACAAGTCACTATGACTCTACAATGATATAAGATGCAAGTCAATGCATTCTATATGAATCTAGGTCAATTTAGGCCAAAGTTAATTCTTAGTCAACTCTGGTCAACCCTAGAAGTCAAACTAGGTCAACCAAGTCAAACCTAAGTCAACAAGCCTATACTAGTCTATTCAAGGTCTAATAGGGCTACACAAGTCTAACTAGACTCTACACTGACAACAGATACACCCATAGGCTAAGAGCCTAGGCTATAGGCTATACCATGCCTATGAACCAAACCCTAACACATATTGTAGTGCCCCGACCCGCAAGATGTCTTATCATGGATGGTTGGTTCGATGAAGCCTTGTTGGACTTAGGATTTTGCGAAGGATCGCTTGGAAGGCTATGCAATCGTGGCGAGAATCGTCCTATGAAAGTGAGTAGTGTTGATCCCTTTAAAGATCCTTTAGCTTCATGCTTAAAATAAAGGATAGTGTGCTATGTTTCTTATTGTGTTGCTCAATAACACCTTGCATAGAATTTGGAAAGATAATGAAAGATAATAATCACCTTAACGTAAATTGTTGTGGCTAAATAAATTGTATGCTTGTATGCTGTTATGATGAATTACATGACAGGTGAAGGCAAAGTCCCAAATACTTGGGCAGTAAGTATATCGAGCTTTGGCTCAATGAATAGATGGCAATACAGATGTTAAGACTCAAGAACTGGACAGTGAGTATGCTTGAATTGTATTCGAATGAATGAATGCTAAACAGATGCTAAGTTCCAGGAATTGGGCGGTGAGTACATTGAGTTTGGTTGAAAAGATGCTTAGTAAAGATGTGGCAAAAGGATTGGGTAACAACATTCTATTATCCTGTCGTCGATGTAGAATGTTGATTATGCCAAGACCCTGGATTGGGCAGATGATAATGTGAGCATTGGCTCAAGGCAAGATGGCTAGATGGTAATACAAATGAGAATGATGGTTTTGCTTAGTTTTCATTATCATGCATTATATGTTTTCTTCTTAGATAAGTTGCATATAGTTGCATGGTCATGGACAACTTGTCGACAAGGTGGTTTCTCGAACGGTATTCCTGGGCCATGGAACCCGGTTTGTCCTGGGGGAAACCAATGCTGAAGTAGTAGCAGTGTTGAAGTAGTAGCATGGTATATAGGACTTGCAGTGGGGCTAGCTACCTGCACTAGCAAGGGCGCTGTATACCTGTAAGACGGTCCAGGATGGCGTGTAGCCAGTGACCTTCATATAGATAGGTCAGGTGCTAATGATGTGTTATGCAGACAGAGTAAGTTATTACTCAAATACAGGGAAGGATGTTGGCTGTTGGTAAGAATCACCTGAACGGTGATATTTATATTGAATCATGATATTGTTCCTAACAATGTCTTGTGCAGGCAGAGTAAGTATTATAAATGTACATGAATGGCTACACGACCGTGGGTAAGAATCACCAAAGGGTGATAACTGCATGCTTTAAATTATGTTGGCTATGAGAATTGCATGCTTTACTTCTTATCGGCTATAACATGAAATTGACCCTAAGGCAACGAGAAAGACCACTGTTAATAATGTTCTGTAACATGATTACTTAGTGTTGTCTTCTTAGGTGAGTTGGGCAAGCACCGCTCGCCAGTACATTGATGATGTACTGATCCACGTTGTGGGCAATATTACAGGTGTTTGCTTGGAGAAAATCCTGTGAATTAGTGCTTGGCATCGATGAATCGGATGGGTGTGCAGAAACTCTTCTTTCAAGATAATGTCTTCTGCTATATGGGACATAATGTATGGAACAGAGGAACTCAGTTGTACCAGTAAGATTGTAGCCATATTGGCAAGTCCATTGTAAAGAAGTCGGTATATTCATTGTAGCCAAAAAGGCAAGTGTATACATTCAGTTGGCTATTCAAGAGCCATGTAAACAGTTATAAATTCTGTATCCCGCTGCGAGTCTTGTAATCAGTTGTAAACTCTATATTCTGCTGCAATTTTTGTAATCCATTTTGATTATCAATAAAGAGATACATTTCTTCATAAATTGTGTGACTTTAATTTATCTGCCTGGTTCTGCTGCGTTGTCGATGTTTTCTGAGAAATACCAGGAACTATAATGGTTTTGCCTTGTACAAGTGCAATCTAGACTTGTACGGCATCACGTCCAGTGGCTAGTTTTCGATCCTTCGGGATCGGGGCGTGACATAATGGTATCAGAGCACGGCTTTACATCCTTGGATTCCTATTCGATTTGTTTCGAATCAATATTGCTACTAAGATGATTCTAAGCTGCTTCCACGATGATTCAAAGATTGCTTCCGCGATTATTCAAAGTTGCTTCCACGGTGAATCAAAGTTGCTTCCGCGAATACTCAAAGTTGCTTCCGCGATGAAATCAAAGTTGCCTCTATGATGACTCATAGTGCTTCTGCGATTACTCTGTATTGCTTCCAAACTATTCTATGTTGTTTCTGTAACTGAAAGTCCGTTGATCATTCTAACCCCTCACTGGGTGTTCCATACAATAAGTCTAAATATGTGGGCTGTGATATGTGTGCTTTGTTGAATTTCTAAAAGATACCAAAAAGAATAACAATGATACGATGTGATAATAAGTTTGTGATGTATGCTGGATGTCTTATGTGTGGGATTCATGGAGTCGATTGTTATGCAGCAATCGACCGTTGGTGATGGCATGATATGTTGGAGCAGAATATACATGGATTTCAGTGAATGGGAATCGACAGAATCATGAGTCGGTATTTGTGGTCAGCATAACCACTGCAGGATGCATAGTCCATATTGGACGTTGGTTTAATGCGGGGGAATATTGTGTTGGGAATGGCTTGAGCTCTGAGTGGTATATTACATATACCCTCGTCGTGATAAGATGTCCCTTGACCCTTGGTGTGTTATAATTTTATGATTGTTTTACCTATAAGGTATTGGGTGGTATCGATTCGTAGATGAGCTTACGATTGATACGTGACGGTTAGGAATGTCCCTTGATGATTAAGTTGGATGACCCGTTGTGAGATTTTTGATGTATTCGGGTGAACCATCGCTAGACCTTGTCGGTTAGCATTACGTTGGGTAATGAGAGAATTGAGAATATGAAATGAATGCCTTGGTTGGGAAGGAAACGAATTTCAGATTCAGGCGAAGACTTGAATCAGTTGGGTAAAATAAGGATTATAGGATTGGTAATGATGGTGTGGTGTTGCTATTGAAAGATTTTGCGAGAACAACTATGGACCAAATATCAAACGATGTTGGAATTAAGTAAAAAAAAATTGCATGTTTGATATTGATATAATTGATGGTGATGTTAGACGCTTATCGGGATGTTACGAATGATTTAGAAGATGCAAGGAGTTGCATCAACGACCGAGAAGTAGAAAGTGGGCTTGAGGAATAGATGATCTTAGCACGTGGTGCAGTGTGCTTGAGAAAATTTGATGTGTCCCGAATTAACAAGTTATGACCCTTGACTATTTGAGACATTGAGAATGAGTACTTGTCCCTTGATGCATGAAAGAGTAGATGTTGCTAATGAGAGTCGAATGGCTAGAATACAAATAAGTATCGAGGTACAGCGATATGTAAAGACCCTGTCGGTAGATGATGTTGTCGCTTGAATAACAAGTTGGGTGGAATATAGAATTGTTGGATTATAACTTAGCTAATGAGTTACGTTATATCCACTAAGATGACCGATATACGAATGCTAGATGATTGGTGCTATAGAGATTGGATCGGTGCATGAATAGTAAATCTTCTTATGGAATCACAAGGAGATGATACAAAACGAATATTGATGGTTAACGTGAATTGCTAAGAGATGACCGTGTTGGTGCTAGAAAATTTTATAAATGATGCCTCGGAAGAAATACGATTTTATAGTTGCCTATGTTATGGGTTAAGGAGTATGGACCGTATAGATGATCTAAAAATGTGGGCAACGAATATGTCGCGAAGAGACCGTAGGAAAGAGATCATAAGTGATAAACTATTGAGATAGCAATATCGGATGATGACTCGGAATAGTTGACCCGATTGAATAGACAATTTGAGTACGATATAAAGATACAAGTCGGATTGAATAATTAATGCTATGTCTATGCAAAGTGGAAATTGAAAGTTTGGATATTCGATTGATAAGTTTTATATGATAGCTTCGAGATTGACCCATAGAATTGTGGGATAGAATCATTGGATAGAATTGTCGGATAGATTTGGTCGGTTGCGGGTAAGTCTAGAATGAGACTTCGCTGGGTATGACCCGAGTATGAGTACGGGTAGAAAGACTTGACCCTATAATGTTGGTTGGTTGCTTAGAATATTAGTTGGTTGCCTAGAATGTCGGTTGGTAGCCTAGAGTGTCGGTTGGTTGCCTAGAATGTTGGTTGGTTGCTTAAGTTTCAGATTGGTTGGCTATGTTCTTCAGTTGTCCGTGTTGGGAATAAGTTCATAAGATTGGGGTGGTGTCCCATGTCCCTAAGTTGGTCAGACCGTAGAGTTGCCCCTATAATAAGAATTTGTTGCCTCTAAGATAAGAGATAAGTATGTCCCTGATAGCTATCCATCTCATATGAGATAGCTGAATGTTTGGTTTAGCTTAGATTAGCTGACCATAGAGACTTGACAGAATGCTAAGTTGACTGTTGAAAAACCGTAGGATGTCCCTATTGATGTTGTGTGAGTATCGTCGGAATGAGTAAGATGTGTTGTAAGGTAGGCTTCGGAATGGAATGGATATTTAGGAAATTTGATGTTATAATATTGGATGGGATGACGGATCATATTGGTTTCGAAAATTGAGTTGCCTTTGTTGGAATGTTGGGAATTGCTAATGCTGGTTGGATTTGACTAATTAATATTGAGCTGCATAAAATTGATGGTAGTGCTTTGAAACAGTTGGAATAATTTTATTGATCGGATCGGAATTGAGAATAAATGTAACGATAGAATTGAATAGTGCAAGTAGTTGAGATCGGCGAGAGAAAAGGTGAATAGAAATGACCCTCGGGATTAATGTTGTTGGATATAAGAGTTGCTTATGCGAGAGAATAATATGTTGGCTTGATCGCTACGAGAAATGTTACTAGGGTGGAATGATGGTACAATTTGATGGATGAATCATGATCGAGAAAATTATGAGTTGCAAACAAAGTGTATGGATGCAAACGATGATGTGTACAAGATTTGATCGATGAGAATTGGGATATCGAAATGAAAAGTAGCTATATGATTTATCAACTTTGGTGGCATGGATCACAATGAACTTGAAAGGAATACTTGATACATCTAAGTCGGAATACTTTGGAAAACGTGGGGATCGATTGTGGAATATCTATCGAGTTGGAATTGGCAACATCTGTTGTATTATTGGTTGGTTGGGACATTGAATAAATAAGTGAGATTATACGAGATGCTCAAAAAGAATTATTGATGTTCGGGAGAGAAGTTATACCGTAGCTCGTTCATTTTCTCTATCACTGAACATGGCTGAAATGCATGTATTTTGGGGACGCCTAAAATATATGTATGATTCCAACTAAGTGGTATGCTGAATTCAAACGAAACCACGAGGATTATCTGTGCTAAAGGATTTGCATGAGTGTCAGAGGAAAGGTCAAAAAGGATGGTAAACTATTTTGAATCAATTGAGATGCTATATCGAGACGGTACATTACTTGGAAATCAATCGAGAGATTGCGGAGAATATTAAATGGGGTAAGTTGATTGTTGAGAAGTTTCATGAAAAGTCGGTTGAAGTTTTGGGGATGAGTTTTGTTTTAAGTTTCGAGGACGAAACTTTTTCTGGGTGGTATATATTGTAGTGCCCCGACCCGCAAGATGCTTTATGATGGATGGTTGATTCGATGAAGCCTTGTTGGACGTGGGATTTTGCGAAGGATCGCTTGGAAGGCTATGAAATCGTGGCGGGAATCGTCCTATGAAAGTGAGTAGTGTTGAACCCTTCAAAGATCCTTTAGCTTCACGCTTATAATAAAGGATAGTGTGCTATGTTTCGTATTGTGTTGCTCAATAACACCTTGTATGGAATTTGGAAAGATAATAAAAGATAATAATCACCTTAACGTAAATTGTTGTGGCTAAATAAATTGTATGCTTGTACGCTGTTGCGATAAATTACATGACAGGTGAAGGCAAAGTCCCAAATACTTGGGCAGTGAGTATATCGAGCTTTGGCTCAATGAATAGATGGCAACACAGATGTTAAAGACTCAAGAACTGGGCAGTGAGTATGCTTGAATTGTATTCGAATAAATGAATGCTAAACAGATGCTAAGTCCCAGGAATTGGGCGGTGAGTACATTGAGTTTGGTTGAAAAGATGCTTAGTATCAAAGATGTGGCAAAAGGATTGGGTAACAACATTCTATTATCCTGTCGTCGATGTAGAATATTGATTACGCCAAGACCCTGGATTGGACAGATGATAATGTGAGCATTGGCTCAAGGCAAGATGGCTAGATGGTAATACGAATGAGAATGATGGTTTTGCTTAGTTTTCCTTATCATGCATTATATGTTTTCTTCTTAGATAAGTTGCATATAGTTGCATAGTCATGGACAACTTGTCGACAAGGTGGTTTCTCGAACGGTATTCTTGGGCCATGGAACCCGGCTCGTCCTGGGGGAAACCAATGCTGAAGTAGTAGTAGTGCTGAAGTAGTAGCAAGGTATACAGGACTTGCAGTGGGGCAAGCTACCTGCACTAGCAAGGGCGCTGTATACCTGTAAGACGGTCCAGGATGGCGTGTAGCCAGTGACCTTCATATAGATAGGTCAGGTGCTAATGATGTCTTATGCAGGCAGAGTAAGTTATTACTCAAATACAGGGAAGGATGTTGGCTGTTGGTAAGAATCACCTGAACGATGATATTTATATTGAATCATGATATTGTTCCTAACAATGTCTTGTGCAGGCAAAGTATTATAAATATACAGGGATGGCTACACGATAGTGGGTAAGAATCACCAAAGGGTGATAACTGCATGCTTTAAATTATATTGGCTATGAGAATTGCATGCTTTACTTCTTGTCGGCTATAACATAAAATTGACCCTAAGGCAACGAGAAAGACCACTGTTAATAATGTTCTGTACCATGATTACTTAGTATTGTCTTCTTAGGTGAGTTGGGCCAGCACCGCTCGCCAGTACATTGATGATGTACTGACCCACGTTGTGGACAATATTACAGGTGTTTGCTTGGGGGAAATCCTGTGAATCAGTGCTTGGCATCGATGAATCGGATGGGTGTGCAGAAACTCTTCTTCTTCTGCTATATGGGTCATATTGTATGGAACAGGGGAACTCAGTTGTACCAGTAAGATTGTAATAATATTGGCAAGTCCATTGTAAAGAAGTCGGTATATTCATTGTAGCCAAAAGGACAAGTGTATACATTCAGTTGGCTATTCAAGAGCCATGTAAACAGTTGTAAATTCTGTATCCCGCTGCGAGTCTTGTAATCAGTTGTAAACTCTGTATTCCGCTGCAAGTCTTGTAATCCATTTTGATTATCAATAAAGAGATACATTTCTTCATAAATTATGTGACTTCAATTTATCTGCCTGGTTCTGCTGCGTTGTCGATGTTTTCTGAGAAATACCAGGAACTGTAATGGTTTTGCCTTGTACAAGTGCAATCTAGACTTGTACGGCATCACGCCCAGTGGCTAGTTTTCGATCCTCCGGGATCGGGGCGTGACACATATACACATGCCAAAATATATATCTAATATATAATACACATAACATATAGGCTACTATATGTATATCATACAAACATATTTATATATACCCATATTAATATAATACGATAACACACATTATATAATATATAGGATATGTATATATACATCACAAATATATATATATATAATATATATATATAAATAAATATATATATATATATATATATATATATATATATATATATATATATATATATATATATATATATATATATATATAAAATATATATATATATATATATATAAAATATATATATATATATATATATATATATATATATATATATATATATATATATATATATATATATAAAATATATATATATATATATATATATTTTATATTATATATATATATATATATATATATATATATATATATATATATATATATATAAAATATATATATATAAATATATATATATATTGGAGATGTATAAAAGTTGACAGGAAGGGAAGAAAATCAGTAAAGTATTCAGAGATTCAATCTCAGTTACCCAATGAACAATCAGTTCATTACAGTCCATAAATCTGAGGAAAAATAAGCAATACGGTATTAAGAAGAAAAAAATAGGGAATATTCATTTCAGTATTTGAAAAGGGAATCAACTGACAGGTTGGTATGGAAATCAACATCAGCTTAACATTTGTAACCCAAACACATAGACAACTAACCCATTCTCAAACAAAACCAATTCGAATGTAACTTGAACCAATCTCAGTTAAAGAATGGAAGGGAAACCAATTCCACAGTGTATTAAAAATGAAAACTCAGTTTAAAAGGAAAGAAGAATCTCAGGTTTTCTAGGAATGAAACAGTGAAAAGAATTTGAAATCAGTTCAGTGCAATGGGAAAAATAGGGATTTCATTCTCAGAAAAATAGGAAATGAGTTAACATTGAACACATTGTATAACCTAGAATCAAATGATGAAATCCAGGAAATAGGATGAGTTCAGTTACAGTTTAAATAGGAAGGAAACCATTCCCAGTTTTCTAAATTTCGAAATCCAACCCAAAGTCTAAATTCTCATTCTCAACCCAAAAACCAAATTCAAATTGTAATATTTCAATGATATGAATCAACAATTATGTGGGGGACATTTATCAGTGGAAATTATCAAAAAAAATAGGAGTTAAAAATTAAGGAAATCCTGAAGAACCCACTATCAGAAATCTGGTATCAGTGCATGCCATTTAACCCAATTCGAAACCATCTTTCCACATTAAACCTAAATTAACATGTAAATTAATCTAATATATATTATACATCATAATTAGGATCTATTTAGCAAGTTAAATTACAATTTAAACTAATTAAAACTGAATTAAACACAAGGAACCAAAACACAGTACTGTGCACGCACAATACATTATCCATGCACGCGCGACACCGTGTCCGACACGACACGAAGGTTCGTGTCACTCTAGGAATCTCGTGTCAGTCATGGATACAACATGTGTGTCAAGTTTCACGTGTCGACGTGGCGTATTTGCTACACAAACGCACCCGAGTAGCAGGATGAGCAACCTGCCTGCGCGCGCGCGTGAAACCGCGTGTCCGTGGCGACTCGAAACGATACCAATACCTGCTCAGTGCAGCGGAAACACATAAGCGAGGTCAAAACCTAATTTCCTATTCAATTATATTTCAGAAATTCAAGCGAAATGCCCTTTGGGACATTTCACCAAACACCTATACACATAGACTGATACGTGTCCGATACGGACACGTAATGGACTCGAATTCTAGGGTTAGCTAGTCCTACAGTTAGATTAGGCCTAGGGCTTCCTAGATATGCAATAAAATCAATATTCTATGGTGTAGAATTGAAATTACCTATAGGTTGCAAATCCTCAAAAAGAACTCCAAAGAGGGGTGTTCCTCTTGATAGCCAAACTTCTCCAAATTGTCCAAACTCTGAAATAATCTTCCATAAACAGCAAGAACAGATGAATTAGAACCTATTGCAAATGGTTTGGGTGGAAAAAGAATTGAAATGGATTTTCAAGGATTTAATGAAGATGGAGACTTACCTCTTTCTCAAACTAGCAAATAATTCTAAGAAGGCTAGCCCTAATTTCTAGGAGCATTAAATAGAGGGAATGACCTAAGTGTGGCCGGCCATGGGCTGGAATGGGCTAGGGTTAGGTTGCACTAGTGTTGGGTTGGGCCTTCAAGGCTAAGTCACAAGTCATGACTTGTGAAACCACAAGCCATTTCCTATTCAAATAAATTCCTAATTTCCCCAAAATAATTCTAATGGGTTTGATTCCACTAATTTAGGTCAAACGGGTCTCATAACCTAACCAAGTAGTCATGACCTAGGTTAGCCTTTAGGACAGTCTCCTAAGTCAATATTAGTCAAAGTCAAAACTAGCACCAAATCAATTATACTAAAAATCACTTAAAAATTCTAATAATTATAATTAATAATAATAATTCCAAAATAATTCCAAAATTTTAAAAATGACCAAACCCTCAAGCTAGAAAAGTGGTAGTGACAATAGGAGACGAGTCTCGCATAGAAACAAAAATCACGAGCAAAAGCAAGTCTCGAAATAAGAAACATAATCTCAAAGTCTCGAATAAGAATCAAAGTCACGAGTAGAACAAGAAGATCAATGGGTGGATAGGAAACAAGCATCGAATCGTGGATACAAATCTCAAATAAGAAACAAAATCTTCACAACCCTCAAAAGAATCCACAACAATGTGCTACATAGGACGAAGATTAAACAAGTTTCGAATGAGAAACAGGGTTTCGAATGAGAAACAGGGTTTCGAAATAAAATCTCAAGAAGTGATTAAAATCTCAATTAACACGAAGTTTGATAAAGGAACAAAATTTGCAAATAGGAGCCATCACTAGAAAACAAGATCATGAATGAATATGCAAACGGTAACGAATAATAGACAATTATCGAATTGTGAATCTGAAACAAGTTTATTGAATAGGAAACAATATCTCGAAATAAGTTCGAATATCAATCAAGGTTTCAAAATAGGAATCAAGAAGTTTCAAGAATTGATCTAAGTGCTAAGAGGAAATTTAAGGAAAAACTGGATTGCGAATCAAGATACATGGTTTTCTCTAACCATGCAAAAAAAGCCTTTTGTCTTCAGTATTCCTCCGGGACTGGAATCACTTCAATTTCTTCAGCTCTTAACATAGGCTGGCCCTTGCGGTAGTGGTCTATGTTGTTGTTGAATCTGGAGAGGCGGGTCTTCTTTATGTAGTTCTGGTGCTCCTCGTGCTCATCCTTGGACAGTACAATCAGCAGCTTCCGACAACCTTGACTTGGTGGTCAGGCGATCCGTAGTTCAAGTATAGGCTCAATCTCTTGCGGCACTCTTCATAGTGGCATCCTGGGCGACGACAGAAAATACAAATGATCGTCGGCTGAATCTGAATCTCCTGTTGGGGCTGGAATGCAGGAACTCTGACATGAATATATGGTTGCTGAGATCTTGATGCTTCTCGATCATTGTGACCAGCGACTTGCTGACAATCCTTCATTCATTAAATGTGGGCCTGAATCTGAATCTGATGATGCGATTGATGACGTAACTGAAGAAACATCGTCTGACTGTTGCGATGCTTTACGGTTCCATGGTAGTTGCTATATTCATCATAAGTCTTCATGTCCTTCATGAGCTTCAGCTTCCGGTCTCGTCCTATTGTCCGTGCTATATTCTGGATCTTCTGGCTAGTGGCTCTAATCTTTCAGAGGAGTCGAGTCCTCAGAGACTTGGTTGATCTTTAGTGGCTGCTCTAGATTCTCAATCTGCTTCTCGGTGCAAGGAACGTGCTCAGCGTCGAGGAAGTCCAAGGATCCAAGAGTCTGAAAATCAGAAGTCCTTTCTAGCTCGGAGGGTGTATCCACAAGTCTGGCTTGGAAAAGAATGGCCTGCTCCTTCTAAGCGTCAAGGGACTCTTCAAACATCTTCGTCAACTGCGTACTACCCATAGGGATAGTAGAGTGATAGAAGGTAGTGTAAGCTCGAAACCTTCAAGTGTAGATGGGTCGACTGTTCCGATGTTGCGCGCTTAAACTCTCTGAAAAACAAAAAACTGTTAAAATGTCCTAATCCTAAAACAACAAGTGTTTATTGATATCAATATACCTGATATACCCTTATTTCCCGATCTTTCCTATGCTGTGATCAAGTTTCCCTAGTTTTAATCAAGTCCCCCAAAAGTACTCTAATACCTAGGTACCATTAGGATAGACCTGCATGGACCACCACTAAAAACATGTCACGATCCGCTCCCAAATAGTCGGACACGAGTCGGACACGCCCAGCCTTCATCGTTAGACACGATGAAGCAAGCTGTACCAATCTCTAGGGAAATCTAACTTGATAAACATGAATATATACAATCACAGCATGTATAAAATGTTCCCAGAATGATCACCGAAATCTACTGATCATAATATCATAAAAGTACTAGAGACAACAAGAATGAACTATACTGTGAATTCTAAGAACAATATCTAGGAGTAAGCAAAATAGTCTAAACCTAAAGCCTCAAGCTAAGTCTCATCCTGCTCAGCTAATATCTCAGGCTCTGGCCCATAAAGTAGAACAATACCCTGCAAGTACACCTACAACATATCATAGTCAGGAGCGGAGCTAAGTATATCTAAGGAAATGAACATGAACATCATGGTATGAACAAGAAACAGAAAATATATACACAGTACGAGAAATGAGAACAAGACATGAAACTGAACATGAATACTGAAAGTAAATACAAGAAACATGATATGAGTCCTGAACATGAAATACAACCTGAACATGATATACAACCTGAATCCTGAAATGTGCAATATTGAAATACATCCAGAGTGTGTAATCGGCTTGGGTAGATTCAATGAACATGAAATGGTACGACTTTGGTCCCGCGTGCGCGATACTGGACCTAAGCTATTCACATGAATAGTAACACGGATTTGATCACACATCTGTAGTATTTCCCCTCCCAGACACAAGTAAACTCAAGAAACATGAAACAAGACAATCCCGTGATACATCGTGTCAACAAGGTGATATATGAATGAATATACAAGACATGAGAAAATGAACAAGTCCGAGGAGTATACTTGCCTTGCTCAGGGTGATCAAGTGTAGAATAGGCTGCTAGATATCCTCCTATCAAATGATTTATAATATTTGTTAAGCACTCTATTCTAACTAGCTTATTTAAAATAAAGGTTTTGAAATGAATCACCAAGCTCTCCTAGTGGGACTTTATTTCCTAAAATCTATTTTGATTACAAGAAACATATTTAATATTCTAATCATTAATCAAGATTTAACCATGAGGAAATCTTAGTTTCTAATTCCTAGTCTTAGGCTTAAAAAGGATTATAGTAATAAGAAGAGCCTAACAACTACTCAGTCCTAGGTTCACTTAAATTAGTGATCAATAGGTATTTTCCATACTTATCCAATAGGGGAAATTGTCCAAAACAGAATTTAACCACTGTTATATTAAACCAAGTCTCAGCTTTAATATCAAACCTGTACATTATACCCACAACCTAGCTAACAAGGAGTTAATCAGTCTACAATGATTTCAGTCCTGCACAGGGCTGTTATTCATAAATCTTCTCAAATGTACATTACACAGGAACACTCAACAGTCCTCATCATTACTCACGAGAAGCATCTACACCTTTGGGTACCATATTGGTTTCATTTGCAAACAGGTAAAGCTCTGTTTTACAAATAGCTGGTCCTATTCCAGTAACAAAGTCACAGATTCCCAACAAGTCCAGATAACCCTTCCTATCAAAACCAAATATGACATCAAATTAGTCATCATCTAATGATACCATAGCTCAGTTCCACAGAATGGACTGATATTCAGTCTCTTCTCAAGTAATACCACAGTTCAGTTCTTCTAAAACTATTTCTAAACTTTTTTTTAAATGATTTAGCAATCTCTGATAACTCCTGACATCCCACACAGGACTTAACTGACAGTCTTAAGTACTGAAACTAACAGTCCAGTTCTTCCCCCTTAGGCTGATGCATATTAACCTAAACTAAAGATTGATTCAGTGTCAGTCCAGTGAAGGTACTGAATAGAACCACTCTTAGCTAAGGCTGAGGTGAATTCAGTCTTAATTGGTTTATCCTTATTCCTGAACTGGATTTTTAATCCTATATCTAGGTTCATTAATCTTATCAAGACATTGCTCAGTTTCAGCAAATCGAACCAAGACCTTGGTATATAATTCCATCATTTCTTCATAACATTTCGAACCATTCACTTATTAATACAAAAGCCCATAAATTTACTGTTATGCCCAACTGACTACATTCCCATCTGACAATGACTTAAAGAAATATCACACTGGCTGTGTTATCAGGACACATCCTAACCACTGCTAGTCTACACTCAGTTCTAACTTAGTTCAGCAAAATTATTAATATGAATCTCTAGGTTCATTGCTGAACCAAACTGACATGAAGTCTCAGTTCACTGGTACTACACTATGAGTTCTCAGGTTCAATATGCTAAATCAATCCCCTATTACCAGAGTCAGTCCAAGCAAATTGAACCAATGGTTGAAAGTTTGGCCATTCATGCAGAATTCTCAGTCAATCCAGTTCAAATTCTTTCTAGAATATGATTGAATGCCATGATAATCTCTCATTCAAGTTCCAACTCATTTTGTGAATATATATATAGCTGGACTGATAATCAACTGGTTACTTAGCAATTAATATCCTAATCAATCATCAAGAATTGAGCTAATTTTTACAGAATTGAACTACACCACATAATCCTAAGCAATCAACCAAGCTTACTCCCTTCACTAATCTCTGTTCAGTTTTTAAAACCAAACACCTACTCTTCCTTCTATTCCTAAACCCATATACAGCAGTTTAGATCCTGTCCTTATTACACAAAGGCGTCGGCTCAACGCCACTAATTAAGAACCCCAGAATTCGACAGAGTATCGTACCTGGATCAAGAATATGGCTAAACGAGTCCGACACTACTATTTTTGAGTCCAAAGCAGAGGCATATCTGGTTCAGACATTAAAGCAAACACAAGCCAGGCAAGAACAAGAATTCGATTAATTGGCGACATTTGGAAAAACTTGAAAAGAATCTTAGAACAAACAAACTAATCGAATTCACTCGTAGTCTGTTCCAGATCACAAAGGAATTGATTAATTCAAAAAAACTTCGATCAACCCCACACAAAGAAACCAAGAAATTTTTATCAATCGATTACTCACCTCTTGAGTCCATAACTCCCGATCACCATAATTTATCGATTGAAACATCAACCACCATCCCTGACCGGAGTGTTGACTGTTGAGTGAACGATTAACTGTAAGGAAATCGAATTGAGAGCACAAGGAAGGAAAGAAGTGAAGGACTCACCAGAGTCTCGACTGCTGAGTCAATTGATACCGGGGAAATCCGAAAACCGATAGCCCTCACCATTGCAGACGTTGCCAGTAAGCTTCGGAGAAAGAAGAAGAAGAAGAAGAAGCACCGGTGACCAATCCGACAGGGCTCTACCGTGCTCAATTGGTAAAGAAGAAGAAGAGGGCGTTGTTTTGCTCTCCCGATCGTGTTAGTGTAACAGAATGGAAAAGAAGAATTAAAGGGGTTTAAATAGTTTGTTAGGACTGTTACTTATATAGCTTGAGAGAGAGAAAACGTTTTGAAGGGAAAAATAGAAGGGAATTTCGAAAGTGGTTCTCCACTGCTGTGAAGGAGTGAAGAGATTTGATACTCTCTCCACAGAAGAGTTTATGTGGTGAAAAGAAATAAATGGTGAATTTACAAGTAGATCCCTCCACTCCAAAGTTGTTTACATAAATACCTTGCGAATCCGTTCACAAAGGGCCTCAAGCGCCAGCTGGTCGATGACACAGCCAAAAAAATGGGCTTGAAGGCATTCTAATATTGTATCTGTGTAATCCTACCATAAAGTTTTGTGCTATTAGTTCAAAGAGAAATCTACTAGGCATCTAGCTTTTGGTTCAAGGGAGGACCACTGATTGGAAAAATATCAAGTAACAGTGGGTACATAGTCTTGAGAGACATGGAAGGGATACAGACCCACAACCACTGATGTCTACTATTGTTCTCTGCGGAGAACATGTCTTGTGGAGAGGATGGATTAAACGCCTTAATGAGTTCTCAGACATAGTGAATATCTGTTGTACTTTACAGGAAGCACGGTAGCGCAGCACTACAATGGAGCTCATGGACTCCATGCCACAGTGGGGTGACACCACAATGAGGTTCCCAGGTAGGGTTAATGCCTCGGCTTAGCAAGCCATGTCACTGCGGCGTAGCACTGCTTATAGGCAGGTAGCCTAATGCTGTATAGTATAAATGAAGAGTGGTAGACAGTACTATAAAGAGGCCAGTGTCCTTATGTTACAGTGGCATGACACCACGAAGAGGTACCAGGTAGGGTAAAGCCTCGGCTTCGTATGCCATGTCATAGCGACGTAACACCGCACGAAAGCACAAGGCTTCATGCTGGATAGTTTGGCACTACAAAGAGGCTTGTGACCTCATGCTACAGTAGTATAACTCGACGATGAGGTACCCAGTTAGGGATAAAGCCTCGACTTTGTCATAGCGGCATAGCACCGCATGGAAGCGCAAGGCTTCATGCCAAGGACTCTTTAAAAGAAATTACCTAGAGTGTATGGATAGAGATATAGGCCGTCTCTTGAGGGTAAACTTGTAGACGGCCAAAATACATACACCAAAACCAGGCTGGCACATGGCCTTTAATGTGCACCAGAAGCACAGATAACTACATTATGTGAGTGGAAAGAATTACAGCTGTGGTACAGAATTCAAGGCTTAGTCCATTCTTGTATCATACTGTTATTTGACCCATGTGGGAAGATTCAACTCGTCGGCGACATCTCTCCTAATGCATGATGTATAGTCACTGTGGGGAACGCTCAACCCATATATTGAGATACGTAGAGGATTATTGGTATTTTTGGTCTTTAGACTAGGAAAGATATTCCCACATCAGAAACACCAAATGGTGAGTATCTCAATATAAAGCAATGATTGTGTTGAGGTGTGCACATAAGGTGTAGTAGAGCACAAGTGTGTGTCATGTGGGAGTATTTTTCTAGAAAGAAAAAGGATTAATTGTAATAAAGAAGCAAGTTGATTTTTGTTGTACGGGCTCGGACTCGATACGGACTCCAGGTTGTCTCGTGCATGCACGGGAGCGTTCAGAGGGTAGGCATGGGCTAGCACTCGACTATGTTGATTGTGGGATAATGTAAAACATCAAACTCTATTTTAGAGTATTGGTGTTTTAGTCCCACATCGGATATGAGAGATGGTGAGGTCTCACTCCACTCTATAAATAGAGCCCCTTGCCTCCTTTCCAAAATGCACCAAAGAAGAGAGTTAAGGGAGTCCATAAATTTTAGGAAGCCCGTTCAAGTCACAAATATTGACTAACGAGCGTTCCAGAAGTTCTCTTGAACTTGCTGGTTCCTGGAAGCGGATCGTATAGAGGCGAATCTTGCTTTGAGCAACGGTGTTTTTACACCCCAGCAGATTTAATCCTCCTATTCTTCTTCTTCTGTTTCTCTGTAACTTGTTCTTCAGGTTTTAATGCATCTACTGAGTAGGGAGGCCTAACTTTGTTCTTGAGATCTATCTTATTTGTGCTACCTACTGTGTAGGCTTGCTAAACTCCTCATTTGTGGCACCTACTGTGTAAGCTTGCTAAACTCCTCATTTGTGGCACCTACTGTGTAGGCTTGCTAAACTCCTCATTTATAGCACCTACTGTGTAGCCTTACTGAACTCATGTTTTCCATCTATATCCATGCCTCGGCACTAATAGCAACAAGTAATTTAGTGTGTGGTGGCAAGTAGTGGAGCGGAGTGCAATATAAAACCATGACCATGGATTCAAATATGACGAAACAAAAAAGCAATATGGATTGGAAATGGCAAGCTAATTGGTGGTACGCTACCATATTCTTCTCGTTGCCCATCTTCTTTCTCGTAAACCGGAACATGTTGTTTCGTTGCGGTGGCTGGTCGTCGGCATGCTCCCATCCCTCCTTATCAACCTCCATCGCCTGCACGACTTTATGACATCGTTGCTCAAAGAGTCCGGTGGCACATTCATGTTCGAAGGCCCATGGTTTATGGGGATGGACATGATGTTCACCTGCGATCCGACCAACATGAAGCACATGTTCACCATCCACTTTTCCAACTATATCAGGGGCGCCGACATCCCGGAGATATTCGACATCCTAGGGGACGGGATCAATACCGTGGACAGAGAAAACTGGTCAAAGTAGAGAAAGATGGCCAACGCGCACATGAGCAGCCACAACTTCCGATCCTCCGTGGCGAGAAAAAGCTGAGACAAGGTCGAGAAGGCGGTGCTGCCTCTTCTCGAGAGGATGTCCAACCTCGACCGCGTCTTCGACCTGCAGGATTTCACGAAGAGGTTTGTCATGGACCTCGTCCACAGGTTGGTTCTCGACGAGGACCCATCTTCGCTTGCCGAAGACTTCCCGATGGTTCCGTTCGTTGTGGCCGTCGGGGCTGCCAAAGAGGTCTTGCTCTACCGACACGTGGTGCCGAAGGTGCTGTGGAAGCTCCTCAGGTGGCTTGATGTTGGGGAAGAGAAGAAGATGACGAAGGCGACCAACGTGATCGATGGATTCATAGCACAGTGCCTCAAGGAAAGAAGGAATGATATAAAGAACCGAGGAAGGAAAGAATCAAAGGACATACTGACTTCATATATGTATCATATTCTGGACACTAAAGAGGATGACAATTATTTCGATTCTGACAGATTCCTTCGGGACACATTAATGACTTTACTGGCTGCAGGGACTGATTCCACAGCTGCCACACTCTCCTGGTTCTTCTGGCAAGTATCGAAATGCCCGAACATCGAGAAGAAGATTCTCGAAGAGTTGAAAGAGGTTTGGTCCTCCTCTAAACTCGACGTCGATGGGGAGAAGGCGTACATGGTCGTTTTCGACGCCGAGGTGACCGAAGGCCTTGTCTGTAAGCAATTTTATTGTACCATGTCGATTCATGAAATAAAGAACATAAATTAAATTATGGAAGCGTACCTGAATCCATTGCTAGTCTTGATGGATCTTGAAGCGATCATCCTTTTATGGGGTTCGATCTTCCAACTTGCTACGACCCATAATGACAAAGAGGAATCCGAATCCTTTGTCCTTCTCTTTCTGTTGATGGGGATGCAGAAGAGAAAAAGAGAAAACCTCTCTTTTGGTGGCCGTATAAGTTGGGGACCATAACCCTAATGAATACATATATTTATATGTTTTGATATTTCTAATGTGGCCTCTCATCAAATTAGAATTATCTCCGGTATCTACACATTAATTCTATGACAATTACACCCTTAAGCCAATTTCCAAATAGACCACTTTAATTTGGCTTAATTATTTAGATAGCTTAAACACAATTAATTTTACATGTGTGGCCCCTTAATTATTGAATAATTCCAACAATCTCCCACTGGGCCACATATGTAACCTTATAATTGTGTTAACCTTAGTGAGCTCATAAATTGCTATCTTAATCCTTAGGTTATATTCGGACAATCTCGTCCATTAACCATATCAACATAGGATCAAAGCGGCCTTCGTCACATATAGCGTAACTAAACCATCAATGGTCACATATACCAATATAGCTAAACGACATAGATCAATCATGGATGCGTAGCATGAAAATTACACGCAATGTGATCAATACATGTCTATTTTCAACTGGTCCTTGTAGGAGCGTAAAAAGTGCTTCATAGACCAAGTCAAAAGGATAGAGCTTTACGCAAGTCAAAAAGAATCTGTAAACTACTCTACGCGGGCTACTCTACGCAAGCTACTCTACGCAAGCTACTCTACGCGAGCTACTCTACGCGAGCTGTTTTACGCGAGTTACTTTACGCTGGGGACAGGCTGTCAGACCGTACATTTAATGCAAGTAATGATGATTCTGACATAATAATTTGCTGACAACATATAACACAGAATTCGAAGAGATTTGATTTACACAAAAACCAACATTGTCGTTTAGTGTGTGGACATGGTTACTTTACGCTCAAAAGATGGCTTCTTTTACGCATGAATACTATTTGAGCTTTTTACGCTCGAAGTTGACATGTGCGTAAAGTTTATTTGGGGTACTTTTTACGCTCAAGGCTATTTTATCAGCCACTTTACGCGAGAAGTCTATTTTTGGGCTATTTTACGCCTAGTCTACTACTTTACGCTAGAAGTGTATTCTGGGTCATTTTTACGCCCGATTGTTTCTGGATACGTAGGAACGTGGTTTGCTTACGTGGCTTTCATGCCACACTTATCGAGGGACGTGTATACGTGCCCTCCTTATTTTGTTGAAGTAGTGGGACACGTGTTACCATGCGTAGAGATCAAAGCTCTATATGGGACATGTGTCAACACACGGATGACAGTTGCTAGCGTAAAACTCTAACTTGGATGCTATATACATATGAGGTGTTTTAGTCTATAAATAGACTTATTCTTTCATAATCAAAGGATCAACAGAGAGACAAGAGAGAAAATTCTGAGAAAATTCATACTTCCAGAGTGATATTCCCAGAAGCATTTCTTCAACTTTTTTTTCAAAAACAGGGTGAAGCAAAGCAAGAAAGCATTCAACTGTGCCATCAGTGCCGTTGTTCGATACCTTTCCGGTGACTTAGTTCTTCCAATTGTTCGTCTTCTTTAAGCAGTTTTCTTCATCATCATCGTATGGTACAAGGAACAAAGTGATCGCTCTCAGATCAGACTTCCATAGCAATAATTTCCAGAATATTTGTACTTTCTGTACTTTTATAGTTTTCTTTCAAAAGCCAATTTTAGGCATTTTGTTAAGTAAAACAAAATGGCGACTCTGCTGGGGACAACCTTCTCCTCTGACGAGAAGGCAATTGCTCAATATGATGATGTGCCGGTCGGATCGACAAAGAAGACTCTGGTTGTACACTTCGACCAGACTGCCTATGAAGAAATGCTCCGAACTGGGGGTAGTACTCACTGCTCCAATGTTCAGAAATTGCAGAAGACGCGAAAAGTTTGGATTCCCAAGTCCAAAGCATCCTTGGATCTCTCTGCTGTCCCTGAAGGCAAGGTAATCCTTCCTACTCCGTTTGTGGAGGCTCACGTCTGTGACGAGGCAGTCTCTACTCCGGTGATACGTCATGGGCGTAAAAATCAGTCTCCCGTTTGTAACATGGCAGACTCTCCAGTTTTACGCTCTGAGCGTAAAAATCAGGCTTTACGCCCCGCGCGTAAAAATATGTCTCCCGTCTGTGACGTGGTAGACTCCAAAGCTTTACGCCCTGTGCGTAAAAATCAGTCTTTCGTCTGTGACGTGGTAGACACACAAAATTTACGCTCCATGCGTAAAGAAAAATCTCTCGTCTATGATGCAGCAGATACTCATGTTTTGCGCTCTACTCGTAAAGGTAAATCTCCTGTCTGTGACAGTGTAGATAAAATTTACAATAATGTTTTTACATCTAAAGTGAATTTACCTGTACGCATGCAACGTAAAAACATTGTCGGTAAAACTTTGGTTCTTCACCAACAGCCTTCTTACACTGCTTTACGTAAGGTACCAAACATACAAATTATGCGTAATACTGATGGAGTTCTTTGTGCTCAAAAATCTCAGGATTTATGCACGCAACTCCAAGCACGTAAAAATGTACAGTTTGGTTCTGCTAATGCAGCCAGTAATCTTCTTTATAAACAAGGAATTAAACGTTTCTCAACTCCTAATGTAATAAATAAGACTACTCCCTCTACTCCTTCTGATTTACGCGAGTTACTAGTACAAAAGCGTAAAAATAGATAATCTCCTGTGACACTCCCCCAAGAGGATTATCATTGTGAGTGTCACCAGATTGTAATCAAATGTTGCTGTTCGGCTTCTAAGCGGTCAGTTTTTGACCGATTAAGCTATAATGAGCCTCAGCAACAGGTTGATGACCAAGAACATGAGTTGTTATATGCATCAGTCAACATGGCATCTCATACCAACAGAGGATGACGTCCAAGACGCAACTCGTCCCAGACTCCTGGTCAACAACAGTTCAACAGACTTCTTAATTCCTTTGAAGGAGTATATCAGAATACTCGATCAAGAAGACAAAGACAGTTGTAGAATTCTGATTCAGAAGCTGGGGGTACTCAGTCTTTTGAATCTAAAACTGATAGTGTCGATTTATACCTCTATACCAATCCATCTGTATCTTCAAGAGAGGTTGAATCCAATGCTATTGGAGATGAACCGGAGACGTCATCTGCTAATACAGAATAGCGTCTCTCTGCCGTTGAGCAATCACTAAAGGACATGCTTACTATGATGCAAAGCATGCACCAAATAATAATGACTCAACAAGTTGCTCAACCGGCAGTAGTAATACCGGTTCAGGTAGCAGCACAAAATCAAGATAGTCAAGGGGTTGATATACCTTTGAATAATCAAGAGCCTGCTGTTAATCAAAATTCTGCATCTCCAGATCCTGTCATTCCAGAAGATATGCCACCTCCGGTGGGGGTCACGGTACATCTAACAACTATTCAATCAAATGTGCTTCCTCAAACCAGTAAAGCTATTCAAGCAGTGCATGAACTAAAAGCACAGTTTGAAGTTCTGAACCACAAGGATCAGCTCCAGAGGTTAGGGATTAAGCAACCTTATCCTCCTTATTGGAATGATGTACCCTTTTCTCCGAAATTCAAGCCACAATCGATGGTATTATTTGATGGAAAGGCTTCTCCTAGTCAGTATATTAATTACTTTGATATTATGACTGTACATCTATAGAAAAATGATGCTCTTCTCACTCGAGTTTTCATCGGTTATCTAACGGGTTCAGCCTACGATTGGTATCGCAGTCTACCCGACTATTGTATTTCTTCTTTTGACAAATTCAAAGCAATGTTTCTCTTCCGCTTCTATGAAGGAGGCATGGACATGAATATGTCCTCCTTAATAAAAATCAAACAAAAGGAGAAGGAAGATACTCGGACGTTCATTGAACGTTTATGACAGGCAACTCTGAAGATGCCTCCTGGTATGCCAGATTCAGCATTGATTGATACATACAAGATAAATCTACGACCATCCATTGTTGTCTTTACGGGCTCCCAATTTACAGATTGGACCTCGTTTATTATAGCAATAGTTTCTGCCTAGACCAATGGTAGGTTGGATCGTGAACAAGGGATGATCTTTGCCTCAGAAGACAAAGGAAAGAAAGGCTCTTCTAGTAATAATTTCAGCAATCGTAATGGAAAAGGAAAGGAAACCTTAGTGGTTAATCTTTCAAAATCCAAAATGACGCCGAATAACCAGGAGTCTTCTAAGCCAAAAGAAGAATACTCTTTTGATAACAGTGATATCCCAGGGTTATTCCAATGTCCGGTAAAGAGTGGCAAACTCCAAATTCCAGAGCCGAAGAGGCCTAATGAGGTGAATCTGACCGACAATCCCAAATATTGTATCTATCACAGATACATAAATCATCCTACTAAGGCTTGTTATGTCCTGAAGAAGATAATCCAGGAGCTGATAAATGCCAATGCCATTGTTTTAACTAACGATGAGCATACGGTCACAACCAATATGGTTTCTCTTCAATTCGGAGGATTTCCTCCACAACAAGTCCCAGATGGGATTGTCCCAATTCCAAAGGCGAGGATGAAAATTGTGAATATCCCGCCTGCCAGAGAGCAAAATAAAGGAATTTTGCCTCTTACATTGAAATCTGGTAAAATTATGTGGGTACATCCTAATTTAGTACCTGAAATGGAGAATGAATGTAAAACTTCAAAATCTAAAAAGGATAAAAAAATCAAAACTTGCCACATGATTTCTCATGTTTTAACCCCAGATCATGATGATTTGGATCATTTATGGGGTGGCATTCCTTTAGAGGATAGACTGAGGGGTTTGAACATATGCCCTCCAAGTTTGGCCCCTCCTACCAAGTTCAAACTTACTCATCAGTAGTGGTTAGCTATGAATATTGTTCTTTTATACAGGGCTTAATAAGTCTTTGCTGCTTATGAGAAAGCGCCTGTAAGGATTTTTCCTCTTGTCCCTAATATTTCTTCTCCTATAACTACAGAGGTCTCTATTCCTCCTTCATCTGTACAGTCAACAATCAGTCCATCTCATGAAAAAGATGGGCTATAATTATCAAAAGGCAGAAGGTTTGAATTATGATAAAGGAATATGACTTCCTTTACAACTTCAAAGTCAAAAATCTACTCTCGGATTGGGTTTTGAGGTTCCTCATAAAAATTCTCACAAGAAGAAGGCTAAGGGAAAGAAGACTAAATCCTGCAATATGGTACTTCCTTCTTCCGAGTCTGAAGAAGAAACCTTCGCTGGTACAAGATCTGGAAAAGAGTACCACAAAGATTATGAGAGATCTTCTAAAGAAGTAGAGGGCATTGTTGAAACGATACCATCTCAACAATCTCCTGTTCTTGCTAAACCATCAGTGGTTGAAAAGGGGAAACAGAAAGCAGTACGCTTTGAAGTTCCATTAAAATCTGCTTCAAATCAAGGGACGGTGATGAAGCCCTACAAATTTGATATTTTAGCCCAGTTAGCCAATACTCCGGCTAAACTCTCTATATTCGAACTGCTTCGTCTTTCTAAAGAAAGCAGGGAGACTTTGAGTGAAGCCTTGCTACAAGCAGACTCATGCTTAGCTCAACTCAGTAGTCCTGACAATACACCAGTGTCGTGTCCACAATGTCATAGCGTGATGGAGGCAATTCCTAACATTACCTTCACACAAGAAGATATGCTGTTGAAGCATAATAAACATGACAGGCCTTTATGCTACACTGGGTACATTGAATCCACAGAAATTAACAGGATTTATATTGATCCTGGGTCTTCTATTAGCATTATTCTTTAGAGTATGCTAAGACCTTTGAGGATTCCTACTAGTGATTTGACTTACACTAGTACCACAATAGTTGGTTTCAACTCTGGCAAGAGTAAACCACTAGGAAAGATTCGTCGGAAGATTCAGATTGGTGATCTTCGAACTATGGTGACCTTCTATGGTATCAACTCAGACGTATCCTACAATATCCTTCTTGGAAGACCATGGATACATGAGCATAACATTGTGCCTTCAACTCTCCAACCAATGCTTCAAGTACGTGGATTCCCAAGGGATTATGAAGACGGATTTCGTAGATATCAACCCTTTTAAAGGTGTTGAAGCTTATTTTTCGGATTCAATCCTCTACAAACAAGAGCATGTGAAGGAGATATCAGATATAGCAGAAGATCGATCACCTGCTGAAGATCAATCTGTCAATAAAAATCCTCCGGAAGAGCAATCTTTGAAGATCAAAGTCAAAGGTCGAATCCAACCCCAACCTATCAATGATCAACCTCTGGTGATCAAGGTCAAAGGAAGAACTCGAGCTTCATCTGAGGAATCAGTGAGTATTCCTGCCAAGAGCCAAGTTCAACCTCTCATGATCAAAGTCAAGGGACGTACTTCTCGTACGAATGATCTAGAAACACCACTGATCATCAAGCTTGGCAAGTCTACGCAGAAGACAGATGATGGTCCGTTAATTAATCCGAAGCTTAGCAGTCAAATTGTAAATGATGTAAATATTGATCATTCTGTACTTTCTAATATCAATAAAGATTTCCTTTTTGAGTATATGGCTGTCAAATTTGTTAAAAGAATGACTTTATCTTCTGATGATCAAAGTCAACAATATAAAGATGACCCAGATACAGAGGAAACTTTGTACATTGACCATAAGGAAAATTCTTTTCCTCCTCATGTTGATGTAGGACCTTATGCTCAATAGTTCCTAACATCTTCTCCCTATCTTCTTCCTATAGCCTCTTCATCACAAGCTTGTGTAACTTTTAGACGTCATGAAGAATCCTGTTTTGTGATTCCGTCTAAAAAGAAAAACGAGCGCCAAATTGTGTTTGACTTAGCTAGAAATATCCCTGTTATTCAGACAGATGATCTTAGAGATAAAAAAAAAAGAATTCGAATTGATAAATATAGTCAACAATCTCTCAAGATTATTCAAAATATGGGATATGATTTGGAAACTATGTCGGGTCTTAATCAAGGTAAGGGTAGACGATTACCATTATGTGGTGATCCGTTTTACCAAAAAATTCGACATGGGTTGGGATACGATCCGTCCCACATATCTAATGAGGATATACAAGAAGAATTCTCTTCAATTCTTCACAATCCTCAGATTCTGAAGAAGTCCAATTCATCGAGTCGAATATATCCCACATACATAAAGAAGAATTTTCTTCCAGTTTTTTACCTTACGGAGAAGATCATTATGATGAATCTGAGTGTATCTTCTCAGTAAACATGGTTCAAACTGACGGTAAATCTGAGTCATTTGAGAATGATCTTTGGGCACAACAGATGGACACTCAATGGAAGCTTCGTTTTGAACAAAGACAGCCACCTACAGAGGATGAGATTGTTCAGATTGACGTTGGTGATGGAACTACATCCAAACCAATATTCATCAGTAAAAACCTTTCTAAAGATGAAAAGAAAGAGTTGATACAGCTGATTAAAGATTATATTGATATCTTTGCATAGAGTTATGAGGATATGCCGGAATTAGATCCTAAAATTGCTACTCATAAACTTAATTTTCTTTATAATGCCAAGCCTGTAAAACAATAGCAACGACGTTTTCGACCAGACATGATGGATGCAATTGAAGTAGAAGTCAAAAAGCTGATTATATATGGCTTTGTTCGTGAAGAACAACACCCAGACTGGGTTGCCAACATTGTTCCTGTTATGAAAAAGAACGAAAAAGTCTGGGTTTGCATAGATTTTCGAGATCTTAATGCAACTTGTCCAAAGGACGAATTTCCACTTCCAATTACTGATGTCATGATAGAAAATACATGCAGTTTTGAACGCATGTCTTTTCGTATACCCCTCGGAGTTTATTGCTATACGGTTATGCCATTTGTTCTGAAAAATGCCGGTACCACGTATCAACGGGCTATGAGCAACATCTTTCAAGAACATCTACGAAAGACAGTTGAATGTTACGTAGATGACATTGTTGTCAAAAGTCGATCAAAGGATGATCACATTCAAGACTTAAAGACAGTATTTGAGATGATGCGTCAACATCAACTGAAGATGAATCCCACTAAGTCATTCTTAGGGGTGTCCAGTGGCAAGTTTTTGGGATTTTTCATCACTTCTCAGGGTATCCATGTTGATTCTGATAAAATCAAAAGTATTCTTGAAATGCGTCCTTCACGCAATTTAAAAGAACTCCGCGGCTTCCAGGGTCGCATTGCTTATATCAGAAGATTTATATCCAATCTTTCTGAGAGATGTCAACATTTCTTCCGTCTATTAAAGAAAGGTGTATCATTTGTTTGGGATGAAGCATATCAGAAAGCTTTCAATGACATCAAGCAATACGTTATGAATCCACCTGTTTTGGTACCCCAGTGGTAGGGAGACCATTTTTGCTATATGTTCGAGCCTTGGATCATTCACTTGGTGCTCTTCTTGCACAGAAAAGTGATATGGATAGGTCCTAAAAATTCAAGTTGTACACATCAACAAAGTCAAGAATATCAAGAAATGAATCTTTCAAATAAACTGCGCAGACATCAGATTGCGCAGTATACAGATTACGCATACTAGATTGCGCACACTACCAAGCGCGCAGGCTGACGTGGCAAATCATCATCATTACCTGACACAAATCAAATCTTCTGATAGCTGACAGCACGGAGAACGAGGCGACCGTTCGTTTAATCGTACAGCACGGCGCTTGAGGATAGCTGGCAGCACAA
The DNA here is from genome assembly GCA_029216955.1 of Iris pallida. Classification (NCBI taxonomy): domain Eukaryota; kingdom Viridiplantae; phylum Streptophyta; class Magnoliopsida; order Asparagales; family Iridaceae; genus Iris; species Iris pallida. The sequence continues at coordinate 2,063,716 of JANAVB010024997.1, forward strand.
TCCACGTTGGCGCAATTGATGTTGGCGCAATCCATTCCTGCGCAGTCCAAGTCTGCGTAATCCAAAGCCAGCGTAATTCAGGTTGCGCGTTCTATCAACATAAATGACAAAAACACGTGGCATTCATGCCATCATTTGTTCATTACGTGGCAACTGTCTATACACGATCATGCACATTTCAATCAAATGATGCCATGTGTCCAAGATAGTTAGCCCATGATCCAGCAACTGCCTGCGCAGTCTACTGTTACGCAATCCAATTGCTGCGCAATCCATCATGCGCAGTCCAGAATAACTAAAAGTTAGTTATTTTTCAGAACTCTAAAAGTAGAGTTTCAAGTCTCTATTCAAAATGGGGGGATCAGAGATCAGAGATCAGATCATTGAGAGATCAGACTTTAAAGTTCAGAGAGTCCAGGAGTTCTTGCCCAAGTGCTGCTGCATTCTTCCGAGGCTTTTGCCTTCAATTTCCGAGGCTTTTTGCCTTCAATTCCAGAGTTGTCTTCAACTTTAAAGGCTATCGTCTTCAAAGTGTACATCGTCCAAGGGATAAAGCAATCGTCTTCTAGATTGGATTTCTACAGTTGTACTTTCCCAGAATTCAAATTGTAATCTTTTACAAGTTTGTATCAATAAAGTTCTACACTTTTGTTTTTGCAAACAAAATGGCGACTCTGCTGGGGATGACTTTCTCCTCCGACGAGGAAGTAGCAACTCAATGTGATGTAGCGTCTATCGGGAAGACGCAGAAGACACTGGTTGTGAAGATCAACCAGACAGTCTACGAGGCTATGATCAACTCCAAAACCACTCCTCGTACTGCAACCACTTCTGCTACAAGCAAAGTGCGCCCGGTGTGGGTCCCAAAGACTGCTGCGCAGTCTATTGATGCCGCCAGCAAGACTTCTGCACAGTCTGCTATCAAGACTGCTGCACAGTCCAAGGTTTCTGTCACCAAGCCTGCTGCACAACCTGTCTCTGCTACTGCTGCACAATCTGCTGTTGCCAGTACACAGAAGACTTCATATGCTTCCTTAGCCAAGTACAAGACTCCTATGCCTCTGGCACAGTTGGCTGCCAATCTGTCTGCGCAAACCAATACTCCAGCAACTAGAGTCCACCCTAAGCATTCTGTAGCAAGAACTTCTGATGCGCAAACCACAGTTTCTGTGGCCAAAATCAGTGCGCCATCCATTCATGCGCAAACTGCTCTTGCGCAATCCAAGAGTGACAGCCTTTTGGCTAAACTCTCTTCTTCTCATAACAAGGGAAAAGGCTCTGCTCCTCTTCTCAAACACCCTGTTTCTCCAGCACAATCTACTGGGGGTAGTCCTTTGGCTATTTCTCTTCCTCTTCAAAACAAAGAAAAAGGCCCGTTGGTCTTTTCTCAAACTTCCTTGTCCCATGACTTGGAAGACAATAGAGGGAAACGCTCTTTAGCTAACCCTTCTTCACAAAACAAAGGAAAAGGCCCTTTGGTCTTTTCTCAATCTTCTTCAGTTTTTACCGAAGAAGATCAATCTGAACGTGCCTCGGCACCAATCAGTACTAGAACTCTTTCAAATAAAGATTCTTCTTTCCTTTATGACAAGAGAACTTGTACTGACCAAAGAGGTATTCTGCCTACCCCGGTAGCAGAGTTCCAAGACCTTCCAACTCTAAAGATATCCCACTCAAAATAGGGAAAATTGCTGGTGTCTCAGACAGAAACCCCTGGGGATGAATTTGCTGATCTCAGAACTTATCTTAACAGACCCACTTCGGTAAAACGCAAACAGCCAATGCCGAAGACCAAACATCATCAAAAAAAATCTCCAGGGTTAAAAATCCCGACACTTATGCCAATGAAATGAGCACTTCCCTGTACACTCAAGGGACTAAACATTTGAAGAATCGGAATCATGTTCCGAACATTATCAAAGAACAGATCACTCAGAGTTTTTCTCATCCTGCTGTTGTTCCCGATCTCCGAGAACATCTCAGACAAAAATAAGACAATGTTTCAACACTTCCTGTTCAACCATCTGATCATCATTGCAACCACAAAGTCATCATCCAATGTTGTTGTAAAACAACAAAAAGATCTATCTTTGATCGTCTGACTTTTGTAAACTCTGAAGTAGTGTCAGAGGAAGATGAAGTCTTGTATGCTTCTATCAACATGACTTCCCGAGACATTGGGGGTAGAAGGTGCTCTAAGCATGGCAAACCTCATAAACCAAGCCAATGGTATCTAGATTTACTTCAAGAATCTTCTGAAGGAGTGTTTCGACATACCTGGTCTCGAAGTCGAGACACAATCGGTCAGAGGAATCTTCTTCAAGGTCCTTCGGGTTATCTTTCTACTTCTCAGTCAGGAGACGACTCTTTCTCCGACTATGATACATACAGTAAAAGCTCTGAACAGACAGTGTCTTCCACTGTACCAAGAGAAGTGACAGCTTATGTTGTCAATGAAGATCCAGATGCTTCAACTTCTACAAATCAGGAACAGCGAATCGCTGCACTAGAAGACAAGCTAAAAACCATGGCTGAAATGGTTGCTAGTATGCATTCTATCATAGTGGCACAACATGCCACACCACCGACTGTACCTACTGCTAATCCTGAAATTATAGCATCATCGATACCTGCCAATACTGGGCTGGGGGTAGTATCTCCTCAAATGCCTCCTGTACAAGTACAAGTTCAAACTACACCCGGTCAATCAGAAGCTGGGGGTAGTACTTACAATGCTGTTCCTCCTCCTACCACTCTGAATCAACCTGCTCCTTCTTCGTCATCAGAAGACGCCAATGAAGCTGTCAAACTCTTGCGAACCCAGTTCGAAGCTTTCAAAGAGAAAGACAACTTGCAAAGATTGGGGATCAAGCAGTCTTATCCAGTTGAATGGAAAGAAGTCCCGTTCCCGCCAAAGTACAAGATCCCAACGATCTCTTTGTTTGATGGCAGTACTTCTCCTAGTCAGTTCATCAATCATTTTGAGGTAATGACCGTTCAACTCCAGCCAAATGACGCTCTTCTTACCAGAGTGTTCGTCGGTTGTTTAGCCGGTGTAGCATATGACTGGTACAGAAGTTTGTCCGATGGTTGTATCACTTCCTTCTCAGGTCTCAAACAAATATTTCTGGAACGGTTCTATGAAGGATTCAACGACATGACTATGTCGGCTCTCAACAAAATCAAACAGAAACATAATGAAACCGCTGAGAGTTTCATCGAACGGTTCTGCCGTGAAGCCTTAAAGATGCCTCCCGGAACTCCAGCTACTGTCACTATTGATACATGTAAGGCAAATCTTTTGCCTATCATCAGTATGTGGACAGGATCTACCCAGTTCCAAGATTGGCCCTCATTCATTGTTAACGCCAAAGCTGTGGAAGTGAGTGCTAAAAAATTCAAGCAGTTGGGGGTACAAATGTCTAACCCCGATCGTGATGAACACCAGACATCAGGTGGTGGCAACCGCCAAAACAACCGCAAAGCAAAAGAGACTTTGAACATCAATTTGAACAAGAATAAAGAGTCTCAAGCTGTTAATGTAGCTCCGCCTACATCCACTTCTACTCCTTTTGCACCTCCACCTAGGGAACCTCGTCCGAAAGTAGAATATTCCTTCGACGAGAATGACACTGCAAGCATTTTTGATTGCTTACTCAAAAGTAATAAGATTCAGCTCCCAGACCCAAAGAAACCTGATGAAGTCGGTAAGACAGATCATCCTAAATATTGTGTCTACCACAGGTTCATTGGACACCCTACTCGAGCATGCTACATGCTCAAGGGCAAAATTCAAGAGCTTGTCAATGCTGGTGTCGTCACTCTGCAGCAAGACGAGAAGACTGTTACTGCGAATATGGTTTCAGTCCAGTTTGGTGACTTTCCTTCGCAGATGGTACAATACGGTGTCATTCCTATTCCCAAAGCTACTCTTGAGATTGAGAATCTCCCGCCTCCACCAAATGAAGGTCTCGTCCCCTTGTCTCTTGACAACGGCAAAATTATGTGGATTCATCCCGATCTTGCTCCGGAGTTCGAAGTGCCCTCTTCTTCCAAGAAGAAAGGCCGCTCCTAAAGCAAGACAAAGATTTGTAACATGGTGTCTTTTGACCCCATAGTTGACGAAGAAATTCTGCTAGGCACCAGATCAGGGAAAGCTTACTTGAAGGAGTATCCTGATACTCAAGAGAATCTTGCTTCTTCTTCTAAACCTATTCCAGTACAATCTACTTCCTCTGAAGAGATTTCTTCCACATCCTCACCAGTTGTAGTGCCTATTCCTCCCAAGCCGGTGGTTGCTGACAAAGGCAAGCAACAAGTCCGCTTTGATAAACCCCTGAAGAAATTATCTCCTACAGGACTTGAAAAGCCGTACAACTTTGATATATTAGCTCAATTAGCCAATACACCGGCTAGGTTATCAATTTTCGAGCTCTTGCACCTTTCTAAAGAGACACGAGAAACTTTAAGTGAAGCTCTGATGCAGGCTGAAACTTGCTTAACTCTTCTTAAAAAGCCGAACTCAGAACCAGTCTCTTGCCGTCACTGTCATAGTGTCCTGGAGTTGATTCCAAACATCACTTTCACTCAGGATGATATGCTGCTGGAGGATAATAGACATGATCGTCCTCTCTACTATACAGGGTATGTTGATTCGATGAAAGTCGATCGTATCCTGATAGATCCAGGGTCTGCTCTCAGCATCATGCCAAAGATGATGCTAGATGCATTGAAGATACCAGTGCATAGTCTTTCAAGCACAATCACCACTATCTTAGGATTCAACCAAGGAAGGAGTGAACCTTTGGACAAGATCCGCTTAAAACTCCAAATAGGCAATCTTCGCACAAAGGTGACCTTTTATATCGTCGACAATCATGGTTGTTCTTACAACGCTCTTCTGGGAAGACCCTTCCTCCATGAACACAATGTCGTTCCATCAACTCTTCATCAATGCTTTAAATATGTCGATGATAAAGGAAAAGTTCACAAAGAAGTTGCAGACCTTTATCCTTTCAAGGGTGTCGAAGCATACTGTAATGACGCTCGTATATATAAGGAAGAATTTATGAAAGTGGTAATGGCCATGGATACTGAAGAAGACCAAGAAGCAGTGCCCAAAGACACTCTTATTATACCTGTCAAAGGGCGCGTTTCTCATCCTCAGTCTTCTAAACCACTGGCTATTCACTTGCCAGTTCAGAAGAAATTGGTTGATGGCGATCAGGATAAAAGGGAGCTCACCTCTTCTGAGCTACTTGTTATCGACTTACGTCGGAAGAATGACAAAAAGCAGCTCACTTCCTCTGAGCCTCTTGTTGTTGATTTAACTCATAACAAGGAAAAAAGAAAGCTCACCTCTTCTGAGCCACTGGTTATTGACCTCCGTCGTAACAAGCCTCCTCCACGTTCTTCTTCTCCCCCTCTTGTAATTAATCTGACCAAGCCTGCTAAGGCTAAAGGTCCTGCTGTAAATTCAGATGTACAAATCAATGAAAAATCATCTACTTTCCAGTATACTGATATTATTTATCATACTAAATGCTATTTGGATATGTTAGATAGCTTCAAATCATTTACAATGGGAGTTGTACAATCTCTTCAAACAGAAGTCTCATTTGAAGATCCAGATGACTTTTACCGTATTGTCCCTGCTCGAAAGAAAGGTGAAAATCCAATACTTTTTAGTAAAGGACCAGAACAACAATTCAGCTATACGGATGATAGCAAGCTTAACGATACAGGACATCTACAACTCCGTCGTTATAGTCAACAATCAAAAGACATCATCCGTAAGATGGGTTATGACTTTAAAAATGGCCTCAACTACGGTAAGGGTAGACGAACTCCTATTCGTACGGCTGTTCCAAAAGAAAAATCTGATATGTATTACAGCAAGACCAAAAGAGGTCTCATATATGCTTCTCCTCCGATGTTATCCCCAGCAGTCTCCGACTCTGATAGCGAAGAACGCTCTAACACTTCTGATTCCAGGTCATGGGATTCTGACACCAGCGTTAGTGAAGTCCATCGTGTGATCGTATCTTCTAATATGGTCTCCGTCGAACTTCCGGAAGGCTATGATGAGGATGTTGAAGAAAATCCTGAAACAGATCCTTGGGCTCAACAGATGGATAATCAGTGGGTACTCCAATTTGAACAAAGAGAACCTCCTACTGAAGATCAACTAGTTCAAGTTGATATAGGAGAAAGCGGGTCACCTCGTCCAATCTTTATTAGCAAGAATCTTCCAGAAGCAGATAAGCAAGAGTTGATTCTTCTCATTAAAGAATACCTTGATGTCTTTGCTTAGAGTTACGAAGACATGCCAGGTTTAGATCCCAAAATTGCTACTCACAAACTGAACATTCTGTCTAATGCTAAACCAGTCAAACAGCAGCAACGGCGATTCAAGCCTGAAATGATGGACGCAATTGATGATGAAGTCAAGAAGCTTATCGCTTGTGGCTTTATTCGAGAAGAACAACATCCTGATTGGGTAGCCAATGTTGTTCCAGTCCTGAAGAAAACCGGCAAGGTTAGAGTCTGTATTGATTTTCAGGATCTTAATGAAGCATGTCCGAAAGATGAATTTCCTCTCCCTATTACGGACGTCATGATTGACAATACCTGTGGGTTTGAGCGAATATCTTTTATGTATGGATTCTCTGGATACAACCAGATCAAGATGAATCCCGAAGATGAAAAACACACATCTTTTTGCACTCCTCAGGGAGTCTATTGCTACACAGTGATTCCATTTGGTTTCAAGAACGCTGGTGCAACTTACCAACGGGCTATGAGTACCATTTTTAGAGAACATCTTCATAAAATAGTCGAATGTTATGTTGATGATATTGCTGTTAAAAGTCGTCTAAAAGAAGATCACATCCAAGACTTGAGAACTATCTTCAACCTCATGCGCCAACATCAGCTCAAGATGAATCCCACCAAGTCATTCTTGGGTGTCTCTAGTGGCAAGTTTCTCGGCTTCGTCATTACCTCTAAGGGTATACACGTGGATCCCGAGAAGATCAAAGCCATTCAAGAGATGCGTCCTCCACCAAACCTAAAAGAGCTACGAGGATTCCAAGGTCGACTTGCGTACATCAGGAGATTCATTTCGAACTTGTCTGGACGCTGCAGACCATTTACTCAACTAATGAAGAAGAGTGTATCTTTCGTTTGGACCGAAGAATGTCAACGAGCATTTGATGACATAAAGCAATATCTCATGAACCTACCAGTCTTGGTGCCACCAATCTCTGGTATACCATTCTTAATGTACGTCCGTGCTATGGACCATTCATTGGGTGATTTACTCGCCCAAAAGAATAAAGAAGGTCATGAACAAGCCATCTACTATCTTAGTCGTACTATGATTGGTGCTGAACACCGTTATAGTCCAGTTGAAAAAGAATGTCTAGCCCTTATGTTCGCTGTTCAGAAGACAAGACATTACATCATTGGTCAAACCATTCATGTTATATCCCGAGTCAACCCTCTTCGGGTACTCATGAAAAAGCCCAGTACACTCAATTCTCGGCTGGCTACATGGGCCATTCTGCTAGCCCAATATGACATGGTGTATGTTCCTCAAAAGTCTGTCAAAGGTCAAGCATTGGCAGATTTCTTGGCGGCTCATCCCGTAACAGAAACATCTAAGCTTTATGATGAAATTCCAGGCGAGACACTGGAAGTCAACCTGATCTCTGAAGAATTTCTAACCTGGCATCTATTCTTTGACAGAGCATCCAGAATCGGACCAAATGGTGCCATTGTAGCAGGAGTCGGAGTTGTTCTCGTTTCTCCAGATGGATCAACTATCCAAAGAGCTTACTCTCTAGATGAATCCTGCTCCAATAATGTAGCAGAGTACAATGCTCTACTCATTGGCCTTCAGTTGGCCAAGAAATTGGATATCGAATATCTCGAAGTCTACGACGACTCTAAACTGGTTGTCAATCAGGTTAGAGGAACCTATGAAGTTCGACATCAAGATTTGGTGCCTTATCATGAAGCAGCGATCAACATGGCTACATCATTCAAAGCTTTCTTCATCGACTATGTTCGTCGAGCTTGCAATACCGAAGCAGACGCCTTAGCCAACCTTGCAGCAGTTTTAGCCATCCCTATTAAGAGACAACAAGTGGTGGTTATCTCTAATCGAGAATTGTTTTGTGTCAGAAATAATCGTAACATCGAGTTCAGTAATCTTGCTGAAGTTAATATTATCAATGAAGATTGGAGAACTCCCTTCATCGACTTCGTAGTCCATGATATACTCCCTGAAGATCTAAAAGAAGCTACGAGTATTCGTCGACGATCTCTACGATTCTATTACAACCAAACTACTAAGACTCTCTATCGACGGACTTATGACGGTCTTCTTCTACGCTGTCTAGCTGGTGATGAAGCAAAACAGGTGTTGCGTGAAGCTCACGATGGTGTCTGCGGAGCACATCAACCCGGTCCTAAACTACAGGATCGTATCCGACGCATGGGTTACTACTGGCCCTCTATGATATCAGATGCTATTGAATATGCAAGAAAATGTCGAGCTTGTCAAATTCATGCAGATTTCCTTCATCAACCATCAGAATTCCTACATCCGACAGCCGTTTCTTGGCCTTTCGAAGCTTGGGGCATGGACATCATAGGTCCTATTAATCCACCTTCTTCTAGAGGACATCGGTTCATTCTAGTAATAACCGACTACTTCTCTAAGTGGGCTGAAGCTATACCTTTGGCTGAAGTCAAAACCGGCAGTTTCATTAACTTCGTTAAACACCATGTCATTTATCGATTTGGTGTCCCTCGAAGAATCATCCATGACAACGGACCGTAATTCATCAGCTAGAAATTCACAAGATTCTGTGATGATCACCGAATTGACAATGTCGCTTCGACAGCCTACAATCCTGCTGCTAACGGATTAGCTGAAGCTTTTAATAAAACTATTATCAAGCTCCTTAAAAAGTTTGTATCCACTAACAAACGGAATTGGAGTGAAAAGCTTGGCGAATGTCTATGGGCCTATCGAACTACGGTCCGCAATCCCACAGGCTTTGCACCTTTCTCTCTGGTGTACGGTTGTGAAACAGTTCTTCCTCTGGAACTTCAAATTCCTTCTTTAAGGATTGCCATTGCTAATGAGCTCACTACAGAGAACAATGATCTTCTTCGACTTCAAGAATTAGAAGCACTCGACGAGAAGCGGTTAATGGCTCAGTAACATATTGAGTTATATCAAGCTCGTATCTCAAAAACTTTCAACCGCAAAGTTAAAATCAGAACCTTTCAACAAGGAGATCTTGTTCTAACGGTCAGACGTCCTATGACTATGACTCATATGAGCAAAGGCAAATTCGACGCAAAGTGGGAAGGTCCCTATGTTGTAAGCAAAGTCTTCTCAAATGGCGCCTATCAACTCTCAGAGCTCGACGGTCGAATTACAATGATGCCTATCAATGGTAAGTTCCTTAAAAAGTATTATGTATAAATGTAAATGCTTGTAAATTATCAGACAAGTCCAAGTTCATAAATAAAATTTTATTTCATCATGAATGATAGTACATGATATTAAGGGAGATCACTATCATCCTTCTTAACATTGGGACGCGGACCACTGCCGTCTTTCTCAAAGACACGGTCAGCAAAAGAGCCGAGAACCTCCTTTCTAGAGCCCACGAGGAACTTACAAGCAGCTATCCTCATGGCTTCTTCCTCGTCAGTTTTTTCTGGTTCAAGCAGAAAATCCAAGATGTCTCGCGGTGGCTTGAGTGCAGTCGAACCTTCGCCTGCTTCTATTTGCATTGGCTGAACTGGATCAGCGGGACGTTCTTCAATGCCCGTCTCAACCTTCGAAGCGAGTTCAGTCTTCTCGGGTGCATCTCCAAACGACATTTTTATGTTAAAAAAGTGGAAGTGCTCCTTTCTGCTAAATTTCTGTTCTATTTATAGGCAGAGATTCTCTAAATAACGAAGCGACACATTCATCCGACGGTTCATCCGTTCATTCACATTTATCAGACGGTTCATCCGTTCATTCACATCCATCAGACGGTTCATCCGTTCATTCACATTCATCTAACGGTTCATCCGTTTATCAGACGGTTCATCCGTTCATTCACGTTCATCTGATAGTTCATCCGTTTATCAGACGGTTCATTCGTTCATTCACATTCATCCGACGGTTTGCCCGTTCTTTCACATCCATCTGACGGTTCGTCCGTTCATTCATTATCACTTGATGGTTTGTCCGTTCATTCCACCATTCGACGGTTTATCCGTTCCTTTTGACGATTTATTTTCGTTCACACCTTTTTGACGATTCGTTATCGTTCATCATCCATATCAGTAACTTATCGTTCTTGATTAAGTTGTCAATTGAAATAATAATATTCGATATATTCTGCCACATCCATATTACCTCTGAGCAAATATAATGAATATAATTATTTTCCTACAAAATTCAAAAATATATCATGTCCTGTACCTCTGAATATATTTTCTATATCTATTATTTATATCTGAACAAGATATGCAACAAATAATTGAGCCACAACAAAATGTCTTTTATTAATCAAAATATGAGACATTACAAAAAACACATGTGTTACCAAAGATACAAAAAGTTCTTTCTAATGAGGTGGAGGTGTTATCAGACTAGCAATTTGTTGTTTCAGAGTCCGTAGTCGCTCTTTACGAGATGACATCACTATCCTTCTGGCTTCTTCCATCCCGGTTTCTTCATTGAAAGCAGGCATGGCCACCATTCGGCGAGTAATCTCAGCACCATGAGCTGCCACGTACTCATCCCTTTCTTGAATCAGAGCATTGAATTGTTGGATTGCAAGTTGATGATCAGTAACTTCATTTTCTAATTCCTCCTGGAGACGAGCAATCTCTGCCCTCATCTCAGCAGCTCTTTGCTCTTTTCTCTCAGCCATCAAGGTCACTGATTCTAGCTTGGACTGATACTCAGCAGATTTTGCAGAGAAAGCTTCCAAAAGGTTCTGGAGATTCACCCTTTCAATGTCAGCTGCCTGAGCCAGTTGTTCGAACTCTGCCTGCAATAGAGACTCCACGTCTCCTTGGTTGAGCTCTTTATAGTTTTTGATGGAAATCTCTAACTCATTCAAAATATGATCCAGGAAAGTGGCCTGAGCCTCATCACCTTGTTCTCGGATAGACCTTACTAAGAGAGAAGTTGGACCACTAACCATAAAAAATCAGTACCCTCTTTTTCCATCATTCTATTTACTAGAGGTCCCAAAGACTCAAAAAGGCATATGGTAAATGATTGGATCACAAGATTATTAGTCGCCATAGCACTAGGAGTTGCAGCTACTCCTGTTGATGACGAGGCCGCCGGATGTTCAATCTCTCGCATCTGGACAGCGAGCTCTTTGAACAAAGGAGCCAAAGTGGAGCTTGTTGCCCCTCCTGGTTGTTCCTCTGCAAAAATAAAAATTGTTATTTTGTCTGTTGTTTGCTATTGTCCAAGAAGATTAAAGATGTAAACTGTCTTATCATGGTTTAATCCAGCAATGAGCCTATCATCTGCAGGAATAGACTCTAGCCGAGCAGAAGTAGCTTCAGCCATAACAGCTTGGCTACTGCCCGCTTCAAAACCATAGGATAAATGATGACTGCTACTAACAATCACCGTCGTTATAGGCACCATGTCCGTGCACGTCGGAGGTGCTAGAGGAGTCTCAAGATCTGCAGGAAATACAAATAAAGATGTTAGCTATCAATCTATTTAAGAGAAGATTGCTAATTTCATTTTATACCTTGAGGACCAGTGGCGGGAGTTTCCTCCGGAGCTTCTTTATCTGCTGCTTTTTCTGGAGATACTTCTACCTCAACATCCTCTTCAGGATTTAAGGTATCAGCGACATTTTTTGGAGATACTTCTACCTCAACATTCTCTTCAGGATTTGAGGTATCATCGACAGCATTAGGAGATATATGCACTTCATCATCCCTTTCGGGATCTTATATATCTTCATCAATATTCTCGGATGAAGAGCTCTCCTCATCTTCACCTTCTTCCGGTGCATTCCCGCTGGTAGTTGCAGCTTGGTCAAAATAGTCCTCTAGCGGGCTGTAGCTGCAATCTTCTAGAGCTGCGATCACTTCACGATCTTCTTCTTCGCGGAGGGTCCTAGGAGTAGGAGGAAGTTGAGTCGTCTTCGCAGCAGGTGAAAGAGATCGTACAACATCTTGTTCTTCCTCCATGATATTTCCTCTGGGCTCTTCGGCCTCAGTTCTCGGATCAGGATCTTCCCTCTGCTCGATCTCTTCCCTATGTTCTGGACTAGGAGTTTTATTCCTACTCTGAAATAGGAGTGGGAGATGGCATAGTAAATCCTGCCGCAGCATCCACTACTATTGAAGACGGGGCTCGTCTAGAAGGAGAGGCCATTCGATTTCTTCTTTGGGCCAGCTTTTTTCTTTTCAAAGGCCTCTCAGGGCTCTCTATATTTACAGTCTCGACTTGTCTTTGAACAGAGGTCGGTGTGGTAGCTTCTTCTTGCTGAATTGTCTCGGCTAGCTGCCGAGATTGAGATCTAGTGGTAATCTTTTCAGAGGAATGATCTAAGATCAGCTTCTTCTTTACTGCCGGAGTGGGAGGCTCCTCTCTTCTCCTCTTCTTGGCTGGAGATTTAGCCACCTTCAAAGAAATATGCAGTGGCGTGTTAACCTCTTCAGGGAACATAGCGTCCCTTGAAGCTTCCAGGGGTGCATCTACTGGTTTATGCACCTCATCATTTCCTGGGAGTGACATGGCGATTCCTTCCCTCTTCAATCTTGTTGAAGACGTGAAGCTATCCGCAAGATTGAAATTCTCAGCAAAGGTGTTCGAAGATGTATAGAATACTGAGTATGTAAATAGCATCCGAGGGCCATGATTGCTATTTACTGGCATCGAGAACGTTACTTTCGTATCTCGAGCATTATAATAAGCCCAAGCTCGGGCCCCATCTATCAAGAAACCCTTTCCTTGAAGGCACGTGATAGCATTTCCTACATGGAATTGGTCGTACCCGAACTGTCGAACAAATTGACTAGGGAGATATGGCTCTAAATAATATTCTTCTTCAAACCGATACACCAAATGGGACGGTCGAATTGTCTTCAACCACTCAAAAGCTGCACGGCTCAAAGGTTGCATCTTCGAGTCAATCATATTTGTCGGCATTTGTTCATATCCAGCAGGAGAAGGAGTGCAACAAAAGTTCCATCCTTTTCTCAGGTTCAGAGCATATCTACAATCTCTCAGAGAAGTGTATTTTCACTTACCATGAGAGTATCTCCGCAAAAGGCTGTCGTCGATCGGTCCCATGCCGGGGTCCATCAAAGTAGGATGGTGAAGAAGCAACCACCCAAATAGATATGTATACGGCAATTCCAACCGAGGAAATTCTTTTTCACCCTTAGCTTTCATCATCAGATCGACGTACAGATGAAGACTGGCATTCTACCTACAAGTCATCGCTGACAAAAGATCCATCTTGTAGCCGAAGACTAATCTAACAGCGACGAAAAGAACACCGCGATGGAAGCGGTCTACAGCACTCGATCCTGGGACTACAAACCGACGGAGCCAATATGTCAAAAACCCTGCTAATTGGGCTTCTTTTGACATAAATCTATATCCTACTCTCAAATAACTCTCGAGAGTATCTCATTTCTTCAAAGGAGGACATTGATGATCATCCTTCATCTCTTCATCCAAATCCCCACTTTCCTCCATCAGTTTCACCACGTCACTGCTGCTCAGTGGTCTAAAGAAGTCAGGATAGCATCTATCATGTTCCTTGGTCTTCGTTTCTTTAATGTGGTTAAGGAACAGATAAGGCAACCATTTTAAGGAATAGCAGGTATTTGATGTAGCACTTTTGTAGAACAGAGAACAGATTTTATAATGACATAGCAATTCTTCGAAGACTGCTACCATTTCTGCGTTCTCTTTTCGAAGTTTGTCCAACTCATCATTGGTTGGGATAAATTCTTCATATAGGGCATCCCCTATTGGCAAGTAAGAGATATACTACATCTCATGAAGTACAAACCTGATTTCTCCGCCAGGAGTCATGAAGGTCCATGTTCTGTAATTGTACCTTTCTGCTAGAGCCAAGAACAGATACGGGTTAGGGGCAAAACCATAAACAGTGGCATGCACTGCTTGGAACAAATTGATTTGCTGAAGTTTGTTTTCAAACTTGGTCAGAATCCAGTTTGCTATGCAGTTCCATCTCTTAAAATCTGGATTCACCAATCCAGTTAATCTGAGGTCCTGCTCAGGATACCTTCCTTCGACCTTCGCAAACTCATTTGCGAATATTGGAGTTCTGACAGGCAATAATAAGGAAGAATTCTCCGACGGAATACAACCAGGTTTCAAACCTTTTAACAAGACACTGTACCGTTCTGAGGAACTGTAGAACATGTCCTTCTTGTTCGGCCCCTTCTTCACAAAAATCCTTCCTGGACGGGCATCTTGGAAAGGTGTAAGGTTCAATTCCATCTTCCTCGGATAGCTCGCATGAGCATACCGGGATAAGGGGAGGCAGCGGAAAACATCTGGTATCGAGAATGACCTATCCGTCTGATGGACAATCCTTTCTTCCATCCTTGGTCTCGGTTGAGAGCTTTTCTCAAAAGCATCGTCGAACAGGAATAATGGCTTCTTGTGAATGACTGCGTCTGCTGACTCCAGAGGTTGTCTATTCATCAAACATAGCAGTGTCTCATTATCTTGGGATATCAAAATAGCCAGACGGGAAGTTGGCAGATCATATTGAGGATAGTGCACATAGGAAATGTCCTCTTTGTATTCTGACTCTGAAAGAGTTCCTACAAAGTCCTCATATCCTGGATCTTCTCTAGTATTAACTGCATTAGACAGAGAAAACAAAAAATTCAGTATAAGACAAGTCAAAGATTTTATCATCAGTTTGCGCAAACATCAGATTGTGCAACATCAAATTGTGCGATATCAGATTGCGCAATAATCAGACTGCGCAAACAAACAGTCATCAGTTTGCGCTGATAGTCTCGCACAAATCAGCAAATTACGCTGACTTTTGCCAGCGCAGTTCAACCGATTGCACAGAATGTCGTCCTTCATAAAAATGAAGAACGAACTGATTTGTGCAACCAAAACCCTAAAAAGGGTGGCGCGGTATGATCACATCTCTAAAAAGAGATAGATTCTGAAAGAATAAGTGAGATCAAAACCCTAAAAAGAGTTTTGATTAGGTCATCTACCTATCAGCGCTGGATGAGCAGTTTCGTGACGAGAAGCACGTCGCGCAACCCTTGCCGAAGATTCGGCGGGAGCCTTGCCCTTGGCAGTGGCGGAGGAATGCTTAGGAGCCATCGAAGATCGTCGGAGAAGAAAGGAAGAAAGAGCTCAGAATTTCTCTCAAAGTGCACGAAGAAGGCAAAGTAAAGAAAGAAAAGAGAAGTAAAGAACTATTTATAGTTTTTGAAAATGAAACGGCCGCCTCAGATTGCGCCTAAAAATGGGGCTAATCCCTCAGATTGCGCAGACAGCTCATTTCATGCACAAATGGATTGTAATTTCAAAATTCAAAGTATTTTGAAATTTTGAATAAGTTCAACTTTTGAAAACTTTGAAGGGGGTCTTGTAGGTCCTAAAAAATCAAGTTGTACACATCAACAAAGTCATGAAGATCAAGAAATGAATCTTTCAAATAAACTACGCAGACATCAGATTGCGCAGTATACAGATTGTGCATACTAGATTACGCACACTACCAAGCGCGCAGGCTGATGTGGCAAATCATCATCATTACCTGACACAAATCAAATCTTCTGACAGCTGATAGCACGGAGAACGAGGCGACCGTTCGTGTAATCGTGCAGCACGGCGCTCGAGGACAGCTGGCAGCGCAATCTATGTTGGTGCAATTGATGTTGGCGCAATCTATTCCTGTGCAGTCCAAGTCTGCGCAATCCAAAGCCAGCGCAATTCAGGTTGCGCGTTCTATCAACATAAATGACAAAATATACGTGGCATTCATGCCATCATTTGTTTATTACGTGGCAACTATCTATACACGATCATGCACATTTTAATCAAATGATGCCATGTGTCCAAGATAGTTAGCCTATGATCCAGCAACTGCCTACGCAGTCTACTATTGTGTAATCCAATTGCTGCGCAATCCATCATGCGCAGTCCAGAATAACTAAAAGTTAGTTATTTTTCAGAACTCTATAAATAGAGTTTCAAGTCTCCATTCAAAATGGGGGGATCAGAGATCAGATCATAGAGAGATCAGACTTTAAAGTTCAGAGAGTCCAGGAGTTCTTGCCCAAGTGCTGCTGCATTCTTCCGAGGCATTTGCCTTCAATTTCCGAGGCTTTTTGCCTTTAATTCCAGAGTTGTCTTCAACTTCAAAGGCTATCGTCTTCAAAGTTCACATCATCCAAGGGATAAAGCAATCATCTTCTAGATTGGATTCCTACAGTTGTACTTTCCCAGAATTCAAATTGTAATCTTTTATAAAGATTATATCAATAAAGTTCTACACTTTTGTTTTTGCAAATAATATGGGTCATGAACAGGAAATTTATTATCTTAGCCGAATGATGGTCGGAGCTGAACACATGTATACTCCTGTAGAAAAGGAATGTCTGGCCTTGGTTTTTTCTGTTAAAAAAATACGACATTATGTGTCAGGACAGACTATCCATGTCATCTCCAGAATAAATCCTATTCGGGTATTGGTGAGAAAACCAAGCATTCTTAACTCCAGGTTATCCACCTGGGCGTATTGCTCACTCCCTATGATATGGTCTATGTACCTCAAAAATCAGTGAAGGGTCAAGCATTAGCTGATTTCTTAGCAGCTCACCCTATACCTGAAACATCGAAGCTATATGAGGACATTCCAGATGAAGTCGTGGATTGCAACATGACTTTAAAGGATGACATTTGGCAATTATACTTTGATGGATCATCACGAGTTGGACCTAAAGGCAATATCGTCTCTGGAGTAGGAATTGTTTTGGTTTCTTCCGACAAAATGGTCATATACCGTGCTTATTCTCTCAATGAGCCATGCTCCAACAATGTCACAGAATATAATGCTCTGCTAATTGGTCTCCAAGTAGCAAAACAATTGGACATCGAGTTCCTGGAAGCTTATGGAGATTCTTAACTGATTATTAATCAGGTTAGAGGGACGTATGAAGTCAAAAATCCTGACCTCATCCCTTATCATCAAGTAGTAATCGAATTGGCCCTTTTATTCAAAGGATTCTTCATCGAATTTGTACCACATTCTCAGAATTTGGAAGCTTATGCTCTTGCTAGTTTAGCGACAGATTTAGCTGTTCCAATTCGAAGACAAAACACCATTACTTTGTTGGATCGAGATTTATTCTGTGTTAAGAATATTCTGCACATTGAACAGAGTTATACTTCAGAATCAAGTTCCCAGCAGAGGGATTAGAGAAGTCCATTCATTGATTATGCGGCTCATAGGATTTTACCTGAAGATCCAAAAGAAGCTGTATCAATTAAAAGACGATCATTTCGATTCTATTATGATTTTTCTTTACATATGTTATATCGTCGTTCTTATGACGGACTTCTGCTGCGTTGTCTTTCTTAGAATGAAGCTAAACAAACACTTCATGAAGCTCATGATGGTGTCTGTGGTGCCCATCAACCAGGTCTAAAATTACAGGATTGCATTCGAAGAATGGAATATTATTGGCCATCCATAATAGCAGATGCTGTAGATTATGCCAGACGGTGTAAAGCATGTCAGATTCATGCTGATTTTATTCATCAACCGTCTGAATTTCTACATCCTACAGCAGCTTCTTGGCCCTTCGAAGCTTGGGGCATGGATATCATTGGTCCTATTAACCCACCTTCTGTTAAGGGACATCGGTTTATACTAGCTATAACCGATTACTTTTCTAAATGGGCGGAAGTAGTTCTCCTTGTTGAAGTAAAGACGTCCAATGTGGTTAGCTTCATCAAACACCATGTCATTTATCGCTTCGGAATTTCTCGACGGATAATTCATGACAATGGACCACAATTTGCCAGTCAGGAATTTTATCGGTTCTGTGAAAAGAATCGGATCCAAAATCTGGCTTTTTCGGCTTATAATCTAGCTGCTAATGGTTTGGCCGAAGCCTTCAACAAGACGATCATCAAAATTCTCAAAACTTTTAATAAACGTGATTGGAATGAGAAACTTGGAGAATGTTTATGGGCTTATCGAACGACAGTCCGAACTTCTACTAGTTTTACACCATTTTTACTGGTTTATGGATATAAGGCTGTCCTTTCACTAGAAATCCAGATTCTATCGCTTAGAATAGCCATTGCTAATGAGCTAACTACAGAGAATAATGATCACTTACAACTTCAAGAACTTGAAGGATTGGACGAGAAGCGTCTTCAAGCGCAACAGCACATTGAGCTATATCAAGCCCGCATATCTCGAACTTTCAATCGTAAAGTTAAAGAGAGGGTATATAAAGTCGGTGAGCTAGTTTTAGCTGTTCGAAGACCGATGGTGATGACACATAAGGGCAAAGGAAAATTCCAAGCAAAATGGGAAGGTCCTTATGTAATTGAGTCGATATTCTCAAATGGTGCTTATAGGTTGTCCAAACCTAATGGAGATTTGCTCATAATGTCGATCAATGGCAAATTCTTGAAGAAATATTATGTTTAAATTTCTTCTTTATTCCCCAGCTACCAATGTTTGGTAAAGCTGATTACTTGTCTCCTTGAAGAGAATTTTGATCTTCTGTCTTACCAATTAATAAAAAGAGGGAATTTATTATTTATCATATTCTCACGACCTCTGAATAAATATTAAGTCTACTTCTTTAATTTTCTATCTATCATGTCCATTTGACCTCTGAATAGATATTAATCTATTTTTCTTTGAGTTGTTACGATCTGTCACATTCATATTACCTCTGATAGTATCGTATACTCTAAACAGAAAACGAGATTTTATTATCTATCATGTCCATATTACCTCTGGATAGATTCAATTTATCGTGCTTAGAAAGCTTGTCATGTCCATATTACCTCTGATACGTGTTTTCTATCTCATACCTATTGTATAATAAATGATAGGGTCACAAAACAAAATATTTTATTCATATCTTCAAAATATTATAGAATGAAATAAACAGAAGAATATAGAATTTTTTATTGATGAACAAAAAGAAGATTACAAAAGCTCTCCATTTTTCTAAGGCGGGGCAGAGATATCTTGAAGTAATTTTTGTAGCTCCGCTAGACGTTTGTCACGAGAGCTCAATATTTTCTTGGTAGCTTCAGAGCGTCGAGCTTCAGGAGTACAGATGTGAGAAAGTCCAGCGAAAGTAACTATAAGCTTGTCCTTGGCTTCATCAAGGGTTTTGATGGTAGATTCAGCTCTGAAGACCTGTTCTTCCAAGATTGAGCTCTGAGTTACGTGCTGGTCACGGGCCATGATCATCTGCTCCTTCTCTGCCTTCAAGCGAGCCAGCTCAGCCTCGACTTCGCGAATTCTATCATTTTGTTGATGAATTCTTACATTCGAAGTTTCATAGGCTTCTCTATGGCTATCCAGCTCAGGCTTTACTCCAGCTAAAAAAGCTTTTTTTTTGGCAACTTTTATGCTATATTCATGGAGGGCTTCATTGAATCTCGTCTCCCGAGTGAGGTAGTCGGTAGATATAGCTTCATACTCTTCTTGGATGAGAATTTCAACAGTTTCACTTGACAGCTTAAGATATTCTCTGATGGGCTGTTCAAGTCCCTCCATGATTTTCTCTAATGCTGCTGCTCTCGCTGCATCATTGAACATGGCGATATTTCTGATGGTAAAAGCGATCGCCGCCTTCAAGCTCTCATAATTGAGGCCCTTATTCAGGACCATTTTTATTAGAGCTGCCAAAGTCTTGTAAAAGGTTTCAGTATGAATCTCAACTAAGAGATTCATTTCTACACTTGAACTTGGCGTCGCGGTGATATCTACCAAGTCTCTTCTCTGAAGACTAGGAGCTGATGCTTTGATAGCAGGCGGAGATGAAACCATTTTTGTTACTGCTACCATAGCCAACTGGTTCCTAGAAGCTTCAGGAACATGGTCCTCAACAATTGTTGCTCCAGCCGTCTCTGGACCTGAAACTACTAGAGTTTTGGTGGCGGTGATAGGTGCGGATGGAATGATATTTGTGGCAGCTGACTCAGGTTCTGGCATTGTCTCTTAAAAAAACTGTACTAGATCAGTAGTAATAGCAGAGGATGCTATTATACCTTCCCCAGCTTCAGTTGATGACTTAAGTATGCCTTCATCACCTTCCTCAGCTACTGGCCCTGCAGGTTCTTCGAGTATCTCAGTTGTAGTAAATTCTTCTACAATTGAGTCTTCATTAAAATCTAACTCTTCCTCAGCAGCCTTTTCATCATCTATAGTAATTTCTACTATATTTTCTTCTTTATCCTTGCCCTCAGCAAGAGGAAGATCTTCTGGCTGAGCCTGTACTTCTGGCTCTTGTTGTACCTCCATAGAAGGAGGACATTCTTCTTGAGTCTCTTCTTCAGGCTCTCGTAGCACTTCTTATTCAGCATCTTCTTCTTCGGAAGAAGAAGACTCCTCCTCAGATTCCTAGTTTTCTTCATAAATATCTTCTTGAGGAGGAGAAGGAGCCACAAGCTTTGGAGCAATGATAGCACCTATAAAAATTAAACAAAATAAGTTAATATGCAAAAAATCATAGTTTTATATGGATTTTGTATAAATTATATTTACCTGGAGTATATGTGGGGCGTGCCAAGTACGCTTCATAATTCCCATCCCAGTATTCATCATCAAAATTGATAGCTGGCTCATACGATGGGATAAGCACTGAATCAACAGTATGTATTGGGGCGACGTCTTTAACAACTTGTGCCTTTTGTGGCAAAGTTAAATGAAGCGATGAACTGAGACGTCCCGGGGATAAGACTACCGCAGGTGCTGCTGCTGAAGATCCTTCTCCAGGGTGAACTGAAGAAGATGCAACATGCTGCGGGTCATCCACCTGAGTGTCACTCTCAGGGGTAGTGGCTCTTGGTCTGGAAGGTCTTTTAGTAGTAGCCTTCTTCTTCTTCTTCTCTGGAGTTTTCTCTAGAAGAGTGACGGATGCACTCTGCTTCCGTTTACGGGACTTACCAATAATAATAGGTTCTGCAGCCTTTTTCCCGACTCCCGTAGGGATAACTTCCAGATATTGATCTGGAACGGCAGTGTCATTAGGTATGTCTGATGGTACTCTGATGGGCTCCTCAACATTTCCTTCCTTAGGCCATCTTAGACTACCTCTCATGTTATATCCATGAGCGAAGGAATGGATGGAAGCATAAAAATGAGTATACGAATGGAGTATACGTAGTTCGGTGGTGCTGGCAGCGGTTGATATTTTGAATTTGGCACCAGTACGAGCAGTACTAAAATACCTCCATCCTCTTGCACCATCAAGCAGTTTTCCATAGTGACGGAAACTGGTAGAGGGGTTACCAACATGAAGTTGGTCATACCCAAATTGGCGAGCAAACCTACTGGGTAGATATGGTTCGAACGCACAATTATCTTTATTTCTGTACATCAAGTGGGAGGGTCTGATGCACTGTAACCATCTGAAGACTGATGGTGACAATAAAGTTCCTCCGTCAACTTCATCTTCGAATTAAACGCCGAAGCAGTCGGCTGGAACTTGTGGCCGAGTACAGAAGAAATTCCAACCATAAGAATAATTCAAGACTGTTCTGGTATCTGCCACTGTCGTGGCAGTCCAAGTAGCTTTGCTGAATTTTTGGAGGAAGACCTCCGCATCATCTCCTAGGCCTGGTGGAAATAGATTGCAGTTGTGATGCAACAACCAGCCCATCAAGTAAGTGTAGAGTATTTCTACCCTAGGTAATACGTTCCGATGAGGAGCGTTGTTGATTAGCTCCTCACCAAAGGTCCTCAGACCTGCGTTTATTCGGCACACTATTGCCGAGAGCAGGTTGATTCTGGTTTTAAACACCAAACGTACCGCTGGTCAAAGCACGTTTCGGTGGATCCTATCAACTGTACCAGTCCCTGGTACAACCCATCTTCTCAACCACAAAGAAATGAAGCCTGCCAGCAAGGCTTTCCTGGAAATCTTCTGGCTACCATATCTGAGGAAGCTCAAGGCTTCAGTTCCAACAGAGAACTCCCCAGTCTTAGTGGACAAATATTTGTTCAAAAATTTGTAACTGATCATCATATCCCGTATTTTGTCAGCAGGGATTGTTGAACCAGTGTTGATAGTTGGAGCTTTGTTCTCCTGGAATCTCTCTTTATCGTCTTTGGATATTTTATCCTTATAAAAAAAGAGGTATGTCGTCCATTTGTTGATGTATGCTAGATGAGACCCACTCTCATGCATAATAGTGCAGATCATGTAGTGGCACATCAATTCTTCATATACCCCAACCAACTGAGGGTTTTTCTCCCTGATTTCAGCAAGTTCCCGGTTGGAGGGAACATATTCTTCATATGGGGCTTCCCCCATTGGCAGCTTTGAGATGAATTGCATCTCATGGAGTGCGAGACCCATTTCACCTCTTGGGGTCGCAAAAGTTCTAGTTGAACTTATGTATATCTCCATCAGGGCCATGAACAAGTTACTGTTCGGTGGTATGCCTTGACTAGTTGAGGCCACTGCTTCATATAGGCCGATGTCTTTCAGCTCTGTCTGAAAATTCTTCATCATCCAAACGCAAATCTGGATCCAGTTCTGGTTAAATGGAGTTAACCATCCAGGTAGCCTAGGATTTGTTTGGAGATACAATATCGCAGCCCTTATGAACTTATTGACGAACATCTAGATCTACACTGGTTGGATTAAGGCCGAATCTTCACTCGGAGTAAAACCTAGCAAGAGACCAGAGAATGGAACGACACCACCATTGGAAACACTGACATAATACCCCATATCATTGGCATTTTCCCACTTGAATATGATTCTGCCCGGCCTTCCATAACTATTAGGAGTCAGATTCCACAACATCTGCCGAGGATGGGTAGCATGGATGAATGCGTACAAGGGATAATCTCTATCCATATCGGGGAGATACATCGCTCTATCTCCAGACTTGAATATCCAAGACTCCTTCTTGGGATGTGTTTGCGACTTGCAGTCTATTGCATCCCCAAACAAGAAAGCTGGTTTTGCAAATTGTTGGCCATCCAGTGAGGTCAACAGTTCTCCATTAATCATAGATAGCAGCATTCTATCCCCTTGGACAGCTATCAACTGTTCCCTCTCTACGGGGTACTCCGGATTCGCTTGGGGAAACTCTACATGAGACAGGTTCTCCAAATAATTCGAGCCCACCATGCCAACTGATGAGCCAAAAACTTCTGCGAGTGGGTGAGCTTGCAAGTCCACTGTCAAAAGAAAAAGAAAAAAAAATCAATCAAGTTAGTGAAAATCTAATTTAAAAATTTTTATGCAGATAAATTAGTCTAAAGTTTTATACATAAAGGTTAAAGACTTTGACTATGTAAACTTTACGCTTATTGAAGTTGATAAAATGTTTTAAAAAGTCTTTGATTTACACAAAGTCTTTATTTGCGAAATTTTATGCCAGCACATATTGATGTGTGCGTATTACGAATTTTACGCTGGCATGTGTTGACATGAGCGTATTTTAGATTTTACGCTGGCAAGTGTTGACATAAGCGTATTTCAGATTTTACGCTGGCATGTGTTGACATGAGCATATTTTAGATTTTACACTGGCATGTGTTGACATGAGCGTATTTTAGATTTTACGCTGGCATGTGTTGGCATGAGCGTATTTCAGATTTTACGCTGGCACGTATAGACGTGGGCGTATTTTCTGAACTTTACGCTCACACGTATAAACGTGCATGGGCGTATTTTGTTATTTCAGTTTTTACGCTAACACGTATGACGTAGACGTGAAAACTGAAGGTTTTCGGTCTCCTCTTCTTCTCCGGCGAACTCAAAGCCCAGATCAAATAGGGTTTTATCCTTCATTGCTGGAGCCACGTCAGGATTGCTCTGTTGGTAAGTCTCCGATGATGGGGCGGGGGTTTTTGCGCGGCCGATCGAAGATGAATCTACGGCGGGCTTCTTGCCCTTGCTGTCGGCGGCGGATGACTTCTTAGGGGCCATCGGATTAAAGCAAGAGTAGAAGGAAGAAGAATAGTGAGGAGAGATCGAAATTTCGAAAGACAAAGTAAAGTTCTCTCTCTAACAGTTGAACTCTATTTATAGAGAATTTTAAATCGGTTCAAATTCCCAGATTTTACGCTGACTGTTGGATATCCCAACTTTTACGCGGATGACCGTTGGATATCCCGAACTCTACGCTGACTGGTGAAATCCCAAATTTTACGCTTCTGTTCAAAGTATTTCAAATTTTGAAAATATTTGAAAACTTTGAAGGGGGTCTTGTAGGAGCGTAAAAAGTGCTTCATAGACCAAGTCAAAAGGATAGAGCTTTACGCAAGTCAAAAAGAATCTGTAAACTTGTAAAACCCCTAAATTTCTACTTTTTTTATTTTTTTAAATTTTGGTACCGATTTGAAATTTTATTATTATACGTCGCGTACAAAATTTTTATTTTTCGTAATTGCTCGACGAGTGCGAATATGTGCGAGCGTACATATTTTTAGAAAATCGTTTTTCTATTTTCAAAGTGATATATATATATATAAATATTTATTTTTGCCATTTTACAAATTTCTAAGTTTGTTATTTTAAGCTTTTTCTAACATTTACTAATAATAAATTATATTTCATTGTATACTAGAAAAACATAATTTTGTATAAATAATTATGCATACATATCTCATAATCAATTATTAGTTTATTTTTAAATAATAAAATAATTTTGAAATTATTAATATAGTATTTTTGAAAACATATTTTAAAAATTTTGTGGCAATTTAAATTTTGAGTTGATGGAATGATTTAAATAAATAAAGTAATGTTCGAAATTTTTATTAAAGGTATTTTTGGAAATATATTTGAAAACTATTGTGGACATTTTTAAATCTTGATTTGGTTTCATGGTTTTAATTTAAATAGTTTAAAGATAGGATTTATTCTTAAATTGGGTGTAGAGTATCTAGTTTTAAATTTGGATTTTAATTTGAAATTAGATTTGATTTAATTTAAATTATCTGATTTGGTTTAAACAAAATCTAA
The DNA here is from genome assembly GCA_029216955.1 of Iris pallida. NCBI lineage: Eukaryota > Viridiplantae > Streptophyta > Magnoliopsida > Asparagales > Iridaceae > Iris > Iris pallida. Next base: position 2,088,979 of record JANAVB010024997.1, read on the forward strand.
TCATTATTCTAATGGGAATTCCCACATCCTATAAATAGGCAGGTACTCCTCCATGTATTTCTACCATTCACAAATTCCTCCAAAAATTTCTACCAAAGTGTTGTGTATCGTGTCCGTGTTCCCCTTCCCATCCACTATATTGTTTCCCAGTACAAATACATGATTTTCTCCGCCCGACAAGCCGGATGTCCACCTCGTGTCGGGACACACCCTGACACGACAACACCGACAGCTCCCTACCCGTTCCTCCATTCCGTCGTCATCATCGCCGTCACCACCATAACCATCATCCCTGCCACCCTCGCCAGCAGATCCCGACCACCACCACGATGATTCCCGGGCATCGTCACCACTGGCCGACTTCTGTTCCAGCCACCGCCACCACCGAACCCACGCCCTACCACCGCGGCGTCCACCGCCGACGCCGGTCACCACCACCATCAACCTCCAATTCAGAAGTAAAAAGAGGAGCGGGGAAGCCCTAACCTGAGCGCCACCGCGACCTCCTCCGCTGTCGACTCCATGCGCCGCGTCTCCCCGCGAACTCCGTCGGAGCCATATCCGTGCGCGCCCCACGAGACCAAGCAGCCGCGCCGCCTAGAATCTGACCGCCGCGGTCTTCTTTCCCGTCGGTGAGCGAACCCCGTGCCGCCATAGCGTCCGTCGAGCTCCTCCGGTCCCGCATTTCTGGTCGGTGGCTACCCTAGCGCCAGGACCAGTGACCCCCGCCCGGCTCCTCCGCCTCCCGCACATCCTCCGCGCCGTCGATCCACCGCCCAACACCTGAATTCGGCGCCACCCGCGCGCCCACCACCGCAGATCCACCCCGCCTGGGTCGGCTCCGCCGTATCCCGCCACTGCAGGGGTTCCCGACCGGAACCTCCAACATCCCGCCTCAGCTGTGAGGGCTCACCGTCGAGGTTCCGCCACGCCGCAAGCTCTCCGCCGCGGATCTGCCCGCCGGAAACCACCGTCCGTCGGCGCCCCTTGGTAAACCCTCTTCTCCCGAATCTCTCTCTCTTTCTCTCTCTCACTTACAGAAATGGAAGAGAAGGTTTTGTTAAGAGAAATTGGATATTTTATAATCATTATCATTATTATTAATATAATAATCATTATCAGTTTTAATTATTGTATACTATTTTTATTATTAATAACATTATTATCATTATTAGTATTACTATTATTCTTATTATTAATAATATTATTATTATCATTATTAATATTATTAGTATTATTATTATTGTTATTATTGTTATTATTATTATTTCAATGTACTAGTATTATTGTTAATTATCAAATCTACATATATTTTTTACACAAAAGAAATATAGTTTTCAAATAATAAAACGATTATATTTTAAAATATTTTTAAAATAATTATCTAAATTATTTTTGCTAATAAAAATATAGTTTCACTATCTAAATATTTTATTTTACTTAGTTTTTGCCTAAAAAGATTTTTTTTCTACTTTAAAGTATTTATCTAAAGCTATTTTTACCAAAAATATATTTTTAGATATTTAAACTTTTCTTTCTCTAAAAATAGTACAAAGTATCTTTCACCAAGATTTTCTATTATTATATTCAAGGTTGGTCATGATTAAAATATGGTCTCCTATTTCATTGTAACATCGGACCCTTACACATTGACCCGGCTATTGGACAACAGGACTTGACGGAACAACACACCACACCAGTCGTTACACCAGGCAAGACACCTTGCCACTACTGTTTAAATTTCCTGCTCAATAACATGCATGTTGTGTTTATTTTTAAGTTGTTTCTTTCTAAATTATATGTAGATACAAATTATTATATTTTGTACAATTGGCTTAGAGTTAAGGGACCACCGTATGTGCATCTCATAAACTGTCACGATGTGCCACGGATTGTGTGTGAGTGGTGAGTCGCATATAGGTTCGGGCTTGCGTACCGACCGTACATCGGTGCGTACAGGCCGTACGTTAGGATATAACTATCAATAGACTGTGTAGAAGACTTGGCGGTTATTAAGGATTAAACAGTGTCGTGGAGACGACGCATGTGTAGTATCATTGGGGGGAGGGGACAGTTATTAGCGTAGGGGCTACATTTATTTTTACACATATTTTGGGTCGAGGGTGACTCTTCGGAGCACTACCTTCTGTCCAAGGCCGATAGTGACTCGGATGAGCGCTACTTACTGCCACTCTTTACTTTTCTGCTGAGCCTACAGCCCCTGTGTAGAACGTTGTCCTCAAAGTGCATATCACCTAGAATGGGTAGGAACCTTTACTCATGCATAATTTTCTGTTGAGCTTATTTATTCAGTTTATTGGCATGATATTATGTGTCTTGTTACGTCCCTCTGAGGACCTGGTTTTTTCCCAGGTGTGTGTTTTTGTGATTTCTTGCAGGTGCTCTAGTTAAGGCCATTCCGTCCTCCGTGATGATTGCTCTTGGATTTGTCACTTGCTCTCGCTTGCTAAATTCTTTCCTTGTATATTTTTCCGTATTTAATTTGGTTGGTAGTGGACATTGTCTCCACCCAACTGTGGTGTACATGACAAACTCAAAATTGCTTTATATTATTATTTATCTTTGTGGATGAGATTTAGTTGTCTTGGATTACTACATTTACAGCTTACGTATACATACGAGGTCCATGTATTTAGTATGTATACAGCTGGCATGTCTACATACTTGGTCCTACGTATATTGGGACTGGGGCGTTACAAAACTACTCTACGCGGGCTACTCTACGCAAGCTACTCTACGCGATCTACTCTACGCGAGCTGTTTTACGCGAGCTACTTTACGCTGGGGACAGGCTGTCAGACCGTGCATTTAATGCAAGTGATGATAATTCTGACATAATGATTTGCTGACAGCGTATAACACAGAATTCGAAGAGATTTGATTTACACAGAAACCAACATTGTCGTTTAGTGTGTGGACAGGGTTACTTTACGCTCAAAAGATGGCTTCTTTTACGCATGAATACTATTTGAGCTTTTTACGCTCGAAGTTGACATGTGCGTAAAGTTTATTTGGGATACTTTTTACGCTCAAGGCTATTTTATCAGCCACTTTACGCAAGAAACCTATTTTTGGGCTATTTTACGCCTAGTCTACTACTTTACGCTGAAAGTATATTTTGGGTCATTTTTACGTCCGATTGTTTCTGGCTACGTAGGAACGTGGTTTGCTTATGTGGTTTTCATGCCACACTTATCGAGGGACGTGTGTACGTGCCCTCCTTATTTTGTTGAAGTAGTGAAACACGTGTCTCCCTGCGTAGAGATCAAAGCTCTACATGGGACATGTGTCATCATACGGATGACAGTTGCTAGCACTACACCAAATTGCCCAAATTCTAACGGTCCCTTTTTTTAATTTCTAACAGTAGTAACCCGTTATAAATTACCAACCATGTTAGGCCGTTAGAAAGCTCTATAGTCTGATAGAAATATATATATATATATATATATATATATATATATATATATAATTTTTTTATACATTAATAATGGTGAGAAGTTACATAAAAAAATTTTGGTGAGAAGTCTAAGCGGCCCCAACAGTTTTTAGCGAAAAAAATTTGGCGCCCACTTTCCCCAATTTCCCTCCAACTTTTTTGATATACTCCGATCGATTCTCTCTCTCACATTCACAAATCCAAAAAAAACTTGGTTCAGAAACTCTCTTTCTCTCTCAAAATTAGCAGATGCGACGAGTCATCGGCTCGACTCCGACCACTGGAGTCCACCTACGAAGACTCATCGACTGCTCCGATGACTCTCCGGTGACTTTGGCGTCCACCTGCGAGTTCTTTGCTTCCAAATTCCCAATAACCCCTTCTTTTGCTTTAAATTGAGGTGAGAAATACCCTAGCTTTTTTTGGGTCAAAATTTATGACTTTATTTAGATCTAATGTTGCTACGGTGAGTCTTTTGGATTTTTATTTTAATTTGAGGTGAGAAATACCCTAGTTTTTTGGGGTCAAAATTCATGTTGTTGTTGGGGCCTCTGCATCCGCGGAGAGCATAATCGACGACGTCCTCATCGAGTTCATGCCGGACAAGAAGGACCTGGAGGAGGTGAGGAAGCAGCGACGAGGATCTACGAGGTACTCCCCCTCCATCCGTAATACGATCCAGCTGCCTGTGTCGTGTGACCCGATTGTCGTTTAATCAAAAAATTAAGATTTGGAAGATGAGGAGGTTCCAGAAGCAAAATTGGCGGTATCCGAGAGTAATGGGAAGATGATAAAGTAGAGGATGAGGTAAAATTTTAGGTGGAGACGGAGAAGAGCGGGAAGGTACAGCTGTTGTAAAATGTGAAGGTGGAGACGGACGAGAATGAGAATGTAGCAAACACAAGTGACGGATAGAAGGAAGTCTGTGGAGATGGCCGGAATGTCGGTGGTGAAATTGGAGGAGCTTCAGCAGGAGGTGATGCAAATTTGGCCGAGTGTTCAGAGTTTGATTTAGGTTTGGATGGTTCATTGCCATTTTATGTCATCGATGCTCACGAGGAGTCCTTTGGGCTAATTTGGGTACATTCTACCTCTTTGGGAAGGTATTGTTCCTCACAAGCCAATACTATACTTTGTTAAATTTTGAAATAATCGATACAAGTTTGCTCATAAAACAACTTTTGTTCTTGTTGCTGAGGATTTGTTGACAAAGACATGCTACACTTTCCCACTACATAGAGAACCAAAGAGTCAAGCGATTGAAGAAAAATTGAGATTAGTGATAGTAACATCTCATTTATTTAGCCTGCCAATGTATATAGTTTTTTTCATGTTACTATCGATATATCCAGTTTAGCTATCATCCCCAAGGCCCCTAGTGGAGCATTGCTAGGCCCTCTTGTTGTACTTTGTATTAGTAATGTTCCAGTGAAGAAAATTACCTCAAAACCTTTTCCCTGTCACTTTTTTGTGATATTGATATAACAACATATGGATACTACTCTTTCTTGTAGTATACTAGGAGTACTCGTGTCGTTGGCACTCCCAAACTTTAGCCCATGATTGTGTAGAGTCTCTTTTAAATCTTCCATTTAAATACTCTGTTGAATACAGTACTTTAAAATTTTAAATTTCAGCATACCATAATCTAATTGATGTAAGTATGAGTATACATTTTTTGATACCAATAAGATCTCATTCAAAAATACAATTTAGCAAATCTTGAATATAATCTAACTGAGTCAAATTATGAAGTAAAATTCGAATTTGATATAATTTATAGTTTAAAAATCTAATCTAATATAAATAGTAGTTTAGTTTAAATTAAATACATAATTTTAATTCAATGGGAAGGGTTTTGATTTTGGCTATTATATACTCCTTATCTTTTAAGCCTGACACCTCTTCTTTTTTACCTTTTGGCGGGAAACACCAATCTACTTGAGTCATGGAAAAATGGACTCCTATCAGGTGTATGATATATAATATATAGATTACTGTTTCTAGTCAAGTTTTTGTATGTTATAAGAATGATATCTTCCATAGCTGCTGAAAGTTGGATGTTAGTTTTTTTGAATTATGGATGCTTACAAACATTTGACAGGGTGTTAATTTTCCATGCTTTAGGTCAAAACGGGTGGTGCATATCATAGCCATAATGTATTTGTAAAGAATATGCAACGATGTGTTTATGCCATCCTAGCCAGTTCCGAGGAAACCGATTCTTAAGTTCCAGATGTGCAAGTAAAGTACACAACAATAAGTGCATAAATAACATATAGACTTTTTAAACTAAAAATAACATTCAAACTAATGCTGATATATTTCTCTGTCCATAAGATGCACAGGGTTTACTTATATAATTACTTCTGTCTGTTAGAAAATGCCATCAGGTTTGAAGGATGAGATACGTAATAGATTGGTCGACTTCAACATTTCAAAATTTAGCACTGTTCCTTGCAAGGTTTTTAACATGGTTCTCTACACATGAAAGTTATCATTCCTTCCATGAAGTTATCATCAGAATTGTTATGTTAATTTCTATTATATATTGTCACCACACTTTGATGCTCTACAGTGGAAATATACGTTTGAGCGATCTGATATACGTCTTGGAGGGCATTGTGTTCTTAAGATCAACTACTCCTTTAAGGTATAAGTACTTTTAGTACCCGCCCATTCTATCTTTGGGGATTTTGATGTTTTCTTCTCTCTATATCTTTTTCCATGTCCACATATGTTCAGGATATCTAGTCAATATTCATTCATGTGGAACTTTTCTTTTATATATCTGTTATCTTATCTGTTCATTTATCAATTGCTACTTCCTTTCGGTTCAGGATCCACCACTCCCAGTAGATCGTAAAGGGGACATTTTTGTGCACTCCTAGGAACACACAACAGGTAAATATTGCTGGATTCACTTCCATACAAAATCTCAGTAATTTATATACACTAAGAAGAACAGGAGTGCATTATCATGTCTCCAATATGGAACTTATCAACTTATGCACATTCATAGGAAGACGAGAACGAGGATGACAAAGAGCATTTTCTTTGATCCCTAGTCTTGGCAACTCCCTTAACTACAAATGTGACATTCTGACTGCTGATGCATTTATCACCCTTTGTTCCTTTTGCATAATCAAACCATTATTATTTGATGTCATCATTTTAAATTGAATCACCAATGGAAACTTGGCTCTTTATGAACTCAGCCAAAAAAGATATTGTGAGTACCTTGACCAAAGTATATTAGGGTTATCTTAAATATTCTACTACTGCTCTCCAAATCAAGGCAAAATCAAAGTTATTTTTTAATAAGAATCAAACTTCATCAACATTAAGTTTTTATATTGCAAATTGTTAAAGTAGCATAGCTTCCCTGTTAACGGTACTTCTTTCATACATGCCTTGTGTAAGGAATTTGATTATGTCCTTCTTTGCAGTGCTTTGGAGTTATTTCTAATTAAGAGGAAAATCAAGGGACCCTCTTGGCTATCGATTTCAAAATTTAGTAACAGACCACTTTTGAACGGGTAGTGATATTCAACTCCTACATTTGGCTATTTGGCTATTTGGCATTATCTGTTTATTCCATTGCTTCTTGTTCGAATGCCAGATCATGTGTCCTGAGTAGTGTTTGTTCTTGTCAGCTTGTAGATTATCAGTTTGATCTGATAATCTGGTCGTGTTGGAACAGGTCTGCTGGTGCAAGTTTGAAATAGTGGTTGAATGTTCTAAGGATATTTCTTCTTCAGAGACTCCGTCTGAAGTTCCTCAGGTGATTGTTGCTGCAATAAATTTGAAAACAATCATAAGCAAGAAGCATAATACAAATGAGATTGTGGCAGCTTCTGTCATCTGCTGTCCTAAGGCAAAGGTATTTAAAAGTTTTTGTGTTTTCCATTTTTCTGATCTCGAAGAATAATACAAATGAGAATGTGTGCATGAAATTGGTTATTTGATAATTGAATTCTTTGTACTAGCAGATTGAAGTTTCAATTCCTGTACACATTTCTAGATTCATTATTTGGCTCATATGGTCAACCAAATATCTAATTTGATATACTTGTCGTATAACATACCAGATTGATAGCCCTATAATAGCGTTAGAGTGGGAGAGAAAGGGAGTACTCAGTCATTTTACTGTTATCCGCAAGCTTGATGGAGGAATATTTCCTTTGGATCTAGCAAAAGAAGTTACAAACAGAAACTTAAAGGCTGGGTCAAATATTTTAGCACTATAAAGCAGGTAAATCTTCACATACTCTTGTTTTGGTGTTGCTACTCAAACATTATCATGTATGTTGCTGCTTTTGTATTCCTTTAAACTAGTATCACATATCCTGCAATGAGAGGGCCTTGTTAAATCGCTTGATGATTGAACTGCACAAACTGGATTGTGTATTACTGGGTTTGACCTTGATGTTCTTCTTCACCGTGCTCAGGTTTGCCTCTTGCATCAAGATAACTATTTCATCAAAATATTGCATTTCACCTACAAAGGCCAGAGCGAGTTGTTATTTGATTTGTGCTCAACTCCTCTCTAAACTTTAAAGCAGTATAAAGTAGGACTGTAAATATTTGACTGTGAAATCCACACCGTCTGGTATCACTTCAGAGTTCAAATTATGGATATGCTGATCCTTCTTCTCACTATTTTGCTAAATTATATTTTAACCTGTCTGGTAATTATTTTACCTCAAAACAATATTTGAATTATGAAGCTGTCATTTTTCACCCATTTATTACATGAAGACTTGATCAATCCACTATAAGATATCTTGAGAGGGCACGAGTTCTCTGTGCCATGGTTTCAAATTTTGATTCTTTGAGCTAGGAACCATATCCAACTTACTGAGCAAAGTTTTCTATGTTAGCTATATATTTGAGATGTGCTATAGTTTTATACAGTTGTATGGGCATAATATTGCTAATATGTCTATACTTTTGCAGCCAAAGCAGTTGGCGGCGTCGCTGGAAATGGACTCAGCAACAGTCATGGAACGTAGGGCTGCTTTGTTCAAAAGGCTAGAGCTCTACAGAAGTGCCCAAGTAGAGATAGATGCAGTAGCATGGGCTAAGTAGAGAATTGTAGGGAATTTTCTTCATTTTCTTCAGCGATAGATGCAGTAGCATGGGCTAAGTAGATGTTGTTGTTAGGAATTTATGAATCAACGTCATCAGTGTATGTATATGAAATTAACTTTGGTTAATAATACAATATGGTTGATAATCAATGATTAGTGCGATTATAGTTGTATATATATATGGTTGAAATTTGTGTACATATTGTCATCTGGATGTAAAATGAAATAAAATATTTAAATTAAACAATGAAATTTGAAAATTAATTTTTTTTCACACTATTAGATATATACTAACGGTCAAAGCTTGTTAGTATTCAATTGTGTAGATGTTTATGAGCTGTTAAAAAAACTAATCACTAACGGCAATAAGCTGTTAGGAAAATTAAAATACTAACGGTGATAGGTTATTGGAAAAATTAAGTTACTAACGGCAATACGCTGTTAGGATAATTAAAATAGTGACGGCAACAAGCTGTTAGAAAGGCAGTTAGTAATAATACTCACGCCTATATACTCACGGAAGTTATCCATTAGAATTAATTTTAGTAACATGTTTTATCTGTTACAAAACATGTGTTTTGGTATAGTGTAGCGTAAAACTCCAACTTGGATGCTTTTTACGTATGAGGTGTTTTAGTCTATAAATAGACTTATTTTTTTCATAATCAAGGGATCAACAGAGAGACAAGAGAGGAGATTCTGAGAAAATTCATACTTCCAGAGTGATATTCCCAGAAGCATTTCTTCAACTTTTTTTCAACAACAGGGTGAAGCAAAGTAAGAAAGCATTCGACTGTGCCATCAGTGCCGTTGTTCGATACCTTTTCGGTGACTTAGTTCTTCCGATTGTTCGTCTTCTTCAAGCAGTTTTCTTTATCATCATCGTATGGTCCAAGGAACAAAGTGATCGCTCTCAGATCAGACTTCCATAGCAATACTTCCCAGAATATTTGTACTTTCTGTACTTTTATAGTTTTCTTTCAAAAGCCAATTTTAGGCATTTTGTTAAGTGAAACAGTCCTCCTTAACTTTAATGAGATCAATACTTAAACATAATGAACTGAATTTCCATATATCTGATTTGATAAATATCCAAAATATTTTAATACATAAATGTGTCCAAAACTAAATAGCACCCAAATACATAAAAATACAAACTCCCACTATATTGCCATATACTTAATTGAGATAACACCCATATGAGTAGTATGCTCATGAAAGACCCTGGATGATAATGCTTTTATGAGCGGATCCGCTAAAATAGAGTTTTTCATAATGTGCTATATGGACACTTTAACCATTCTGAATTCTTTCCTTCACAACGAGAAAATTTATGTCAATATCCTTGACTTATACAAGTTTCTGTTGTTATTGGAATACATTACTGCTGATTTATTGTCACACCATAATTTAAGTGGTCTTTCAACACCGTACTGTAGGCGTAGTCTTGCGACAAAATTTTGCAACCATATTCCCTGAATGGATGCCCCACAACATGTTATAAACCTTGCTGCCATGATGGAAGAAATTATGAGTGCATGTTTGACACTCATCCAAAATATATCTCCATTAGTCAGCATAACCTGATGTGGATCTCCTACTGTGTTGGCATCCAACAAAATCGGAGTCGGAATACCTTATGATCTCCAGAATTATTCGATCTCCTACAAAGAGCATATAATTTCTTGTTCTCTATTAATTATTTAAGTTGTTTGGCTGCTACACAATGATCCTTCCATATTTGCTTAAATATCAGCCTAACGTCCTAATATGTACGCAATATCCTGACACGTACATACTTGAGCATACATTAGACTTCCTACAACTGATCATGAAGGAAAAATCTATTGTATTTTCTTAATTTCAAGGCTATTCTTAGGGTACTGTTTGAGACTGAACTTGTCTCCTTTAGCGACTGGGGTGTCACCTGTTTTGTATTCCTGAATGCCAAATCTTTTAAGCACTTTATCGATATAGCTCTTTTGTGATAATCCAAGAATACCTCGAGAACAATCTCGGTGTATTTGAATTCCTAATACGAAAGAGGCATCACCAAGATCTTTCATCTCAAAGTTATTTGATAGAAATTTTTTAGTGTCATGCAATATGCCTATATCATTTGTGGCAAGCAGTATATCATCAACATATAAAACCAGAAAAATAATTTTACTCCCACTGAATTTGTGATACACACAATCTTCAACAACGTTAACCTCAAAACCAAACGAGGTAACAACTTGGTGAAATTTATAGTACCACTGACGAGAAGCCTGCTTGAGTCCATAAATGAATTTTGTCAATTTACAAACCATATTATTTGGATCTTTCGACACAAAGTTTTATGACTGCACCATATAAATAGTTTCGTCAATGTTACCATTGAGAAACGTCGTTTTGACATCCATTTGATGTAACTCAAGATCAAAATATGTAACATGTGCTATGATTGTTTTAAAGGAGTTTTTCAAAGATACCGAAGAGAAAAAGTCTTTAAAATCAATTCCAAAATTTTGAGTAAAGTCACTAGTTACAAGACATACTTTATACCTCCTCACATGACCCTTCGAATCCTTCTTGGTTCTAAATGTCCATTTGCAACCAATGGATTTCATACCTTTTGGTAATGGGACAAGTTCTTAAACTTTATTGTCTTGCATGAACTTATACTCCTTATTTATTGTATCAATCCACTTTGAGAACTGGAACTTTCCATGGCCTAACGAAAGTTGATTAGATCATCTTCTAGTATCCACAGTCTTCCTCACGTTCCTAGAAAAATAGGACAATATTATCCGAAATTATATTTCTCCTTTCTCTGGTGGACCATCTTAATATTACCGGTTCTTGAGGTTGTTGAGTTTGTTCCTTAGGAATAATTATCTTATCTTGAATGGGGTGTCGCTACGTTATCGTTGTTAAGGTATCTCAACAACGACTTATAGAGGTAATTCGATATTGTCTTATTGAGACTCCGAATTCACTTCTTGATCATGACAGATATAGAATCCTGCACATCGTCAAAAGTGATAGTAGGAATTGTAATTGATTCCTTCTCAAAGACAATGATCCTGACTTTATTTCTCCCAAAACTCAACATCCTCAAAAGTTATTACACTTCTCGTCTCAAAAAAATTTCTTAGTGCGGGATTGTATAATTATCAACCCCTTGATGTGTAGCATAACCAATAAAGTAGTTGATTATAATTTAACTTTGGTCTGTCTTTCCATTACACATTCAATATAAACATTAAAGTTTATAAAGTCAATGGAATCCAAATATCATCAGGCACAAATCGTTCAACTCTATTTCTAGAGAAGTGACCTAATGCTTATGTCATAATGAGGCTAAAAAAATATATTGTTAATTTTGCGTTTAGTCCCACATGACTTCACTTGAAAGGTTTCATTATAAGATGTAATAGTTTCAACTGAATATATGTTATCATAAACCTTAAGGGAACCATTACCAATAATATTTAAATTTAAAGATAGACTAAACTTATTGTTTCCAAATGAACAATGATAAACAGATTTGTCCATTAAGAAAATTAAAACTGAATTTCGTCTAAAAGACGGTACAATAAAAGTGTCTATCAAATCCAAATAATAATCGGTTCCTAAAAATAACCTAAAATGTCCTATTGCTTTCACTTCTACCGAATTGTCGTCACCTACATAGATGTATCTTTCACCATCAATGAACTTTCGGTAACTCAGGCAACCTTGCCTAGAACATTAATATGGATAGTCCCACCAGAATCTCACTACCATGAGTTTCTTGGTACTAAATCTAAATTAACGTCAGAACAGATCAAATTTAGAAATGTACTTTTCTTTATACGCCATGCGTGGTACTTAATTTGTACATTTCTTCCTTATGTGTCCTGTCTTATCACAAAAGAACAACCCTTAGTTTTATATTGTTGTTTCTTTTGATCTGGACCCTTAGCAGCTACTGTATTTATTTCTTTATGTCCTCAAAGTTTATCACATTAATCATGAAAATTAAAATCTTATTGGCAGATATTTTAACAACATTAACTGTAAAGAGAACAAAGCAACAAAAACAAACATACTCTAACAAATAACCAAAGCGTAAAATATAATCAAAAAAATTCAAATAATGGTGAACCCCATCTCAAGATAACTAGTACATCATTAATATCAAGTCTTTGGACAGTGATATTAACTGCAAGTGGTATTCTTGGTGTAATGATCAAACGTTGACAATAAGTCATGTCAAATAATAAGTCTATCTTTGGATCGGGTTATTATTCACATGTAAACCGTATAATTGTCACACATTTATCATCACAAGTATGTGTGCAATTCGGCCAAGTATTAACCTTCCTTTGGGTCGGCTAATACTCGCATGAATTTACACATACAAACATCTAACATCCCTCATAAACTACCTACGCAAGAGAGGTCACTTTGGCGACATCTTGTTTCAGTGGACCTATTTAGAATATTAGACGACTATTGCTAGTCACAAAAGGCACCCAAAAAAAATTTGAATGTTGACTAAATTTTACAAAACCGAATCATGTCCAAAATTTTATGTACATGCATAATTAAAATATTACAACTCAAATAAGATATCATATGCATGTAAATCTCTTTACATGATTCAAACAAATATTCTTAATTTGACTAAACTGAGCATTGTCAACATAATAAAATTCACGTAATATTTTACTGAAGATATGGACCAATAGATTGCTTCTAATAACCCATAAAGATTATATTAAAATAATCTGCTGAAGATATGTACGTCAATAGATTACATCAAATATATGAGTTAGAACATAAATTTATTGGAAACTAAATTTATGCCAAACATAAAATTGTCTATATTTGATTCCAATTTGTCCTCCAATGATCAACTTAGATTGGAAAACACTCTAAATTGAGTAACACCAAATATCTATCAGCATGAGTAATTGGAATCTAACCGACATTTCATATTATCACATGTCCAGCAATAAGCATATTCATGCATATTTAATATAATGGAAAATTTCTACGGTCATTATCACATGCGTCCATATCTAATATTTAAGCATGAATAGAGAGATCATTACTGTAGATAAATTAAAATTTCTATCAAGATTTTCTTAAATATGTCAATCAAATCAATGGAAAATTGGCAACAAACCAATGTTAACATTTAAGATGCAAAATTACTTATGTGGCTAAATTACGAATTCACTTATGTGGCTAAAATACAAATTCATTTAAGATGCATACAAACCAATGTTAACATTTATTATGGCCGTGTCTACCAAATCAATATAGTAGCAGTAGCATAATAACATGTTAGCCTTAAAAGTTTGCACCAATAATGCTTAATTGAATTCGTATTTTTCAAAGATGAAAAATTCATGAACGAAAGCGTTCGGGAAAGAAAAATTCATGGACACCTCAAGTAGCAGTAACAAGAAACGTGAAGCATGCTAGCACGTTACTCTTTTGGTTTCAAAATCTTAAGCAATTATTTTACAAAATTCATGGACATCTGGAAGCAATTGAGACCGGATTCTTCACATATATATATATATATATATATATATATATATATATATATATATATATATATATATATATATATATGCTCGGTGAATAATAAAAGCATCCATAGAACAATCAGAATCCTAAATAAAATTAGTTCTAACGATTTAGGGTTTCTGAACACCAACAAAAATTGAATTTGAAAATTTCAAACTCATGAATCAAACAAAGGTGGCTCTGATACCACTTGTTAGCAATTTTATTGTACCATGTCGATTCATGAGATGAAGAACATAAATTAAATTGCGGAAGCGTACCTGAATCCATTGCTAGTCTTGATGGATCTTGAAACGGCGTCCTTTTATGGGTTCGACCTTCCAACTTGCTACGACCCTTAATGACAGAGAGGAATCTGAATCCTTTATCCCTCTCTTTCTGTTGATAGGGATGCAATCTTTCTGTTGATAGGGATGCAGAAGAGAAAAAAAGAAAACCTCTCTTTTGGTGGCCGTATAAGTTGGGGACCATAACCCTAATGAATACATATATTTATATGTTTTGACATTTCTAATTTAGCCCCTCATCAAATTAGAATTATCTCCGGTATCTACACATTAATTCCATGACAATTATACCCTCAAGCCAATTTCCAAATAGACAACTTTAATTTGGCTTAATTATTTAGATAGCTTAAACACAATTAATTTTACATTTGTAGTCCCTTAATTATTGAATAATTCCAACATTGTCTACTTGACCGCGGCACTGTGTAAAACTTTGAGGCTCTATCCTTCGTTCCCATTCAACCACAAGACCGCGTTCAAGGAGGACGTGCTCCCGAGCGGCCACCGGGTCCGTCCGGGCACGATGGTCCTGTACAACATCTACTCCACGGGGAGGCTCGAGAAGTTCTTCGGGATGGACTGCTTGGAGTTCAAGACCGAGAGATGGATCTATCCTTCGAGCGGGCAGTTGAAGCATGTCAGCTCTCACGACTTCCTCGTCTTCCACGCGGGGCAGAGGTCCTGCCTCGGGAAGAACATGGCGATGATGCAGATGAAGGTGATAGCAGCTGCAATGATATAAAACTTCCGCGTCGGGCTTGTCGAGAGCTGCGCGGTGGAGCCGAAGAATGCCATGGTGCTGCTGATGAAGAACGAGCTCCACGTGAAAGTTAGGAAGAGGGATGGGCCATAGTAAGTAAGAAATATACAGTTTATAGTAGTATTTGTGTTTGTACTTGTCCTGTATTTATCACTCTTCTTCTTCTTTTCCGTTTGACTTGTGTGCCTGATCATTTTCCTTGCACGTATGCTTGTTTGCTTCGTTCTTGGGTGCGATCAGTACATGTAAGAGAGTGATGGTTCTGCTAAGAATTATAAATGTATACAAATGTTCTCCTTGAGCCGTTAGTTCCTTGTATTTCGGTACAAAATTAGAGATGCTCCATCACGAAATCCACCTCTTTAAATCATCTATTATGACATTTGACACAAGGAAACTTGATGAACCTTTCATCCATGAAATAAGTTTGGCTACTAGCATATTTGAAAATTTTTCCAACGTCCACCTTGAAATCATCCGTCAAAGTACCAATCATGCTCTCATGTCGCCGATTGTAAATTCACGAACGGTCAACTAAGCATCGACTTATTGCTTTATTACCTGTGAATGATTCTGTACGTACCATATATATTCAATGTTAGAATTAAGCAGCTCCTGAGAATGACAGAGAGTTTTCTTAGTCCTATATACAGACCAGTCTATAAGACAATATAGTTTTCTTAGTCTTATTACAGACATAACTTATTTTCCATATAGATAACCCGAGCTATTAGGAAAGAAAAATAAATTATTGAACAATTCACGTAAGTATATCAAAAAATAGTCACTTCTAACTACCATAACCCCATAATATATATATATATATATATATATATATATATATATAATATATATATATATATATATATATATATATATATATATATATATACTAGCATATGTGCACGTGTCTTACACGTATTTTAACATTCTTTTAATTAACTTAGGAAGACTTTTTAGGAAGACCAAAGGATAGTCTTCGTAATTACTAAATTGTCCTTATTAAAATTAATGAACCATTTTTAATTAGTATAGACATGTAAGGATATTTTTGGAATTCAAAAGTTTCACCATCAAGTTTTCCTATTATATATATATATATATATATATATATATATATATATATATATATATATATATCAAATGTCCAAAAATCATAAAAGTTTTTTGAAAAATCCACCACAAAATAACATTTTATCGTGTGCCCAGAATTAGCGAAAAATATATAAAATGTTGCAGAATGACCTTTTTGCCCTTCTAATTTATTGAAAAAAAATACGTTTCGATTCTACATCTTCTTCCATTCGCTGATCACTTTCGAATCTAGGTTTTCTCCTCCAAAATCTTCAAACCTTACTTCAAAAACTCATCAGTGGCACTCCATTCGCAATCTTCACACCATGTTGTCATCATCAGTTCCCACTTCATCATTATCATCATCATCATCATCAGCAGCATCAACTGGAACCCCAGTTAGAGAAGAAAGAGCTAATGTGAAGAGAATGAAGAGAGTTGCACATAAGCTAAAGGTGAATGACGGAGAATCATGTAGAATTAAGAGAGTTGCACATAAGCCAAAGGCTGGTAACCAAAAAGATGGGCAAAAAGAAGAAAAAAAAGGCATAACTTTAAGTTATGTTCATGATTCTGTTAAAGTGCAGAAGAATGGCTATTCTCCATATTAAAACGCGGGAGAATTATATTCTCCGTGTTAAAATGACGGAGAATTGTCATTCTCTTTGTTAAATTACAAAGAATGGCCATTCTCCGTATTAAAATGCAGGAGAATTTTATTCTCCGTGTTAAATGACGGAGAATGATCATTTTTCGTGTTAAAATGCAGGAGAATGGCCATTCTCCGTGGTACCCGTGTTAAAATGGAAGAGAATGATCATTCTCCGTGTTAAAATCATAGAGAATGGTCATTCCCCATGTTAAAATTACGGATAATATCCACGGTTAAATTGATGGAGAATTACCATTCTTCGTGTTAAAATCACGGTGAATGGTCATTCCCAGTATTAAAATACATGAGAATAGTCATTCTCTGTGTTAAAATCACGGTCAAAATTACGGAGAATGACCATTCCCCGTGTTAAAATGCAAGAGAACGGTCATTCTCCGTGTTAAAGTCACGGGAAACGGTCATTCTCCATGTTAAATGACGGAGAACAGTTGACAGAAACCTAATTTTTTTTGTAGAAAAAATTTGTTAGAAATAAAGATTCAAGAGTTTTCCGTTCTTCTTTCAAAACAATGTTAACTCTTATGGAAGATAATAAAAAAGGTGGCGGCCATTTACCCGAGCCAGTTATTGAGTCTTTAAAGAATACCGGTTTCTATAATTTCGTCGAGATATTCTACAAAAAAAAAAGTAGGCAATCAAGAATTGGCCAAGGTTTCAGAAGGTCATGAGAAATTGATAGGAACTTACTTGGAAGATAAAGATGGCATCGAATACTTTAAATTGGGCACTACTATCAAAATAGCGCCAAGTGTGGGTGATATGACAGCCATTTTTGGTCTACCGCTGAAGGATGAAAGTGAGGATGATGCTTATTACATAAGATTGATCATAGGAAAACAACAGCAGGCCACGCCACCGGCATCGTTGAGCCTGTGTAGAGATCACTTCAAGAGATTGCTGACTAATTCCAAGGGTAAACACTCAGAAGTCACGAATACAGAAGTGAGACAAAAGTTCTTTGAATTGTTACAACAGCTTCGTGATGGAGATAAAAATGTTAAACTTGATGATTTGGCCAAGCTAATAATCTTCCACTTGTGTCAAACCGTATTCTTCATAAAGTCTGGCGGTTCAAATTTACCGTACAGATTCTTGGCCTTGGTAGACAGTATAGAAGTTATCAAAAGTATCTGCTGGCCAAGGTTAATCTTGGCGTATGTCTTGGAGAGTATCAAGAGGACTACGAGTAAAACTGTTGAGGGGATTACTCCGATGCATACTCCAAAATAGAAGATTGCACAATATATTTCTTTTATTGGTTTGCGGAACATAGTACCCATGTGGAAAGGAAGTCTGAACCAATTCGTGAATACTTGAGATTTTACACATGGGATGGGTACGCAATCTCGGCCTTCCTCAAAAAAGAATATCACAGTAAATTGAGATCGAAAGAGATATTCAAAAATTTGGTTATAGCTATTGGGAAAGAGGAAGGACATCTAGAAGAGGAGATACATATACAAGAAGAATGTGCATACGAGGGAGAGGGACACCACCAAACATGTGGGGATGAGAATGCTGAGCAAGAGAGACCCCAACAACTTGAAATGAACACCGCGATTGAGGGCTCCGTGCGGAAATTGGAGGTGTTGTGAAAAGAGAAATATCAGATTATTGTTGAGAATGAGAAACTCCATGAAAAGGTTATAGAGTTAGAGGCACAAGGAGCCCAACAATATGCAATTAACATTGTGATCGAGGGGTCGGTGCGGGAATTGGAGGAGTTGCCACTACAAGAAAAATGACGATTCTTGATGGTTTATAAGTTGACGGCCATCGAAAATCGTCAACAATAGTGGTTATCTTGACGGATTTAGGCTTACGTCAAGAGATGCCATTTTTTTGTTACTGTAGCAATTTTATAGCATGTATATTGACGGTTTCGAAGGATCCGTCAAGAAAGAACATTTTTTATATTGACGGTTTGTTGACAACCGTCAAGTATGCATGTACGAAAAAATTGTCGATTTTTTTTTGCTGCCATTATTGTAATTATTTTAAATTTTTATATCCATCGACGGTTATGATTCCTTTTTTATTGGAGAGCACAATTTTTTTTTCGATCTCTCGTAAACTCTCCCTAATCAATAACGCTATGCTCTCCATTCCTCTCTCTCTCTCTCTTTCCTCTCCTTTTCTCTCTTCCTTTCTATTTCTTAGATGAGGTCATTCCTCGGTCGAGGAATCGTCTCCACGGTGATGGCGTCGAAGAACAAGGAGGCTGCACCTACAAAATTCCCTCGGTCGAGGAATCGCCTCCCAATCCCTAACCCCAACTCACCCTCTTCTCGTTCCTTATCCTCTCCTCCTCCGATATGGTTCCGATAAGAAGACTCGACCCGGATCCGAATCTGGAGATCCAACCATGACTCAGCCGGGAGCTCATCTTCCTTATCCTCCAGTTCCTGGAGGAGGAGAAGTTCAAGGAGATCGTCCACAAGTGAGCAAACCCTACATTTTCTTTTCTTTTCCTCCTCCCCAAGGAGGAAGCCCTAGAAAATTTAGAAACTCTAATTTTGGCCGTCGATTTTTGTTGGAATTTCACAGGATGGAACAGGAGTCCGGGTTCTAATTCAACATGAAGCACTTCGAGGAGGCGGTGCTCGGCGGGGAGTGGGACGAGGTCGAGAAGTACCTCTCCGGCGTCACCAAGGTCGACGACAACCGCTACTCGATGAAAGATCTTCTTCGAGATCCGCAATCAGAAGTATAGTGAAGCCCTCGATAAGTACGAACAGTCTATCCCTCTCTCTCTCTCTCTCACACTTTTTTTTGTGATTTTAGGGTTTGGGTGTTGAAATATTTGGGGCTATGGGTCTGTCGGTGCGATCGGTCGAAAGCGGTGTATATATTGGTGCCTATTTTGGCAACACGGATACAGCGCCTATTTTGGCAACACGGATATGACGCCTATTTTGGCGTGTCCTAGTGTATTTTGTAGTATCCTTGCCGTGTTGGACACGATGTGACACATACAGTTCTAACAGAGGGAATGGGTGCCTGAACTTTTGAGGTCGAAAATTTGGTCTTGGATGTTGTTGAGGTTGTTGGGATGATATTTTGGATCACGGGTTTGTGAGAAAATTGCAAGCTGCTTGCTCAAATGGACCAATTTGGAATGATGGGAAGTAGGACTACAAATTTTGCTACTGAATTTGTTGCCAAGATATGATCTTGGGTTTTCTTCTTGTCATTTTCTTGCCTGAATTTTTTAGTACCGATAAGCAATTGGAATTGTTCCGAATGAAGCTATTGTAATTCTAAGGCTTTGATTCTTTTTTTTTTCCTAGGTGTATAGATTTGGTATCAAAATATTTTCAAGTTCGATTTTGAGTGCTAAGCTATTGATAGCAACATACTTCTTCTTCTTTATCATTATTTTTATGGTACATTCAAGCTGAAGAATTTTCTAATGTAAGTAAAGACAAGCAAGAGTTGACCAGAGGTTTTATTTGTGTATTAGAGACAAGTTCTGAATGTATAATGGCTAATTTCGGAAAATTTTGAATTTTAGCTTAGCAATCAACCAAAAACTCTCTTTCTTGGATAAGAAATTTATCGTTGGTAATATGGATCAAC
Organism: Iris pallida; assembly: GCA_029216955.1. Taxonomy (NCBI): domain Eukaryota; kingdom Viridiplantae; phylum Streptophyta; class Magnoliopsida; order Asparagales; family Iridaceae; genus Iris; species Iris pallida. The sequence goes on from JANAVB010024997.1 coordinate 2,109,473, forward strand.
TCTTGTTATCAACGATGTCCAATATCGAGGTTAGTCATTATCAGGCTACTAGTTCTAAATTGACTCGTTTCTCAAAATTTCCAAGTAATGTGACTTCATATTTCATTGTCTAAAAAAAATACTTTATGCACAAAAAGAGCTGTCTAAAATTTCTTCACTAGGCCGGGCTTGAAATATCACATAAGTTCTTTTATATAACTAAGTTTTGGCATTTTACACCACCTTGTGAACTGTATTCTCAAAGAGTCCATTGGAGAGAACATCTGTCTTGAAGGCAATATGTGCTGGGTTCAAAGTCTTCTGAACCTTCAGTTTGCTTAAGTCTCATTTTCATACATGCCTTTTTAACTTCGTCTCTTTGCTTTGAACTTATAGATATCGGAACAAATCAATGCCTTGATGATGATGGTGGTTGCTGGAGCGACAAGGACTTAAACATAACTGCTTGCGAGGTAATTTGCTCATGTTAACTTGGTTTCCTTCGATAAGCTTTCTGAAGAGCTACCCTTTCGCTGTTCCATTAGTATGCATTTCAACTTTTGGAGGATCCTTTTAATGGACTTAGCAACATGTTATTGGTTTCTCTTCAGGATACATTCAGCGGGAGAATCTGTGAGTGCCCTGTAGTAAATGGTGTTCAGTATCTTTGTAGCAAAGTGTGGAATATACTATTTCTTAATAGAGAGCTGCTATTAAAAAGGAGAAGTCCTTCTTTCCACCAAAACATTAACTGTACTTTGTTTGCGCCTCTGCCAAATCCTACTTTCTTCGTATGACCACATCCTAAATTCCTAATATGAGGGTTGAGATTGTCATATTCTCATTCTATAGATTGATTTCGATCAAGGTCGCATCTTGGTCAAGTTGACAAATCCTGCCAAGCATATGCAAGAATATCTTCTCATGTTATGTATTTTCTTCATTAAACTAAGGAGACAAGTATCTTAATCTTGACAATTTTTGTAGGTAACTGGCTTGAACTTCTATTTCACTTCTTCTAAGAGGGGATATTTCTGACATTGCTTAATATATAGGGAAACATGAATTGGTGAATGTTTTGAAGGGAAAGCCTAGAGTTCTGATTTTCCTTGATAAAAACTGAGGGAAGCCATCAGGTCCTGAGCTCTCATCTCCAGCCGAGTCAAATGACCATACATACTTTTCATATATCCTTGCCAATTCTTTCAAGTTATTGCAACTTGGAAGCTAGAACTCCAAATTGATGAAATTCATGTGAGTGATGTTTCAAATGCAACAAAGATGGATAATTTAGGTTATAAATGTTTATTTTTCCACTCGTTTGCTCGTGAAGTGATCTAATGAAGCTTAATCTCATTTACAATAAGTGCCCTAATCACTACTGGTCAGATGAAATGCACTTCTAGATGTTGACATAGGTCCATGTTGTGGAGTTGCAACTCGTAGGAGATGCCGAACATGCCCTTTATCTTGAGATCGTCTTTTTGTAGAAACATGTGGCATGATTATGATGTCGTATTTCTTAAAGATTTACTATGTTGTTGAGTTGTTCAATACCCTTCCATGTCCATTTCTTAGATTTATAACTTTTTGTGTTATTGATTTTTGCTATATCAATTTAACCTTCTTGTGCAGCACTTCTCTTTTGGAGACTTAAAAGAAGATCAGAGATTATACTCACTTAATGGCGACATCAAAGATTTAAGCCCTATAGAATCACCAGCTGGCCCGAAAACGAGTACTCTCTCTCCCTCATGCACATTTATCCCTAATAAATGAGCAAAAGTTTTCATATGAACCGACTGAAGACTAATAGAGTACATATCTGAATTATGGGGACAACATTATTGATTTTGCAATACCTTTTACCGCTCTAAACATTATTGACTGGAGTTAATTATTTGGTTGAGTTACATAAGGGGTATAAATATAACAATGAAGTTTTAATGGGGCTTACTTATGAAGAAATTGTCTTCTCATATAATTTGTTAGATTTATCTAAATAGACTAGGATTTGCTACTGTGTATCAAGAAGGGAGAGCTCGAAGAAGATTCTAAATTATGCCATACAACTCTTTCATATTGCAGCAAAAAACCACTTTTTGATGGAAATTAATATGCATGGTAAAGACATACAAATAGTGAAAACTATTTGGTTGTTTTTAGTCTACAGTGATCAAAACAATACAGAAGGATTGATTACAACGACAGGGATTGGTGAGTTACATGATTACAACGAAATTAGATCAGTCTTCTGAAACTATAAGTTTGTGGAATATCCTGATTATTCCAAATATTATTCTAGTTGCTTCACTAGTTAATATTTGTGTGCATGTATCTTAGATTGCATATTTCATTTCCACATAATATACCATTACAATGTATGTACACCAATTAAGTCCTTTGGGCTATTGGAACGACACTTACAGGCGGCATATAACAAATTGGCGCTATTCCATAAATATGATACTATTTACTGCAGTCAAATATTCCTTGCAGTTCTTGTCAAGTGATTCAAATTGTCTCGAGTTCATGTGTGTGCATCAATAAAGTTAAACTGTATTGATAATTCTGTAATAGTGAGTTGAATATCTATATGATTAAGAACATGTAGGGAAGTATATTGATAATTTGTGTTCTTGTTCTCTCAGGAACGTGTTGAAAAATGAAGGTGCATGTATGCTGTGAATATGGGAATGCTGTGGATATGGAGGGATGTGCTCCGGTCTGATTTGCTACTTTTTTGGTTTTATTTTGTAGTGTTGGATTATGTTTTGTGGTGACAAGTGATGCATGGATGTTTAAGTGGTATGGAAACAACAAATGTGGGATGTGTACTTTATGGTTGGATTATGTTGTGGTTGGACAAGTGAAGAATACATGTGGTGAGATGTGTATTGAAAGTTTTTGTTGTATGAACAATACAGTTTGTTAATATGAAATCTGGATTTTATAGTAATTTGATGTGTGTAGCTTCTGGATTGATATTATATGTGTTTGAGTAATATTATATAATTTTTGACAAAATTTTGGCAAGTTTTTCTTGACGGTACTTTGGATAGCTTCTCTTGACGGTTGTTAAACGTCAACTTTAATTCATATCATGCTACATAATATAGCCGTGAATTAGTGCTTTTTATGACAGATTTTGTCCGTCAAAACAAATGCTTTTCTTGACGGGTAAATGCCGTCATCTAGGCCGGAGTCAAGAATTTTTTTTGCCTATGTTGACGGTTTCTAAAAACTTCTATCTTGACGGCTAAAAACAGTCAAGAAAATTACTTAATATAACGGGCAAAAATCGTCAAGAAAAGCCATGCCAGCGACCGTCAAGAAAGGGGAGGGTCTTTTCTTAACTCCGGCCTAGTTGATGGATCTGCAACCGTCAAGATACCCATTTTTTGACGGGAAAAAATGTCAAGAAAAGCCTTTATTCTTGTAGTTTGCGAAAAGAGAAATCTCAAATTATTGCTGAGAATGAGGAACTCCATAAAAAGGTTAAAGAGCTAGAGGTACAAGGAGCCCAACAAATTGAAATGAACACCACGATGGAGGGGTCGGTGCGGAAATTGTTCTCCTTGCGAAAAGAAAAATCTTAGATTATTGCTGAGAACAAGAAGCTTAGCGAAAAGGTTAAAGAGCTAGAGGCACGAGGTAAAAAAAAATTTCAAAGTTCTGATTTGTAATTTTTTGTGTTAAAATCACGGAGAATGACTATTCTCCGTTGTAAAATCACGGAGAATGGTCATTCCCCGTGTTAGAATGCAGGAGAATGGACATTCTCCGTGTTAAAATCATGTATAAAGGACATTCTCCTTATTAGAATCACGGAGAATGTACATTCTCCATATTAAAATCATGGAGAATGACCATTCCTCGTGTTAAGATCACGGAGAATGGTTATTTTCCATGTTAAGATCTCGAAGAATGATCTTTTTTCCTTCTTCGTTAAAAGTATATATTGATTGATATCATACCTTTCGTTGTTGTTTGTTTTATATCGGTGCAAACAACCGAGAAGCTGAAGAGACAAATAAAAGGCTCAGGAATGAGATAAACGAGCTTCAGAAACAAGTTGAATTGTTGCAGAATAAAGTCATTGAAAATGATGAAAATATAGCTAATCTCGAAGCCATCGCTGTAGCATTGCAGCTTGAGACTCAACCAGCTGCTGTACAATAAGCTCCTGAACCTGCTGCTCTAAAGCCTCGTTTGGTTCGCGGAATGGAAGGGAAAGGAAATCAATTCCTTGTCATTTCCTTTCCTTTGGGAAACTTTAATTCCTATTGATTTTCCTTTCCGATGTTTGGCAATGGCAAGGAATTTGGAAAGGAAAGTGAATACTTCAATGTGGGAAAGTGATTCCTTCATTGGATGGATGGAATCACTTTCCCCCATAATTTCCCTTCCATTGGGAATCACTTTCCTTTCCTCCTCAATTCCTTGGGCACCCAAACATAGGAAAGTAATCACTTTCCTTTCCCAACCGGGAGATTCCGCGAACCAAACGAGGCCTAAAAGAAATCACAGTAAGATCAAGGGGGCAAAAGAGGTTGAGAAAACCATCACCGACAGTAGCCGATGAAGGTTGCACTCCCATGGGGAAGAATACAATAGCAGAGGCTAATAAAAAGCGAAAGACAAATGCCGCTCTGAAACCAAAACCTCAAGCCAAAACCGGGGGACGAGAAAAAAATAAGCAAGGAGATCCGAAAATGGCTGAACTAGTGAGAAAGGGTACTTACTAAGGGAATGTGAGGAATCAGACTTTGGGGGAATGCGGATGAAGAACTGAAGAAGCTTTACAGGGACATCATATTCCCAAGAAAGATGAGTCCAATGTGTGTATTCTGAACTCGACCAATCTTCGTCCAATTCATAACGAAGAATGAACATTCTCCGTGATAGTTGGACGGAGAATGATAATTCTCCGTGTCAGTTGGACGGCGAATGATCATTCGTCTTGTCAGTTGGATGACGAATGACTCTTTTTTTTTCTTTTCCTTTCTAGTCTTTTTTATAATTATATCCTGAAAATCTATATTAAGTTAATCTAAACTAAATTTATGTGCAGTGATACGGTATACATGAATATCTCGATAGAGGGAGAAAAGGGAGTTGCTGTCATCCTGTCAGCAAAGGACAAACAAGACATACTCAACAATGAATACATGGAGGCGGAATAATAATGAAGATGGAAAAAATTTATTACCAGCAAGAACGCACATCCAGTCAAGTTCACAGGACGTGCAATATAAGTGGTCTGCATTCATGTTGCCCAACACATTGGTAAGAATCAAAATTGAAAAATCCCTATTCATGTGTACACCAATAAAAAATGATGTAAAAACTTATGATATTGTGTTTTGTTTTTGGAAAACAGACCACCGTGGAGCTTGCCATTGAACCAGAAGCAACATCCGGCCCATGAAAATTTTAAACAAGATGTAGAAGACTTCATCATGGGTTTAGAGGACGACATATGTAACCCCGCTTTTCCAAATTTATTAAATTTAGTATTTTTCTGGTATTTTCAAAATTTCAGAAATAATTATTTTTTATTTATTTTGATTAATTGTGAGACTCTTTATAATTTTTTTTACTAAATAAGATATTTTTCTTATTGAAGGATTTATTGACACTACAACAGAAATACCTTTTAATGACGGCTAAAAACCGTCATTAATGACCAACCGTGACGCTTTTTTTCCAAAGAAAGCGTGATAAAAACGGGTGTTATAAATGTTTTTTAAAAGCGTCATAAAATAAACGTCGTGAATATGATGAGTTTCTGCTACACTTATTTTCAGCGTAGTTTGAAAGCGTTATGAATAGATAATCTCTATAGACTCAATTCAGCACATTTATAACGCTCAATTCTGCACATTTATATATTACTTTCCAAAAAAATTATAGATCAATGCTCAATGTTGCTCAATTCAATTTCAAAACATTCATTTTGAACCATATTCACAAGAAAACATCTAAATGTCATAGAGTACCATTTAATCCATTTACAAATATATAGATAATATATATCACCATCTTCATTACATTTTTTTTCAAAATAGGACATCCAAATACATATATTTACAACTACTACTAGTAAGTAGACCCTCAAAACTATTAGTACATTGGCTTCAACTTTGAGCACATCAAAACTGTCTGCATCAAGTAGCCAAACCCTGAAAAAGATAAAAAAAATATTACCAAAAGACCACCTCATGTCTTAAGAGTTGGTACCAAGTTTCCAACAAGAAACTAGCAATTGAGGATCATGTAATAAAATACTTTCATATACATTGAATCTAAAATTAAATCGACATGAAAGAAACAAGGGGTAAAAAGCATTAAAATACCTACCTGTAGTAATAAAAGGGCCTGAATGTAATTTGGTGCAATTTAATTGGTGCAATTTAGGAGCATTCTCAAAGTTCACGTAGTCTAAAAAAGGGCCTTAGATGAAGTGTATGGAATCACACTCATCTCCTCGACACATTAAGACAGAACAAAAAGGAATGGCATTTACAAACTGAAAGGATATCTCCAGCAATTTTATATTTTTCAAACTAAATTGTATGAGAATAGATTAGTAGGTAGAAGAAAAAGCTTACAGCTTTGAAGTGACACAATCAGGATTTTTGAAAAATGTTATCCGGGACCCCAATCTCATTGTACTTCCCATGTGTGTTCCTGATCCCTGCATTCACAAATTGATGTGGTCAAGAACTACCATCTTTAGTGGTTGAAGCACAAAGTAAACAGTGTTGATAAACAAAATACCTCAGGCATGAAAATAACAACAGGATGTGGTATTTGAGAGTCGAATTCTTCACTATTTGCCCTTTCCAATCCCAAAACCTAATCATTACACAATAAACGGAGATAAAATGTCATTCAGGGAAAAGACTGCAATTTTACATCATAACAGCAGGTTCTGCAAAAAACAGAAGATACACATACATATCTGGAATATTCTATAACAGATATCTGCAACCCCAAGCAAATCCCAAGATAGGGTACACTATTCTCTCTAGCAAACTTCGCTGCCAATATCATTCCTGGCACGCTACGGTCACCAAATCCACCAGGAACCAAAATGCATGCACAACTCTAAATTTAAATAATATCAAAATAGTCATATAGAGGCCTGGATGTTTAAGTTATTGATGTAAATAAAGAGGAAATGTCAACATATGCCACAAGTATCACACAATTGAAAGGTTATCCATCAGAGTTGTACCTTTAGAGTTTCCTATGCTGAAGCATGTGCTTCTGGTGTCTGTATAAGAAAAATTGACTTAGAGAAACTACACTATTAGAAGATTAGATTATATGCCCTAGTAGAATTGAAGTATGGGACCTATACCATTCTTGCACTTTCATCTTCTAGATCTGATGCAGCAATCCATTCAACTGATGGCCTCAGAGAGCATGCAACACAGGCATATAGGAGAGCCTAACATAGAGTAGCTTGTTAATTACACCAATTGAAAATAATTTCAAGAGATGGATGGCTGCAACTTTTCCGTCTCACTATAGGATTATCCATTAGCCTATGTATTTTGAAAACAAAAGACGCCATTGGGAAGTGGAATTATTCGGATGCCTTATACTTTAGAGGACTTGCTTGAAATAAGGTGCTAAAGGAAAAGAAAAGAAAAGAAATTTATAATGCTTATTATTTATAACTGTGAGCAATTACACAAAACAGTAAGTGAAACAAATGGGGCAAGGATCTCAGGATCAAGGATGAGTGAGTATATACTTAAATCAACATTATAGCTTAATGTTCACGATCCTGACCCCATTAAAACAAATAGTATAAGGATCAGTGGCTCTAATCTTTATATTAACTAGTGCTTTCATTCACAAAAAAAAACTTTATTATAAGTTTCGTTTCAAGACAAAGAAATGCTACAGATAACAATTACAAGACTCTTAAATCTTCGCATAAATTACAGTCGCACCTTTACTACAGATAAATAAGCATCTGACAAACCCGTAAACTTTCCAACCATCGCAATTTTAACCTGCAGAATTCACCAGATATAACATTTTTGAAGAAAAGATGCACAGAAACAGAACGAGGGATTATTGTTTACTAACAGTGCCAGAGAGGTTGTCATATGTCTCGGCCATCTTGGTCCATGCCTGGAAATTTGGTGGAGCAGCAATCCTGAAATAAGATTGGCAAAGTCAGTCTTATCTGGTGTTTAGTGTCCAATTTATTCCACACATGAAAATCTATGTCAAACAGAATAATGGATAACACCAAACTCTGAAACCTGCCTGCCACAATTTAACTATCTTAATATAGCCTCATGAGCATGCTTCTGCACGGAGATTGTCAGTCAGAAGACTCAGACGATAAAATCAAAATGATTTGAACCACAATACCACAAAAAGCTCAGACCTTTAACAACATAAAAAAAGCTACAAACTTCGACCACCGCCATACTTGAGGATGTCGAAGCGGTCGCGGGCGAAGTTGATGCAGGCGTTGCGCACGATGATCCAGTCGCGGGAGAAGTCGAAGCCCACCTCCTCCCGGACCTCCTCCGCTAGCCCGCCCTCGACGGAGGAGAAGGAGGTCCGACGGTCGAAGTAGTTCTGGTGGCCGAGGAGCTCGAGGAGCTCGATCCACTCTGGCCACGGGTGGATCACCTCCACCTCCTTCTTGAGGAAGTCGGTGATTTCGAAATTAGGGTACTCGATCATGGGGACGTTCGCCAGCGGGAGAAGCACCTGGGAATTTCAAAATTAGGGTTCAGAGATTTTAGGGATTTTCTAGGGTTAGGGTTTGGTGAGACGTACTTTTGGGCGCTCGAGAGTGATGGGACGGAACTTCTGGGCGAATCTATCCGCGAGGAGGACGGCCTGGAGAGTGGTTCGGGCGAGTTCGTTGGGGTCATCGGAGTTGGCACGGCCGCCGCCGTCTTTCTTTTGCGCCATTGGAGCCGCCGATGGAGCCGGTAGAGAGAGGGAGTGGACTAGGGGTTTACGTACGAAGCGGTCTGAGCTGAGATATTTGTGGGTCGGGTTAGGGTTTTGGTGTTGGGGGAAAGGAAGGAGAAGAAGAGGAGGAGAAGGAGAAGACCAGAATAGGGGAGAGAAAAAATTTTGTTGAAGCGCGGGCTGTTCTCAGCATTTTGCCCAAAAAATTAAACTTAAAAATATTACAAGTTTGCCACCGCTCTAAAATATTAATAACGTTTTGTTTTATAAATGTTATAAAAAGTCCAAAATTAGCCCAAACCGTCATAGAAAAAAGGCATTTCGAACTTTCATAACGCTTTTTTATCAGCCGTCATGAAATCCACTTATCAAGCGTCATTAATAGGTCTTTTTGTTGTAGTGTGAGGAGAAGACTCTAACAACAATATTGGATTGCTCTCCAAGTTTCTAACAACTTTGTAACCAACTTTCTAAACAACCCTCTACTAATCATAACCAACTCCTTCCAAACTAATGTAACAAATTGTAATAAATCAAATTTTGAGGCATTTAGTTGCAAATTCTTTTCTTCTCCCTTCTCTGTATATATATTCCTGAGAGAGAGAGAGAGAGAGAGAGAGAGAGAGTGAGTGGAGCTCTCAAAAAATTTCCAAAACAAATCCCTAACATTTCCTCTCCTTCCCCCAATCCTTTTCCTTCTTCCCAAATCTCCCGAGCTTTAACCTAACCCTAGATTTTAGTCATGGTCGGGATGGCGACCACCAGCCTGGCGGTGGCGTCTAGGTGCTCCTCTTCTCAGCAATTGGCGCGAGGAGTTTCTCGACGACCTCTTCCCGACAGCCTCCACTGATCTGAGCGAGATTCGGCCATGGCGACCGCGGTGCGGTGCTTCCCTAGTGGTGACGGAGACTCTGATCTTCTCTTCGACCATGGCGAGCGGCTGTCTCCCCGACGGTGCTTCTCCGTCTCTCCGGTGGTTCTTCCATCTCGACGACGGCAGTGCTTCCGGCGATCTCCATCATTCCCCAGCAGCAGCGACGAGACGGTTCACCTTCGACGACTGGGTCCAACCTCCACGAGTAGCGTACGGCTGCTTCCGGTGATATTGGTGCATAGAACATCTTCTCCGTCGACGACTCTTCGTCTTCTGACGTTCTCTATCGCGAGTTCGACATTCACGGGCTCCCGATTCCGACCATTCAGATCTGTACCACCTCGCGAGAATCGACGATCCCCTTCAGTCGAGCAATCGATTTCTGGTGAGTGTCGGTCTCGTAGTTATTCTGATCTGGAGAATTGTTGTGAGCCTATTGGTGTTTTGATCTCCTTTCTGGTTTAGGTTTTGATTTGAATGTCCAGATCGGGTCGCTCGTATCTGTGGACATGGAGTTTTGAATAGTTTTTCGACGTCTTGACTTCGTCGATTCAGTTTTCAGGTATTACTCTACTCTTCGTAAAATTGTTTGGTTGTTTCATTGCTTGAATTTATTAGAACCGTTTGGACAGAGATAGTATCGGAATACAGGAGTCGGGTCGCTCGTGTCGGAAGCTGGGTTCGTATCCAATCTTTGGGAGTGTACCAGTGTTAGGTTCATGTTTAGTTGTTCCACCTTGGTGTCGAGAGCTTTGGATCTGTAGGAATGGGTTAGCTAAGGGGCAAGTTTTCTATTTGATTTCCATAAGTTAGTTTGATTTTGTTAAATAGTTGTTTGTATATTTTCTTTCTGTTCTAAAATCGGATTCGATTTGGTTGTACAAATTTCTGGGATTGCGTTAGACTGGGACTTGAGAGTAGATTGGCTTTTCCCTTGATTTAATTGTATATATTTTGGCCGCTGTATATTTAAGTCCTTGAGATTGAACTGAGCAAGGGGCAGGATCTGTGTTTGTTCTGCAGGATTTTTTTTGAATCATTTGTTCTTTTTACATTCTGCTGCTGGGCTTGGTTGTAGGACTAATTTTGTTGAAGTTAGGCTTGGGTTTGAATAATAGCTGGGTTGGAATGGTTGGTACAGTGGAAGGCAAACACATGTGAGTCAAGTCTAGGAAGCTGGACTTAACATGGAGCTTTTAGAGCATGAGAATGGTGGAATAATATTGTAAATGACTGGTCTAGGCTTCAAGTCTGTGGGCCCAACACTGGGCTGACCTTGGGTTCCTTGGGTTACAGCATATCTTTACTTTTAAAATTGTGTTTGGCTATAGCTCTTGGTAGAAGAACTGGTGGGTTCGGAAATGGTAAAGGAAGATAGGTTATATGTTAGCTTTCTGTTAAACTTGTGGGCCGGCTTTGGGCTGCAATATTAATAGAAATAGAGAGGAGGAAGTTTGTACATATATGTGTGTTTTGGACTGTTAAGTAAGATTTTATTTAGTAGAGTGATATTATTGTTGAGTAGACTGAGAGTAGGAAGGCTGAACTCTAGGCTCTAGTATTAAATCTGATGATTGGGAATAAATTGTGACTATTATAACCTTATGATTTAGGAAGATCCTTTAATGAGTTAGAAACATTTCGATTATTAGTCAAAAGCTACTAGTTGGGTTACAATGGATTCATGTTAAGTTTTGGGCTAACTAGGAATAGTCTATGAGGTTTAATGGGTCTGAGGCCATTGCTAGAAGTTGAGGATTAATTTAGTAAGGTTAATATGAGGGATTTTGATAGACTGGACTTTGTGGTTGGTTGTAAGGAATAATCAATCATTGGACTTACAGAAAGATTTGGCAAGGACTATATTTTTATAAGTTATGTAAGAGGAATGAGGTGCTTAAGAGTAGTTAATCTTATTGCTAGCATGTATTAGATGATTTAAACTAAGTACTGGGTTGGCTATGACCATGGGCCGAGTCCAATCAAACATTTAGGTTACGATAATGTTTATAAATGTAGGATTATTACCAGAGTCTACTTAGAAAGGATGTTATGAGTAAGAAATTAACTAATGAATAAGGTTTAGTCCTAAACAACAATATTTGAGTATAGATATGAATTTAGAATAATTTTCTAAATTAGTATTGTGTCTCCTTGACACAGATTTTTTGGACATTGGACTTGATCACCTACAACAAAAATCAGGCAAGTACATCGACTCGAACCCTTTACTCTGTATTTCTGTCTTGCTTCATGTTCTCATATTGACACGTTGTACACACGACTGTTCATTGTTCATTGTTCATCGTTTATCGTTCATTGTTCATAGTTCATTGTTCTTTACTTGTACATTGGGGTGGGGAAATACTACAGATCTGTGACCAATCCTATTTTAGCTAGGCATTGACTAATAGCTTAGGTCTCACATAGTGCACGTGGGACTCTAAGCCGTACCATTATTCATGTGCTCTTGTTCATTGTCTACCCACCCGGTCACATACTCTGATAGTTATTTCACATGCATATTACACTGATAGTCTAGTTCATTGTTCAGGATCTGGTACTATAGTTTCATCGTTTTTTATGTACTATAGTTTCATATTCCTGTCTTGTACCATAGTTCATATTGTGACTCTTTTTCATGCATTTCAGTTTACATTGTTTAGTGCTTCTTATCGGGGTTGTACTTTGCTCTTTTTCTGACAGGATACGTTGCAGGTATGCTTGAGGATGTTGTTCCATCTTTATGGGCCAGAGCCCGAAGCCAGGATAGAGTTGTGCCTCAGGATAGACTTAGAATTTTAGAGTTATGGTTAGATCTTTTCTTAGATTTGTTTTAGAGGATTTTATCATGTATTGTATTGAGGATTTCAGGATTGTATAATTTTATTCATGTTACCGGATTTGTCTCCGGATGATATTGTACCAATAACTTGTGGATTGTGGTGATTCTGGGAACGTGTATAGTAGCAGTGTTGTTTTATATATCTTTATCTTGGAGTTTTCCTTAGAATTGTACAGCTTACTTCGTCGTATCCATCGACGAAGGCTGGACGTGTCCGACTCGTATCCGATTATTCGGAAGCGGGTCGTGACAACATAGAGTGACTATTCATTCTACTCTTTAATGCATCCTCCAAAAACTATGTGCTGCTTATATTCAACTTCTGCTCCTACGATTGGACACACTACAACTCCTTAATGAAAAACATGTACAAAAAGTGCAAGGAGGATGCATAATTTATGAAAAATACCTTAGAGCTTATCGTCAGGAAGAAAGTTGAGGTGATGAGGGAAAACAACCCGGTAATGATGGAGTATGAGAGCACAGAGCTGAAATGTTCTCCAGATGCCCACAACAACTAGCAGCCAACTGCCTCTTGTACACGACATTTTATATGAAGTGCTTGATCAATACTCCTTCGAGTTCCCGAGAGAAAAGGACAATGTCATTCACCAGAAGATTACAATGACGAGGTTGAGATCGGCAAAAAAGTTGCTTTCAAGTGAACATGTAATACCATATGTACCAACCTAGCAATGACATTGTAAACAATAATATAAATGTAATTCAAAAATGATATCTATAAAACATTTTAGAGCAAATTTATCTTTATTTTTTTACCCAAGAATGCATTTGACCATTGTTTAGATTTTTGTTTATCCATCCAAGTCAAGGCACAAGCAGATAAAAAATACAGCGACCATTCTTCGTGTTAAAATCACGGAGAACAGACATTCTCCGTTCGAAAATAATGGAGAATGGCCATTCTTCATGTAAATCTCACGGATAATGGACATTCCCCATCTTAAAGTGCAGAAGAATGGACATTTTTCGTGTTAAAATACGGAGAATTGCCATTCTCCGTGCTAAAAATATGGAGATTTGCCATTCTCCGTGTTAAAAATACGGAGCATGGCCATTCTCCGTGTTAAAATGTATGAGAATGGCCATTATTCGTGTTAAAATCACGTAAAATTTCCATTCTCCGTGTTAAAATGGCAGAGAATGGCCTGCAGGAGAATAGTCATTACATCCCATTAATTTGGGCTTATGACTTAGTAAAATAAACCTGTTAAATGAGATTCTTTATCCTGAGCCCTAGGTTCATCCCATTAATTTGGGCTTAGGACTTATTAAAATGAACCTATTAAATAAGATTCATTATACTGAGCCCCAAGTTCATCCCATTAATTTGGGAGTCTTTAACCGACGGCCACGTGGCCTATGGTTTAGACCACACTCACCCTATATAAGGGGGAGTTTTTATGAAGAGTCGCATCTTTCTCTCTTAGCATTCCCAACACCATGCTTGACCTAGACATTGCTTCGAACGCCGTCGTTGGCCTTGCACAAGTTGGCTATTGGTTGTAGATCCCTTTGTTCAAAGAATTTGTGTCTCTGTACAAGAGCTGCTAATGAGTGTCGAGATGTATCGGAATGCCCACCATGAGGAGTTAGAACCTGAGCGACGTCATGGAGGTCTTGGAGGTCCTGACGACAGGGTTTGGGTTGAGTGCTAACCCGAAGAACCATAGGTTGTGCTCCGTCCTGCTCAATAGCGGCTGCGCGCCTTTGTTAGGCTGGAAGGGCCTCAGGAGCTGCTGCGAGCCAATAGATGCTTCAGGAAGCAGTCTGCTCTGACGAGGAAATGGCTCGCTGTGCGTCTGGGGGGTTCTGTGGGCGCAATCCTTGATGGCGACTGTATTCACATCTTCTATCCGCAGTCTCTTGCCGCAAGGATAGAAGTTGTGCTATTCAGTGTAGAGAAACAATTGTTTAGTTCTCACAAAAGAGTCCTACGATCATATTGTGAAGACAAACCACATTGTAGATCTTTAGGAGTTCTTTCCATATAATCACAAAGAATCTGTAATAGACCCATGTAGGTGTGATTTTTAATAAAAGAACTTTTTGTGATCTTTTTTTGTTGTATGTTCTGTTAAAATATTTTCTGTTGTATCTTCTACAAGACCCCCTTCAAAGTGTTAGAATATAGAAAAATGACCATTCTCCTTGTTAAAATTACGGGGAATGGCTATTTTCCGTTGTAAAATCACGAAGAATGGTCATTCTTCGTGTTAAAATTACGGAGAATGGCCATTCCCTGTTGTAAAATCACGGAGAATGGTCATTCTCCATGTTAAAATCACGGAGAATGGTTATTCCCGTGTTAACATGTAGGAGAATAGTCATTCTTCGTTTTAAAATCACGGAGAATAGCCATATCTCATGTTAAAATACAGGAGAATGACCATTCCCCGTGTTAAAATAACGAAGAATGATCATTCCCCCTGTAAATCTCACGGAGAATGGCCTTTATGCAGTAAAAAAATATGAAACAATAGATATACAGACTTCATAATAACACAATTGATATCCAAAAATGTAAGAAATGTATTCAAAAAATAATTGTATAAAAGAAAGAATATATGTATATGTATTAACGAGGAGGCGCTGCCCCCTCGACCCCCGTAGCAGCACGTGGATGGAGAGGGCAAGTAGTGCGATTATGATTACATAATTCAAAGCAATACTGGCACCTCATCTTCCTCTTCTCTTTTCCCTTGTTCTCATATTTGCTCTTATAACGGTCCGCCTTTTGGTCGGCCGGGGCCCGTTTCAGAACATGGGGTAGAACCAAATCGGTGGGATTATTTTCAAACTAATTTTCACAATCTAGAACTGGACGAATTTCACATGAATATAGCTTTTTGTAGAAATCTGATGTCCAATACTCCTCCAAAAAATCATAAACGGATTTATCCGAACCAAATCTGATGCATTGGATTGCATGGCTGCAAGGGAATCCCTTTACCTTCCATCTACGACAACTACAATGTCAATCAAGAAGATTCACCACGTGAAGGAAGTATCTGCCATCACCTCAAACTCAAAATCACCAGACCAGTATACCTTATAAGACATACCATCATCTGTAAGCTGCTTCAACATATTCTCGCCGTATGGAGTCAATTTGCTATTAAAATCAATTGCATCCTTGTGGCGATCCGAAATCATCTTTATTATTTTCACCCAGATAACGTTTACAAGTGCAGAAATAGGCATTTTCTTCTCAGCCTTTATCCATGCATTGAATGACACCGCACAACTAGAAGCAACCTCGTCGTATCTATATCCGGAGAAGAATGCATTTGACCAATGTTCAGGTTTTTGTTTATCCAAGTCACTACTTGACCACAATTCAGATCATAAATCTTCTTAACTGCTTGTTTATACCCACCTTTATACAAAAAAAAAGAAAGAAAGAAGGAAGTCAAGACACAAGCAGATAAAAAAAAACAGGGACCATTCTCCATGTTAAAATCACGGAGAACAGATATTCTCCGTTCAAAAATAACGGAGAATGGTTATTCGCCGTGCTACGCATAACGGAGAACGGATAAGTTCGTTGAATTATGAAAATAGATTTATTTTAGAAAAGAATTTCTATTACTAGCCTTATACTAAATGATTAGTTAGTTGTTAGTCATGTGAGGGTTAATTAATACTAACTAAACTGTAGAAGCTTTCCTAAGCTTCTTCCTACTGACCATGTCCCTCTCATTCATTCCTACACAACCAATTTTCAGCTAGTATGGTCATTCTCCGACCATCCACCGTAACCAGCTACCATGACCGAGCCCATCTTGGCCGGCCATCAACCACAGTCCCTAGCTATTACTTAATTAAATTAGGATTAAATTGGAAGGAAAAAAAAGCTTTCCATAAGAGATTTCCTAAATAGATGTGTCTTAAGAAACCAATAAATCTTTTAAGAAATTTAAATCAAACAAATATTTAAAACTTAACTAATCAAATCTAAATATATTATTTAGTTACAATAATAATTCAAATAAATACTCAAAACTAAGTTAATCTAATCACAAATCAATAATTGATTCAAAATATATTAAATAATCATATACCAATAATTTAAAATAATATTTAATGTCTAAATTAGATTAATCAGATCTTAATCATAATTAATAACAGTTCAAAATACTACTTACAATAATAATATTAATATTATCAAAGTAGTGTAAATAATATCCAATAATTCAAAAGTAAGTAAAATTTAAATCAATGTAATCTTAATCAAATATTGGATAATAGTTCAAATTAACAGTTAATATTATCAAAATAATTTAAGCCATATTTGATACTTATCAAGAAATTTAAATCAATGAATTTAAAACTAGATAAGTCTAATCAATAATCGCTCATACTAATAATTTTAAAACAATATTCAATGTTATCCAAATAAATTAAAGTATATTTACATAAATTCAAAAAATTTATTTAAAATAATTGGCAACCTTTTTAATATTCAAAAATTACTTTATGATTTATCTTTTGTAGAAATAGAAAGAAAAAATTTATTTTCGAAGCACAATAATAAAAAAGAAATCAAAAAATATATCTAAAATACTAATTTAAAATTTTGGGAATTTACATTCTACCCAACTTAGAAGAATTTCGTCCTCGAAATTTAGAAATAACTAGGGAATGTAGGCTTGAGGAGATACAAGAGTTTCTTGATAAGAAAATACGATCAAATATTGAGCGGGGAGAGGAAAATGGCATACAATAAAAACATGCACTTTAGATAACATAAATAAAATCATTGGGTATAGTCTAGAAGATGATCATGTACATGACATCTCAATCTGTGTCTAGATTTGATTAATACCAACATCAATCCTATAAATGTGTAATCTCCAAAAATAGTTAATAACTTCATATACTTCAAATTTCAATAAATAACTCAATATTTCAAAATTTAAGTTCGCGTTTAATATCGTCATAATCCTCAAATTCGTGGTTTAACAAAATCATAATCTCTTTCTACACTAAACTCTTCATCTAATTTAGTATTTATCCTTAAAATTTATATACCTTAAAATTTTAAATTCCTTGGACACATTTTCTTTTCATTTGTTCAATTTGATAATCATCCTAAAAAAATTTAATCTCCACAAATTTTTTTTCCTCAATTTAATTATGAATTTCATAATCTTATCAAAAATTAAAATTCAATAAATCCTCAAGCAATTTAGTCGAAGCAAAATCAAACTAATAAAATTTATATCCCTAGTCATCATAGAAATTTAATCCTTAAACCATCAAGAATGTAAAAAATTTCCCATCTTCGATAAGCAAAATTATCACATGAAGTTTTCTTTAACTTCGTCGGTTAATATTTATCCCAAGATTTACATATAACCCAACCTTATATATGTCTCATAATCGAAAAGTCATCATATCCAACTATACCACCAGGGGCGGATCCAAGGGTGCCTTGGGGTGGGCTGGAGCCCACCCAAATTTTTTTATTACATTTTTTCAATATAATTTTTTTTTGATTTTTTTATATGGATATATCTACTTCCAGCCCACCCAAATTTTTGCTAGCCCACCCAAGTTATAGTTTCTGGATCCGCCCCTGTATACCACTAATATCCTTTACGAGGTTTTCTAATCTAGTCCCGTTCTAACTGAAGGGTGCGATGATTCGATTTTCCTTTTCGGACAAGGGACTCATATAAGAACAAGGTTTGCATGAATTACGGAAGAGTTAAAAAAAATTCTCAAGGAGAAGCAAATTATTTGGGAGAGAAAATTTGGTTAGATTCAAAGGTCGTGGTATGGTTTGGACAATGAATGAGAGTTGCTAAGCACGAAAATAAAAAGATATAAGCGTAAAATAAATTAAGATGGGAATAAGTAGAGGCTCATGGGACATGGTTCCTTGAGAGAAGATATTCTCTACCAGGTTTGGGTACGGTCAAGGGAACGGTTCTAATCACTCTCAATTTTTAAATGATTAGAAGGTCATGATACTAGATCTAGGGTCGAAGGAAGGGCGAGTAACTCAAGACGAGGATGTAGTCACGTGGCTTGGTCGATGCCTAGCTACACTTGTATATACAATTATCATGGCTATATGTGGTATGACAAACTAAGTGGGATACTCTGTGTCTATCTTCCCTCAAGCACGGGCGTTTGTCTTTCCATAATAGGTGAAAAAAAGTTCAAGGAAGATGTGATCGAATACAATTAAATACGAGATTCTGTCACGCCCCACTCCCAAATGTATGGGATTAGGGCCTAACCTGGCCAGCTGATACGACCTAGAGTGAGCTACCCAATTTAATGGACTCACTTAGGCGTACTATGCTGTAAAAGTAACTAACCAAACACAGGCAATATCTAAATCTCAGCCACAAATGACATAGAAAGAAAGTGCTGAATATAAACACAGAGTAGTCTGAATATCCAAATACAACTGAAAGGAAATACAGGTCTGATGGAAACAATCCCACGGTACATCAAAATAAAAGTACATGAATGGAAGATAACTAGCTAAGAGTATCAGCTAACTAGATATGAAATTCTCAGCCCAAGTAGCAGCATACCGAGGTCAAGGAAACTCCTCGAGGTAGACCTCGTAGTCCTCGCCAAAGTCTCCCGCCTCAGCTCCGGCACCGTATATCGTCGAGTATGTGTGCTCGTCGAGATCTGGAAAAGAACCAGGTCCTCAGCGGACATAGCAAGATACAAATAGGGACATGCCATAAAGTAAATACTGATCTAACATAAGGGGGATACGCTAACCAGTCTAAGTGAATGCATACAAAGACAACTTTGGAACGTATGGGTAGGTGAAAATAATGTCGTCGAAGCACAGGCCGACGTCAGATCACGAGCCGAAGGATTTGCGTCGGAACACGGGCCGAGCGTCGGATCATGAGCCGATTAGCTCAATACTAGCGTCCTCCCGACCGAACCTAGCGCGCAGCTAGTGGCTGCTGTCGGAGATGTACCTACTAGTAAGGGCCCATGCCAACAACGGCCATCCCTGAGGCTAACATAAAATAATGTAACTGTCTGTCCCATACGCCTACTGGTAGTCTTTCCCGCCCCGTGATGTATAAGTCGCATCCACGACCCAACATCTACTCTCTATGAAGAGTCAGCTATCTATGACCATCACTACCCTATATGTGCCGTCACACGAGCCACTCGCACTGATGGCCAGTCGAGAGCGACAGCGCGTGCCATGATCTGATCTCACTCAGTGCCATGTCGTAACACGTGTCATGGTCAAGGGAGTTGTGACAACAACTCCACAATCCAAGGGTACGTCGTCTATAACTAGGCCAAGTAGGTAGTCCTAGTGTCGACGCCAACATCGACTATGCCCGGGGTAATCCCGGACTCTACTAATCAGATCTACACTACAAGAGTATAATGATGTATATGTAAAGCAGTAAATACAAGGCAAGGTATACTTGCCTTCAATCCCGCAATGCGCAAGCAGAGCTCCGGTACCTCCTTCCTCTATCACGCCGCCCAAGAGACCTACAGTTACACAACCAAGGCCCACAATGAACATATATGACTACGCTTCTAACCATACACAATGTAGAACGTACGTATTTCGTACACACACATATTTATATAAATAAATGTTGAAAAGGTTTGCACACATAAATTGCCATTCACACATAAAGAAGGCATATGTATAATAAGTTACATATATGTAAAGAAATATACATTAAAGTTTTTATATATGGAAAGTATATACGGAAACATACAAATATGTATATATACACGAAAATATATATATAAAGGAAAATTTTATATAAGGAAAAATATATATATTCGAAAATATATATATAGATTAGACATACATATTTGAAAAAGTGTATATATGAGTATACCACATATACATAATGAGGGTAAAAAGTGTGGATATATATGTATATATTTATATATGGAATTTATATATATACATATATACGTACATAGAGACAAATCATATATTTTATATATAAAAGTATGTATATAATCATACATATTTGTACATAGGGATAAAGTATATATTTTTATTTATATAAAAGTATATACACATATATTTGAAATAGTCTATATATATATTCATACATATATATATGAAAATCATTTATACGTATATATACAAGAAGAACAAGTGTATATATATATTCATAAAAATGTATACGTATATACGGGAGGGGTATACATATATATATTTGAAAGAGTATATATATATATATATATATAAAATATATATATATATATATATATATATATATATATATATATATATATATATATATATATATATATATATATATATACATATATATAAGAGAGCATTTTATTCATATATATATACACATATATATATAAGAGCATTTTTACATGTGAAAGTGCATAAGTATATATACCTATACATATATTTGTACATAATGAACCAAGAGTGTATGTATATATGTGTCATGTGTATATGGTAGGAGGGTACATATATACATACCAACATGTATATCCACAAGTATATATTTGAATTTGTACATACATTGGTTCTCATAATAAAGTTTGGGAGACCAAACTCTCCATAACTAGTTTATATGAAAAATTCCTACAACATAATGTAACACATTCAACCTTCACAACCCCAATGTAATTAATTTATATCCTAACATACATCTAGCATTAATATATATACTCACTTATATACATTTATACATATATAAGAAGATTATATATTTATATATACATAAAAGAATGAAGAAGGAGGAGATGAGGGTACCTAAGAGGAGATGGAGGTGGGGTGGAGCTCGGCCTAAGAAGGCTGCTGTCCGGCCAAGGAGGAGGGGGTGGCCGGCCTGTGGTGGAGGAGAGGGTGGTGAGGGCTGCTGTGGTGGTGGTGGAGTGGTGGTTAAGGTGGTGGTGGAGTGGAGGTGAAGAAGAATGGAGAAGGAGATGAAGAAGTGAGAGTGAAGGAGAAGTGGGGTTTTGAAGAAAAGGGGAGTGTGAGAGAGATGATGAGAGGGGGAGAGAGAGTACCGAATGGGAGAGGGGGGGCTTCTCCTTTCGGGTAGGAAGAGGAAATATAGGAGAGAGGGGTATGGTGGTGGTGTATGTGTGTTTAGAAATAAGGAGAGAGAAAGAGTGATAGTGATGTGTGTGTGTGTTTTGAATTAAAGAAGAGAGAGGAAGTGATGGTGACATGTGTAGAGAGAGGGGGGATGTAATCCGGCTGTAGGGAGGGGTGAGGGAGTGTGAGTATGGTGGTGGTGTTGTGTGTTTTGAAAATATGGAGAGAGAGAGAGAAGTGATGTTGATGGTTTGTGTATGTGTGTATTTAATTTATAGAAAGAGAGTATGGTTTGTGTGTTTGGTGTTTTGTAGGATTAATAGGGTGTTGTGTGTGTTTATTTGTTGTAGGGGAGATGCCATGTGGCTTGGGTTGGGTCACAATGGGTCGGGTTGGGTCACAATTGGGTTTAATTGGGTCCCAAAAATTAAATGACTTAAATTAGCCATTTAATATCATTGATAAATAAATAGTACACGGGAACTAAATTGGATGGGACACAAGTGGCACGCGTGTATTAGACTCAAAATGGTCCGCGTCCATAACTTGGGTCGGCCAGTTTGGGTCAAATTGGTGTCTCCAATACAAGTTGAAATTAAATGTGACTCGGTGGAATAAATCGGGATTGGGTCAATTGTCCAGAAAGTTGTGCGATAAAAATGAAGCACAAGAGAGTGTGTCTGAGTGGGACACGAAGGTCATAGGTGTAGAGCGTCTCGAGTAGATCGCGCATGACAAGTTGGTCTGGAGAAAATGACCAGCCTTGTGCTCCTAATTTAAAAGTCACGATAACGTGTCGATAATAATCAAAAATAAAAGTGGGAAATTATTAATAACTTAGAAAATCATAATTAATCATATTAAATTCCTAATTAAATACGATTACTCTAATTAATTCTAATTAATTCTAATTAAATTTCAGAGAGCTTACAACCTATCCACCTTAGAGAATTTCGTCCTCGAAATTTAAACATATACTATAGCAGCAAATTAGAAATAACTGAACATAAATGCACGCATACCTAGCCCCACGAAGAGATGGGAAAAACACTCGCGTATCGTATCCTCGTGCTCCCAAGTCGATTCGCCTGGTACATGATGCCTCCAAGCGACACGAACTAGCGGGATGGTCTGACCCCGCAGAACCTTCTCTCTTCGGTCTAAGATCTCCACTGGCTGCTCCTCATAAGATAATCTCAGCCCGACAGTGATCTCTGAATGGTCCAGGACGTGGCTAGAAACTGGCACATACCTCCTCAGCTGAGATACGTGGAACACATCATGAACACCCTCCAACGACTGTGGCAATGCTAACCGGTAGGCAACCTCTCCAATCCGCTCCAGCACATCAAAGGGTCCAATGTACCTTGGACTCATCTTTCCTCTTCCTCCAAACCTGATGGTACCTCTGGTGGGTGAGATCCTCAGGAAGACATGGTCTCCCTCCCCGAACTCTAGGGGTCGTCGGTGTGTGTCAGCCCAGTGCTTCTGTCTGTCTTGAGCTGCTCTCAAGTGTCCCTGGATCTGCTTCACCTTCTCTACTGTACGAACCACCAACTCTGGTCCGAGTATCTGTCTCTCGCCCACCTCACTCCAACAAACTGGGGAACGACACTTTCTGCCATACAACGCTTCGAAAGGGGCCATCTGGATACTGGCCTGATAGCTGTTGTTATATGAGAACTCCACCAGGTGCAAGTGGTCCTTCCATGATCCCCTAAAATCTAACATGCACGCCCTCAACATGTCCTCCAACGTCTGAATGGTGAGCTCGGACTGGCCATCTGTCTGCGGATGGTACGACGTACTAAACTTCAGTCGAGTACCAAGGCTCTCCTGTAGGCTCCGCCAAAAGTGCGATGTGAATCTCGAATCTCGGTCAGATACTATACTAACTGGTACTCCATGAAGTCGCACAATCTGCCTCATATACATATCTGCTAGGGCTTCTGTAGACTGTCCCACTCTGAAGGGTAGGAAGTGAGCTGACTTGGTGAGTCGGTCCACTATCACCCAAACTGCATCACGTCCACTCGGGCTCCTCGGCAACCCTATAACGAAGTCCATCGTGATATGCTCCCATTTCCACTCCGGTATAGGAAGTGGTTTGAGCAGTCCTGCGGACCTCTGGTGCTCAGCCTTGACTTGCTGACACACCAAGCACCTGGCTACAAAGCGGGCTATGTCTCGCTTCATTCCATGCCACCAATAATGCTGCCTCAGGTCTCTGTACATCTTCGTACCTCCTGGGTGAATGGAATATGCTGAACTGTGCGCCTCCGTCATCAGCTCCTGACGAAGCTCTCCATTGGGAACATAGAGGCGATCTCCACACCTCAAAGTCCCATCCTCATGAATGCGCAATCCGGTCTGCATACCGGCTTCTGTCCTCTGTCGAAGTCGCTGGAATCTAGCATCTATCGGCAGTGCGGCTCTGATCCTCTCTACCAATGAAGACTGCACCTGTAGGCTAGCCAACTGGCCCTCTACTCCTGGTAGTACCACCTCGATCCCCAACTCTCGTAGCTCCTCTAGAAGATGGGGCTGAGTCGTCAACATGTACGCCATAGGCCTCCTGCTCAAAGCATCTGCTACGACGTTCGCCTTCCCTGGATGGTACTGTAGCTCGATCTCAAAGTCTTTCATTAGCTCCAACCACCGTCTCTGCCTCAGATTCAGCTCCTTCTGAGTGTAGACGTACTTTAAGCTCTTATGGTCCATGAATATCTCTACCCTCTCACCATACAAGTAGTGTCTCCAAAGCTTCAGGGCAAAGATAACCGCGACAAGCTCCAAGTCGTGGGTTGGATAATTCTTCTCATGAACCTTCAGCTGCCTCGAAGCATATGCTACAACCTTCCTGTGCTGTATCAAAGCGCATTCCAATCCCTTTCCGGATGCGTCGCTGTAGATCACAAACCCTCCTGGTCCGGATGGTATAGTCAGAATAGGTGCTGTGGTGAGGCGCTTCTTCAGCTCGTCAAACGCCACCTGGCACTCCTCTGTCCAGATAAACTCATGCTCCTTCCGGGTCAAACGGGTCATCGGCTCAGCGATCCTCGCGAAGTTCTCTACGAACCTCCGGTAATATCCGGCAAGCCCAAGAAAACTTCTCACCTCCGAGACATTGGTAGGGGTCGACCATGTCTCTACGGACGAGATCTTCGCTGGGTCCACAGATATACCCTCTCCTGAGATGACGTGTCCGAGAAAAGAGACACTGTCTAGAAAGAACTCGCACTTGCTCAGCTTAGCATAGAGTCTCTCGCTCCTCAACGTCTCCAACACAATCCACAAATGCCTCTCGTGCTCCTCGTGGCTCTTCGAGTACACCAATATATCATCGATGAAGACGACCACGAACTGATCCAAATACTGGTGAAACACTCTGTTCATCAGATTCATGAACACAGCAGACGCATTGGTCAAACCAAAAGGCATCACCAGGAACTCGTAGTGACCATAACGAGTCCTGAAGGCTGTCTTCGGAATGTCCTCCTTCCGTACCTTCACTTGATGGTACCCCGATCTCAAGTCGATCTTCGAAAACACTCTGGCTCCAGTCAACTGGTCAAACAGGTCGTCGATCCGAGGCAAGGGGTACTTGTTCTTGATGGTCAGTGCATTCAGGGCTCTGTAATTAATGCACATTCGGACAGTCCCATCCTTCTTCGGAACAAATAAAACTGGGGCTCCCCAAGATGAAGCACTCGGTCGGATGAATCCTATAGTCTGTAACTCCTCCAGCTGAAGCTTCAACTCATCTAGCTCCTTCTTCGCCAACCGGTACACATTAGAACAGACCGGTGCTGCTCCTGGTACTAGCTCGATGGAAAACTCCACTTGTCTGTCAGGTGGAAGACCTGGCAGCTCTCCTGGGAAGACGTCTATAAACTCTGTAACAATCGTTGGTGGTGCTGCCTCCATCGCCATGTAGACACCGATGGACCGGCCTACTCCTCGCTCTACGGTCCCTCTCATGAACTCAAACTCGGGACAATCTGGCGGTCTGAAGATGACGCTCCCCCTCCGGCACTCCAAGACGGCATGATACTGGCTTAACCAGTCCATCCCCAAAACAACATCGAAGTTTGGCATAGGAAATACCAAAAATCGAGCTCTTATCTTCCTTCCACATACAACCACAGAGCACGTCCTACACGTGCTAGTGACTGGGATGATCCCTCCACCCGTAAGAATCCTCCAACTCTTGGATAAGGGCGAGGTGGCTACTTTATGCATAGCAACGAAACTACTAGATATGAAAGACATAGTGGCTCCGGAATCGAATAGTGCAACAGCAGGCAAGGATGCAACTAAGATAGTACATGTGATCGCCACTCCCTGTGGCTCCTCCTGCTCCGGTGCCATAGCAAAGATCTGCCCTCTCCTCTGAGCCTCTGTCTGTTGATGGTACTGCGTCTCCTATGGGGGCAGTGGTCCCCGCTGATATCCTGGCGCTCGCTGGGCTACAGTCGCCTGTGCTGGTGGCCTGGGTCCTGGGGGAGCTGGCATGGGGGCCAACTGCTGAGCTCTGTCATTGCGCTGTGGGCAATCCATGGCCTGAAGCTGTCCCAATCCATACCTCAGGCACTGGTTGAGCCTCTTCCTGTACTCCCTCTGAAAGTGTCCCCTCTTGCCACAGTGGTGACAAGTCGGAAGCTCCCTCTGCTGGTACGGTGCGGCTCTCTGCTGCTAGTGGGTCCCCGGGCGTCTGGTCGGGCCTTCAGTCTGAACTCTAGCTGGTGCAGCTGTCTGAGTAGGGCGCCTCGCGCTTAACGGATCCCGATTGATAGCTTCCTGGACTCTGGCCTCGGCTAGCACCTCCTCGTAGGTAGTCCTCGACTGTGCGCTCGTATACCTCTGAAGCTCCTTCATCAGGCCATGATGGAACCTTCGGGCCTTCTTCCTCTCGTCTGGTAGCAGTGCCGAACCGGCTGAGACGACTGAACTCTGTATCATACTCGTCTACGGTCATGTTCCCCTGCTTGAGGTGGAGGAACTGATCGTAGAGAGCATCTCGGACGGTAGCTGGGAAGTACTTCGCCTCAAAGTACTCCAAAAACTGCTCCCAAGTCTTGTTCTTGCCGACTTTACGCTCCTTCGATTCCCACCAATGATGGGCATTCCCCTCCATCTGAGTCCTCACGGCAGTCATCCACAAGTCAGCAGGTAGCTGCGAAGCCTCCAAGTTCTTCTGTGTGCTGGCTATCCAGTCTGATATCTCCTCCGGGCTCTCGTTTCCCTTGAAGGACTTCGGGTTCATCTGACAGTACCTCCAAACGGTGCCCACCTGCTGGACTGGTGCTGGGGCTAGTGGTGGCGCCGGTGCTGGTGTCGTCATCCTCTCCAAGGCAGTCATCAGAGTCTGCCTCATGGCCTCCGTCTGCTGCCATTGCTGCTGCATCATCATCTGGAAGAACTGGAACATCTGGGGCTGTCCCTCTGTCTGTGGCATCTGTGGCAGGATAGGTGCCTACGGCATCTGCTGCAGGTATGCTCCCTGCGACATCTGGGAAGGATGGGGTGCATAGGGCACCTGCTGCTGGTACACTCCCTGCGGCATCTGGGGAGGATGGGGTGCATAGGGCACCTGCTGCTGGTACGCTCCCTGCGGCATCTGGGGAGGGAAAGGAGGTGGTGGTGGCAAAGGGATCTCCTCCTGACGCATCGGCGTCTGTGATGTCTGGCCCTCCTGGTGCATGGGTGTCGGCTGCGGTGCAAACCCCGCATGGATGGATGGAGTCATCGGGACGGCCTGAACTCGTCCGGAAGTCTGAGTGTCCGTAGGATCTGGAGTCCTATCATCGCTGGGCGAGGTGTCGGATGCCTGGGCAACGCCATAAGTCGCGCGTCCATCGTGCAAATGTATCTCTCTGAAAGAGACAAAACTTCCATAAGATAGGTGCAGAAAACAAGCAGGATGCTAAATTTCAATCTTAAGATTTAAGAAGCAGAAGTCAAGGCGAGAATCAAATTATGGATGAGATCCTACATTTCATAGTTCTAATTGCAGGCTCGCGTCGGTTTTACCCTAAGCGATGAACCAGACCTGCATAGGCCACCACTAAAACCATGTCACGCCCCACTCCCAAATGTATGGGATTAGGGCCTAACCTGGCCAGCTGATACGACCTAGAGTGAGCTACCCAATTTAATGGACTCACTTAGGCGTACTACGCTGTAAAAGTAACTAACCAAACACAGGCAATATCTAAATCTCATCCACAAATGACATAGAAAGAAAGTGCTGAATATAAACACAGAGTAGTCTGAATATCTAAATACAACTGAAAGGAAATACAGGTCTGGTGGAAACAATCCTACGGTACATCAAAATGAAAGTACATGAATGGAAGATAACTAGCTAAGAGTATCAGCTAACTAGATATGAAACTCTCAGCCCAAGTAGCAGCATACCGAGGTCAAGGAAACTCCTCGGGGTAGACCTCGTAGTCCTCGCCAAAGTCTTCCCCTCAGCTCCGACACCGTATATCGTCGAGTATGTGTGCTCGTCGAAATCTGGAAAAGAACCAGGTCCTCAGGAGACATAGCAAGATACAAATAGGGACATGCCATAAAGTAAATACTGATCTAACATAAGGGGGATACGCTAACCAGTCTAAGTGAATGCATACAAAGACAACTTTGGAACGTATGGGTAGGTGAAAATAATGTCGTCGAAGCACAGGCCGACGTCGGATCACGAGCCGAAGGATTTGCGTCGGAACACGGGCCGAGCGTCGGATCACGAGCCAATTAGCTCAATACTAGCGTCCTCCCGACCGAACCTAGCGCGCGGCTAGTGGCCGCTGTCGGAGATGTACCTACTAGTAAGGGCCCATGCCAACAACGGCCATCCCTGAGGCTAATATAAAATAATGTAACTGTCTGTCCCATACGCCTACTGGTTGTCTTTCCCGTCCCGTGATATATAAGTCGCATCCACGACCCAACATCTACTCTCTATGAAGAGTCAGCTATCTATGACCATCACTACCCTATATGTGCCGTCACACGAGCCACTCGCACTGATGGCCAGTCGAGAGCGACAGCGCGTGCCATGATCTGATCTCACTCAGTGCCGTATCGTAACACGTGTCATGGTCAAGGGAGTTGTGACAACAACTCCACAATCCAAGGGTACGTCGTCTATAACTAGGCCAAGTAGGTAGTCCTAGTGTCGACGCCAACATCGACTATGCCCGGGGTAATCCCGGACTCTACTAATCAGATCTACACTACAAGAGTATAATGATGTATATGTAAAGCAGTAAATACAAGGCAAGGTATACTTGCCTTCAATCCCGCAATGTGCAAGCAGAGCTCCGGTACCTCCTTCCTCTATCACGCCGCCCAAGAGACCTACAGTTACACAACCAAGGCCCACAATGAACATATATGACTACGCTTCTAACCATACACAATGTAGAACGTACGTATTTCGTACACACACATATTTATATAAATAAATGTTGAAAAGGTTTGCACACATAAATTGCCATTCACACATAAAGAAGGCATATGTATAATAAGTTACATATATGTAAAGAAATATACATTAAAGTTTTTATATATGGAAAGTATATACGGAAACATACATATATGTATATATACACGAAAAAATATATATAAAGGAAAATTTTATATAAGGAAAAATATATATATATTCGAAAATATATATATAGATTAGACATACATATTTGAAAAAGTGTATATATGAGTATACCACATATACATAATGAGGGTAAAAAGTGTGGATATATATGTATATATTTATATATGGAATTTATATATATACATATATACGTACATAGAGACAAATCATATATTTTATATATAAAAGTATGTATATAATCATACATATTTGTACATAGGGATAAAGTATATATTTTTATTTATATAAAAGTATATACACATATATTTGAAATAGTCTATATATATATTCATACATATATATATGAAAATCATTTATACGTATATATACAAGAAGAACAAGTGTATATATATATATTCATAAAAATGTATACGTATATACGGGAGGGGGTATACATATATATTTGAAAGAGTATATATATATATATATATATATATATATATATATATATATATATATATATATATATATAAATAAATAAATAAATATATATATATATATATATATATATTTTTTTTATATATATATATATATATATATATATATATATATATATATATATATATATATATATATATATTATATACATATATATAAGAGAGCATTTTATTCATATATATATACACATATATATATAAGAGCATTTTTACATGTGAAAGTGCATAAGTATATATACCTATACATATATTTGTACATAATGAACCAAGAGTGTATGTATATATGTGTCATGTGTATATGGTAGGAGGGTACATATATACATACCAACATGTATATCCACAAGTATATATTTGAATTTGTACATACATTGGTTCTCATAATAAAGTTTGGGAGACCAAACTCTCCATAACTAGTTTATATGAAAAATTCCTACAACATAATGTAACACATTCAACCTTCACAACCCCAATGTAATTAATGTATATCCTAACATACATCTAGCATTAATATATATACTCACTTATATACATTTATACATATATAAGAAGATTATATATTTTTATATATATAAAAGAATGAAGAAGGAGGAGATGAGGGTACCTAAGAGGAGATGGAGGTGGGGTGGAGCTCGGCCTAAGGAGGTTGCTGTCCGGCCAAGGAGGAGGGGGTGGCCGGCCTGTGGTGGACGAGAGGGTGGTGAGGGCTGCTGTGGTGGTGGTGGAGTGGTGGTTAAGGTGGTGGTGGAGTGGAGGTGAAGAAGAATGGAGAAGGAGATGAAGAAGTGAGAGTGAAAGAGAAGTGGGGTTTTGAAGAAAAGGGGAGTGTGAGAGAGATGATGACAGGGGGAGAGAGAGGACCGAATGGGCGAGGGGGGCTGCTCCTTTCGGGTAGGGAGAGGAAATGTAGGAGAGAGGGGTATGGTGGTGGTGTATGTGTGTTTAGAAATAAGGAGAGAGAAAGAGTGATAGTGATGTGTGTGTGTGTTTTGAATTAAAGAAGAGAGAGGAAGTGATGGTGACATGTGTAGAGAGAGGGGGGATGTAATCCGACTGTAGGAAGGGGTGAGGGAGTGTGAGTATGGTGGTGGTGTTGCGTGTTTTGAAAATATGGAGAGAGAGAGAAGTGATGTTGATGGTTTGTGTGTGTGTGTATTTAATTTATAGAAAGAGTGTATGGTTTGTGTGTTTGGTGTTTTGTAGGATTAATAGGGTGTTGTGTGTGTGTTTATTTGTTGTAGGGGAGATGCCATGTGGCTTGGGTTGGGTCACAATTGGGTTTAATTGGGTCCCAAAAATTAAATGACTTAAATTAGCCATTTAATATTATTGATAAATAAATAGTACACGGGAACTAAATTGGTTGGGACACAAGTGGCACGCGTGTAGTAGACTCAAAATGGTCCGCGTCCATAACTTGGGTCGGCCAGTTTGGGTCAAATTGGTGTCTCCAATACAAGTTGGAATTAAATGTGACTCGGTGGGATAAATCGGGATTGGGTCAATTGTCCAGAAAGTTGTGCGATAAAAATGAAGCACAAGAGAGTGTGTTTGAGTGGGACACGAAGGTCATGGGTGTAGAGCGTCTCGAGTAGATCGCGCATGACAAGTTGGTCTGGAGAAAATGACCAGCCTTGTGCTCCTAATTTAAAAGTCACGGTAACGTGTCGATAATAATCAAAAATAAAAGTGGGAAATTATTAATAACTTAGAAAATCATAATTAATCATATTAAATTCCTAATTAAATACGATTACTCTAATTAATTCTAATTAAATCTAATTAAATTTCAGAGAGCTTACAGATTCAAAGGCGATTGAATAGTAAAAAAGAGAGTTGTAAAGGCAGTTGCGGATGAGATTCTATTTTGGTAGATTCCTATTCGCAGGCTCGTATCAGTAAAGTTACATAACCAATACGATATGCTCGGACTTGTCTAGAGGGCTAAGTCAACTATATCTCAATCCATGTAGAATAGTCATATAAAGAGAGAACCAGTGCACTAATAAGGTTGATCAGACCATAATACACAGATTTTGATTAGACAATGTATTAGTAAGCATCCCCAATAAAATACATGCATGTCCTGAACAAATCCAATAAAAGAATAAACTTGCAAAACGAGGCTATAATAGCAGCACCAGTCAAGATAGTACAAAAATATAAGTACGTGAGGTTATGATGGAAGATGGTATAATAGTTCAAGTTCATCAAAATATAAGACTCGTCCGATGTTTGTGCGTTTATAGCTGTCATACTATTTTTTTGTCTAAGACTTTGGTCGACCAAATGGGGTATAGACCTCTAAAACTCTATAGTCTAAGTAAACATATCTTTCTACACTAGCATAATTTCAGTGTCACTCAGTTATACTTCATTAATGGGTCATAAGGACAATTGGATGCTAGGTTGTGAGGCATGTTACCCAACTTACAATAGTTCAAATAGTAGTGTAATTGAATAATGGAGCATATATATCTAGTACGAGTCATCTTCCTAACCTATATTAAGCACGAGAGATAAGATTCACATTAGAAAAGGAATCAAGCAAGATGCAATTCAAGGCAGTCAAACGAGACTTCATAAATAGAATCAAGAAAGGAGATCAAGTATGTAGATGAGATCCTAGACTCTAATCATATATGCAGGCTTGTTTGATACAATGATGTAACCAAAAAATATGTTCGTTGACCTGCATGGGCTACCACAAAAATATGTCACGCTCCAGTCCCAAAATACATAGAAATTGATACGTAAATATGCCATTCGTATAATAAACATACGTAACTTGTAAATTTAGTATATAGATAGCCATGGTTCACTAATCTCATCTACAAAATAAGAAAATAAAGTTATTATAAATCAATTATGAATTATCATTGTCGAAGTTGCTAGGTGGAGACAAATCCACTACCAACATAAAACTAGAAAGAAGGGAATAACAAAATAAAGATCACAAGCAACGAAGGATGATCAAAGAGCAAGTCATCTAATTCGATAGGAAGAGAAGATCACGATCTTGGTTGAAACTACTACGAAAAGACAAAAAAATATACACACCGGGAGAGATCACCAGGTCCTCAGAGGGACGTAATAAAATACAAAAAATATGCCTACTATGACAGTGAATAACATGCATAAGAAAATGACATAAATATGGTACTATACTTCTAATAATCTACATAAGATGCAACATCAAGGACAATGTTCAACACTTGAGCTAACAGATACATGTACCATCACAACCGTAGCTCATCTAAAACTAACGACCAACAGAATAATCACAATCGCATCTCTTTCGAGAATAAGGACGAACGGAATATCATTAGAATAGCACAAAACTAATGGCCGACAAAATTATCAACACAATCGAAGCTCATCCGAACTATCGGCCAACAAAATACTATCAGATAGCCCGCATACCTAGTAACTGTCCTCTTTGTCTCAATAAACTATACAGGTGTCCATTCAAGTTGACTCAAGTCAAATACAAGTAACAGGTCAAGGTATATCAAATGAACGTAGCATAGGACTAAGCAACACTATCAGAATCTATACATGAAATAGCAGAGATATAGAATGAAGAAAATAATGTACGTGCACGTAAATTTTTTTTAGCAATAATACGAACATGATAAACAGGTAATCAAGTATGTCAAAAATGAAACAACAATATAGGAAATATGAGAACTACAGTCAGTTAGGAAGGTACACTTGCCTAGTCTGGCGCCTGGTTTGGTACGATGACTATGATGGCATAGAATTGACTTCGATATTAAAATTTTACAAGATGGCCCCCGATGATGGGACATACTGTTTCATCGAGTCCAAAACAGTCTAATTAGCTAGAGTCGACATAAAAAGTACAAAATTTGTAAGAGATGTGGATTACGATTAGTCACGATCAGTGATGATAATCGAAGAAAATTTGAGTAAAAATATATATATTTATACTATTTTAGGGACACATTTATAATACTTGAAAACTCTATTTTATTATCCCAAATATTTTAGATGAATACATACTTGAAAATAAGTTTTAATTTAAAAACTACCCTTTTATTCGTTAAAATAATTTTACAAAAATACTTTTAAAATTTAGAAATATCATTTTTGGAGAAAAAACTATAATTTAATTAGGTAGAAAATATTACAATAATATTTTTAGCTCAAAAGAATATTTCAAATACCACAAAATAATATAAATATACATTAGCCCAAAATAAACATTAAACTTTATAATTAATTTTTGAAATTTTTTGCATGCTATAGGTTATCATGTCGGCTTTCTGAAACATCAAACGGATCGCAAAACCGAGTTCGGGATCTCCCAAAATCTAAAAATAGTGCACCGCGTCAATTTTTGGACAACTGTCACTCAAACAATTTTACAGAAAAATATATTAAGAATTTTCTAAAATAAATTTTAGATTATCGAATCTAACCTTAATACGATTTAAAAAAAAAAATTGGAGGTCAATTGGAGTTTGGAGGTAGGAGTTACGGGCCTTCAAAGTTGTTACAGCTTTTGAAAAACGAGACTGAATTTATGACGAATTTTGTGCTATCTTGGACCAAAAAAGAGAGAAATTTGAGAAAAAAAAAAGATGAGAGATATTTATAAGTTCAATATGGTATATATAATGAGTTGGTATTACTTAATTAAATTAGGAATAGATTGGAAGGAAAAAAAATTCTTAAATAGATAGAGGTTTCCTAAATATATATGGATTAAGAAACCAATAATCAAATATTTTCATAAATTTAAATCAAACAAATATTTAAAACTTAATTTATCAAATCTAAATATATTATTTGGTTACAATAATAATTCAAGTATATATTCAAAACTAAGTTAATCTAATCCCAAATCATTGATTCAAAATATATTAAATGATCATATATCAATAATTTAAAATAATATTTAATGTTTAAAGTAGATTAATCAGATCTTAATCATAATCAATAATAGTTCAAAATACTACTTAATGACCTATCAATAATAATATTAATATTATCAAACTAGTGTAAATAATATCCAATAATTCAAAAGCAAGTAAAATTTAAATCAATGTAATCTTAACCAAATATTGAATAATAGTTCAAATTAAAAGTAAATATTATCAAAATAATTTAAGCCATATTTGATACTTATCAGGAAATTTAAACCAATAATTTTAAAACTACATAAATCTAATTAATAATCGATCAAACTAATAATTCTAAAATAATATTAGATGTTATCCAAATAAATTAAAGTATATTTACATCAATTCAAAATCTTTTTTTAAAAATAATTGGAAACCTTCTATAAAAATAGAAAAAAAAATTATTTGCAAAGCACAATAAAAAAATCAAAAATCTACTAATTAAAAATTTTGGGGGTTTACATATACGTGCAGTTTAACGGCTCATGTTGAGACGTTTTCAAGCTCGTACTATCCATATTTAAGATACCTCGTGTGTTATGGGCCAAGGTGAAATAGAGTCACAGTCATGTCTTCTTCATCTGCCCTTTCAGGAGGGAGATTTGGTTCAAACAACAATCTTGGATGGATGGTGCAGAGTAGTGGTAGTGGGTTGTTGCAAGATCTTGATGATATCAAGCAAAACTATCCTCATAAATAAGTAACATACAGGTGATCGATGATCAAACATATGTCCATAGTCTGACATATTTGGACAGAGCAGAATTGGCATGTCAATGAGGGCCTTTCTAGTGCTCTTATACAGATTTAATACAACCTAGAGGGATATATTCATATTATGGCCCGTCTCAAGTCGAATGTGGAATAGGAAATTTTGTTTTGGGTAGAGATTGGAGTCTTCTGCAATGAGTTCTTATGATGTGTATGTGTGTGTGTGTCCGAAACCCTCATAGCTCCAGTGGGTGCAAAGGGGACATTTGGCCTTGATGGGTGGGTTCAAAGCATGGGGCTGTTGGGTGGGTGTGTTTGGAATATATATATATATATATATATATATATATATATAAAATATATATATATATATATATATATATATATACATACACAAACACACACACACACACACACACACACACTGTAAATGACCTCTAGCCTAGTGGTTAAGAAATATGCATGCGGTCCAAGTGGTCGGGTGTTCGAGCCCCAGTGGAGGCGAGTTCGCCATAATTACCCATTGCTTCAATATATATATATATATATATATATATATATATATATATATATATATATATATATATATATAGGATAATGCTATAGAACCACTCAGGTGGTGTATCCTGTCCTAGTTGCATATATCTAAAGGGTATGGTGGCCAAGATGCACAGTAGAAGTCTTCTCACGTAAAAATGGAATTTTCTTTGTTCATTTTGCAGATGAGGAAGATCTAACTACAGTGTTTGATCTTGGTCCCTAGATGTTTGACATCGGCTCTTAGTGACCAAGAGATGGAATCCGCTAATTATCTTGATGGATATAGATCCCTTGGCAGTAGCTATGATCTAGATACGGCTCCCAAAGTTATTTTTATTCTTTTAGAGTAAATTGGTAATGAGAGAGAGAGAGAGAAAGTGTGTGGTCGGGGTTCATATTAAAATAGATACGTCCATTGCAACATGTTAACGTCTTGCCTTTGCAAGGATATTTATTGAGGTCTTGGCAAATCAGGCCTTGTCGAAGGAGGTTCCAGTTTATATTGCGAATGGTATACGACTTATTCTCCCTTTTGAGTATAAATTGGCATCCACCAAGCTGCTCACCAAGCCGGTGCGTTGGACATGAAGAGTGTAATTGTCCCGATCTGACTTGAAAAACTATTCGAGAGGAGCTTTTGGAGGTGCTCCGAGATAAATTTGATGAGAATGTCTTCGATGACTATATTTATTGATAATATGATGTTGTCGGATGTGGAACCTATCGCCTGTGATCAAGTAGATAGTCTAGTTCGGAGGGACACCACTGTTGATCCCTCCCCACCCGTGATTTGCCCAGATATCTTGACTAGCACATGCAAGGATGTTGAAGGGGGTGAATCCCGGATCTGATAGGGATCCCAGTTCAGCTATGCCTGGTCCAATATTGGCTTCATCAAAGTTGGGTGAAACTATATATCCATGTATGGAGGTTATGGTTACATCATGTGTGGTTACGGGGGTCCATGTCCTCTTGTGCATGATTCATTTGGATGGCCATCTCCAAGAATTCTGGAGGGGGCTGCAGAGTCTAACAGGGAATTGGCTCCTCCAATTCAAGTGCTTTTTCTAAGGCTCATGAGCTTGCTGCCAAGAGTTGGTGTCCAGCAGAGAGCTCCACGAAAGGGGGGAGATGTGGACATATCTGAGTATGCAACACGGGTGACGATTCAATATGGGGGCTCAGATGACATCACAAAGAAGGAAGATCGTTGGTTACAGTTACTTCAATAAGAGAGCAATCATCCAATGAAAGATAGAGCTGGAAGGAAGAACCATAATGCTGAAGGCAGGGTCAGTTTTCGTACAATAAAAAGGAACAAGATGTATCCGGGCGAGTCTAGATTTTTCAGTCTAAGGGATAGTTCGGGTTGTAGGCAATGATATAAGGGTGGTAGGCATTTGGTCCTATCCTCTATTTTTGGAATATCAATATATTATTTTTGAAAGAAGGTAATTTTTCCATGATCGCTCCCACTGGAAATCGAATCATCATCCACTCGATCAGGCATTATGACTCCACATTAGCCACTTGAGTTAGAGATCATTGGCATCAATACAATTACCAGTGGAGGCGTGTTCACCACAATCACCCATTGCTTCAAAAAAAAAAAATATATATATATATATATATATATATATATAAGCTAGGGCTATGACCGTCTTATTCTAGGATAAAAACAGTATGAGTTAGAGTGTGGACTGACTCATATAAAAATAAATATATGGAGAAAAAATTTTTGTAAGCTAGAGTGTGGACTGACCCAAAATGTGATTCCGCCCTTGCACTTGTCTATCGTATCTTGAGGACTACCCTTTTTCTAACCTCGGCCCTGCACACAATAAACATAAGACTCTCTACATCAATCATAGCTTGTAGTTACAAGTTAAGACTCCCTTCCTCGATCTTAGCTCCTAGTCTCAAGTTGCAGTCTTATCTTCAACGAAAGATATAGGGTTTGTAATTCCCATCGTTTTCTCAAAAACTGTGGGATTACAAACCATATTTGACTACCACCGTGTCACTCTCTAGGTCAGTAATGACACACTATAGAGTAGCGTTGAAGTTTTCGCAGAGGCGCAAGCACTGTGCATTAGCATTATCACCAGGAATGATTGAACATGACACGAACAGCAAGTGGGCAAGTATTCATAATAAGTGAATTATATCGAAGACATCACTACAAACTACCGGTACTAAATGATATAGGTTGCAGATGCAGAGTATATGGTTGGTGCTAATTAGAGCAAAGCATTAGTATATGTGTTATGGTTGATGTTAAAGCATCTCCAACCCTATTGTGAGTTTAGAAAAAATGGTTGCCACAGAAAAATGATAAACTTTTATTCCAAAAATTCTTCTTCAATGTAATTAAATGTAGAATAAAACATGAAATTGACACGACCATGACATGGCAAGAAGAATGTGAAGTTGGTTGTCTTGATCTACACAATGCACTTCACAATGACTTTGTCTTCACATCATCAATTATGAATAGAAATATTTATAAAAAGTTGAAAAAGTGGAGGAGTTGCCTTGGAAGTTGAAAAAAAATACTTTTTATTGTCTCCTCAATACCTTTGCATTGGAGAGAGTTTTTCTATCTCATTGTCTTTTGAGATATAGCTTTGCCATATAAACATGACATTGTCTTGTGGCTCATGCCACATAGGAGCCACCTAAGACTCAAACACTTAACAAGACAATAGGGTTGGAGATGCTCTTAAATGGAGCAAAGTAATGTTAAATCTGCATGTGCGATATTGTGTATGACACTTAATGCATGCATGCATGCATGCACCTGATTGTTTGGTCCAAAAGCAGGGCCGGTCCTGCGCAATTGGGGGTCCGGAGTAAAATTTTCTAAATGGATCCCATATATAATATATAAAAAATATAAATAAAATAAAAATTTGTTGTAGTTAAGATTTGAACTAAAGACCTCTTAAATACCAATCTAGTATTTTAACCACCACACCATAATACTTTTTGTTAAAAAAAATAAGCACATAGACATACTAGTTCTATTATAGATAGTTTTATGTTGGTGTTTCCTTTCGTCAGGACCCTGGACGTAAGTACTGCGCATTTGCAGTATCACCAGGAATGATTGAACATGACATGAACAGCAAGTGGGCAAGTATTAGTAAGTGAATTATATCGAAGACATTAATACAAACTACCGGTACTAAATGATATAGGTTGCAGATGCAGAGTATATGGTTATTGGTTGGTGCTAATTAAAGCAAAGTCTTAGTATATGTGCTGTCGTTGATGTTAAATGGAGCAAAGTAATGTTAAATCTGCATGTGTGATATTGTGTATGACACTTAATGCATGCATGCATGCACCTGATTGTTTGGTCCAAAAGGAACTGAAGAGAGAGGAACTTTGAGGAGAAACAGTAGAAGCTATTCCATGTACATGTATAGAAGCTATTCGATGTACATGTATAGACATTTGAGAAAGATATGTATAGAAGCTATTCCATGTACAAGTATAGACATTCGATGTACATGTATAGACATTTGAGAAAGATATTTTGGCCACGGTTTGTGACCGGGACGTGACTGCTGGCATTCTACGATAATTTTTATGAAAGCGTTTAATTTGCTTCTCTTCCATAAAAAGTTTCATTTTTCCAGAATGTATCCTTATTTTTGGCATAATTCTTCTTCTGATGATCGATTCAACCTCTGATCAAAAAGATAGACCTTGGTCCTATTTCATCTCTTCAACAAGTTTAGTAATGAGGATAACGGCCATATTGTTCCGATGGAAAGAAGAACCTATAATTAGTTTTTCAAAAAATTTCCAAATGAACAATTTCAAGAAAATCTTTCAATTTTTTATTTTGCCCACAATTTGTTTGTGACCGACCCTGTGGATCTTTCAATTATATCGAAGCATTACTACAATGTACTAAATGATATAGGTTGCAGATGAGGAGCATATGGTTATTGGTTGGTGCTAATTAAAGCAAAGTATTAGTATATGTGTTATGGTTGATGTTAATTAAAGCAAAGTAATGTTAAATGTGCATGTGTATTGTGTATGACATTTAAATGCATGCGTGCTTGCATGCACCTGATGGTTTGGTCCAAAAGGAACTGAAGAGAGGAACTTTGAGGAGGAGAAACGGTAGAACATATGAACTAATTAGGGTTTATATACAAGCTATTCCATGTACATTTATAGACATTCAAGAATAATAATTTGTCCACGGTTTGTGCCCGCGAACATGACCGCTGGCCCACGAGCCAGCCAGTCGTTGGACCCTCTTGTTATTATCGGGCCCCATAGGAACCAGAGGGCCAAGGCCGCCACGTGGCCTGTGGTCACTGTTGGTTTTTTTTTTTTTTTTTTTTTTTTTTTATATATGTGTTTTTGCTTGAGAAGCAACCTATATGTGATTCAAAAACGCACTTCATTCTTTTAGTCTCACATGGAAAAGGAGAAAAAGTTCTCCTTTCCATATAAGACTTTTTCCTCCTTAGTGGGTTAGTGGGTTGTGTAGGGGATGAACTACATCTCATCCAACCCGCGAGCGGGTGTGCAATTTAATGCGCGTTTTTGACGCATTTATTTGTCGCGCAATTAGCATTTTGCACGCTTGTGCGCCGCGGACCGGATCAAGGGTATAAAGGTAATTTTCTATCTCATTTTATTTTTTATTTTGATTTATTTTTTGGTTCGGTTGCCTGGTCTTCCGCAGACCTGTTACCACGTAATTCCGTTACGGGATTTGTGGATCGCGGAGACAATTCTGACTAAGTACGTAGAGATTTGATTTTAAAGATCAAATCAGTTGATCTGTTATAGAGATACGAAAAATCTTCTCTCTCTCTCTCTCTCTCCCGTTCGAAACTTTGTTCGTGCAGAAGAGAAACGTCGCAACCCGAACCTTTCTCCTCTCCTCCGTCCAACTCCTTCTCTGGACAAGGCTGTGATCGATCAAGGGATTCACTATCGGGTGCACGGTGCTGTGGATCGAAGGATTCGTTGTATCTCGGAGATAGATCGCCTGGAACCCGCTGTACGATTGTGGGGGCGAAATTCTATTCTAAGGATAGCATTTGTAACGTGCCTCGAATCATAAACTCTTAATTCATGTTCTTAATTTTACTTCTTCTGATTGCATGCATTAGGAATTATGTCTAGTAATTCCAACAGTCACGTCCGCGGTCACAAACCGATGACAACGTAGCAAAGTCCATAGAGATTAGGAAGGTCAATTTGAAAATTCTAGTAGGAAACCCTAATCTTGGCGCCTAACTTCATTTAGCCACAAAAGTACCTTAGACCTGTGGGTGCACTCGATCCTCATGGACGGAACCGCCTTGACCCACCCGGTCTGAACTAGTCGGTTCCGTTCGGTCCAAGTCCAACAGTTCTCAGTCTCTATAGAAGACACTGTTCTACTTCGTAGAAGCAAGTAGTGTTGGGAATTATTTGAAGAGTTGCTTGTTGCAATGTAAGTGCTGTGGGGATTATGTACGATTGAAATTAATTGAGCAAGGTGGCAGTTGCAAGTAGACTACCAGTCAAATGAGAGTTAGAGGCTTTGATACTTTCCCTCTTCTTCTTTGGATTAATGCGTAACTGACGTGAATACAACGATGGCAACAAGTAATTTAGTGTGTGGTGGCAAGTAGAGGAGCGGAGTGCAATATAAAACCATGAGCAAGGATTCAAAATATGACGAAACAAACAAGCAATATGGATTGGAAATGGCAAGCTAATTGGTGCTACGCTACCATCTTCTTCTTGTTGCCCATCTTCTTCCTCGTAAACCGGAACCGTGTCGTTCCGTTGCGGTGGCCGGTCATCGGCATGCTCCCATCCCTTCTTATCAACCTCCACCGCCTGCACGACTTCATGACATCGTTGCTCAAAGAGTCCGGCGGCACATTCATGTTCGAAGGCCCATGGTTCATGGGGATGGACATGATGATCACCTGCGATCCGACCAACGCCAAGCACATGTTCACCACCCACTTCTCCAACTATATCAAGGGCCCCGACTTCCCGGAGATATTCGACATCCTAGGGGACGGGATCATCACCGCAGATGGAGACAACTGGTCGAAGCAGAGAAAGATGGCCAACGCGCACATGAGCAGCCACAACTTCCGGTCCTCCGTGGCGAGAAACAGCCGAGACAAGGTCGAGAACGCGGTGCTGCCTCTTCTTGGGAGGATGGCCGACCTCGACCGCGTCTTCGACCTGCAGGATTTCATGAAGAGGTTCGCCATGGACCTCGTCAGCAAGTTGGTTCTCGGCAAGGACCCATCTTCGCTTGCGGAAGACTTCCCGATGGTTCCGTTCGTCATGGCCGTCGGGGCTGCCGAAGAGGTCTTGTTCTACCGACACGTGGTGCCGAAGGCGCTGTGGAAGCTCCTGAGGTGGCTTGATGTTGGGGAAGAGAAGAAGATGACGAAGGCGACCAACGTGATCGACGGATTCATAGCACAGTGCATCGACGAAAGGCGGAATGATATAAAGAACCGAGGAAGGGAAGAATCAAAGGACATACTGACTTCATATATGTATCATATTCTGGACACTAAAGAGGACGACAGTTATTTCGGTTCTGACAGATTCCTTCGGGACACATTGATGACTTTACTGGCTGCAGGGACTGATTCCTCAGCTGCCGCGCTCTCCTGGTTCTTCTGGCAAGTATCGAAATGCCCGAACGTCGAGAAGAAGATTCTCGAAGAGTTGAAAGAGGTTCGGTCCTCCTCCAAACTCGACGTCGATGGGGAGGAGGAGCACATGGTCGTGTTCGACGCCGAGGTGACCGAAGGCCTTGTCTACTTGCACGCGGCACTGTGTGAAACTTTGAGGCTCTATCCTTCGTTCCCATTCAACCACAAGACCGCCTTCAAGGAGGACGTGCTCCCGAGCGGCCACCGGGTCCGTCCGGACACGATGGTCCTGTACAGCATCTACTCCACGGGGAGGCTCGAGAAGTTCTTCGGGAAGGACTGCTTGGAGTTCAAGCCCGAGAGATGGATCGATCCTTCGAGCGGGCAGTTGAAGCATGTCAGCTCTCACGACTTCCTCGCCTTCCACACGGGGCAGAGGTCCTGCATCGGGAGGAACATGGCGATGACGCAGATGAAGGTGATAGCAGCAGCAATGATATACAACTTCCGCGTCGAGCTTGTCGAGAGCTGCGCGGTGGAGCCGAAGAATGCCATGGTGCTGCTGATGAAGAACGGGCTCCACGTGAAAATTAGGAAGAGGGAAGGGCCATAGTAAGTAAGAAATATACAGTTTATAGTAGTATTTGTGTTTGTACTTGTGCTGTATTTATCACTCTTCTTCTTCTTTTCCGTTTGACTTGTGTGCCTGATCATTTTCCTTGCATGTATGCTTGTTTGCTTCGTTCTTGCGTGCGATCGGTATATGTAAGAGAGTGATGGTTCTGCTAAGAATTATAAATGTATACAAACGTTCTCCTTGAGCCGTTAGTTTC
The DNA here is from genome assembly GCA_029216955.1 of Iris pallida. Classification (NCBI taxonomy): domain Eukaryota; kingdom Viridiplantae; phylum Streptophyta; class Magnoliopsida; order Asparagales; family Iridaceae; genus Iris; species Iris pallida. Next base: position 2,152,943 of record JANAVB010024997.1, read on the forward strand.
TTGTATTTCGGTACAAAATTAGAGATGCTCCATCATGAAATCCACCGCTTTGAATCATCTATTATGACATTTGACACAAGAAAACTTGATGAACCTTTCATCCATAAAATAAGTTTGGCTACTAGCGTATTAATTAAAAAAATTTCCAACGTCCACCTTGAAATCATCCGTCAAAGTACCAATCATGCTCTCATGTCGTCGATTGTAATGGTCAACTAAGTATCGACTTAGTGCTTTATTATCCGTGAATGATTCTGCACGTACCATATATATTCAATGTTAGAATTAATCAGCTCCTGAGAATGACATAGAGTTTTCTTAGTCTTATATACAGACCAGTCTATAAGGCAATATAGTTTTCTTAGTCTTATTACAGACAAAACTTATTTTCCTTATAGATAACCCTAGCTATTACCGAAGAAAAATAAATTATTGAACAATTCACGTAAGTATAGCAAAAAATAGTCACTTCTAACTACCATAACCCCATAATATATATATATATATATATATATATATATATAGAGAGAGAGAGAGAGAGAGAGAGAGAGAGAGAGAGGGTCCTTCTATATATATATATATATATATATATATATAGAGAGAGAGAGAGAGAGAAAGGGTCCTTCTACAATACATAGGATGTATCAATACATCCCAAACAATTGCATTGAAAATTGTGCGAGGTGTTTACTTTGACTTTGACTTTGCCTGTTACTTTTGATTTCGGCTTTAATCTGAACCATTGGATCAACATCAAATGATTCAGATTTGGGATGTATCGATACAAATTTTTACATGAAATGTATTGAAGAATTTTTCCTATATATATATATAGGGAGCGGATCAAAAGCCCCCCTTAGAAAACCCCCTAAAAACCCCCTCACTCTAATTCGTAATATTAATGTTAATATTAACATTAATATTAACAATTCGTAATATTAATGTTAATATTAACATTAATATTAACATTAACATTAATATTAATGTTAATATTAATGTTAATATTTTTTTATATTAATGTTAATGTTAATATTAATGTTAATGTTAATGTTAATGTTAATATTAATATTAATTTTAATGTTAATTTTAATGTTAATTTTAGTATTTAATGTTAATATTAACATTAACATTAATATTAACATTAAATTACGGATTAGAGAGGAGTTTTTAGGGGGTTTTCTAAGGGGGGCTTTTGATCTGCTTCTATATATATATATATATATATATATATATATATATATATATATATATATATATATATATATATATAATTGCAAATGACCTCTAGCCTAGTGGTTACGAGAGATGCATGCGGCCTGAGTGGTCAGGAGATCGATTCCCGGTGGGAGCGTTTACCACAATTACCTTCTTTCAAAATATATATATATATAGGAGGGATCCGCATCCCCTCATTTTTTGTATCCCCGAGTATCCCAATGTTAACAATCGTTGGATCTTGTTTAAATCATCTAATTTTAACCGTTGATTTGAACCATTCAAATGAACGGTTAAGATTAGACAACTTAAAAAAGATCCAATGGTTGTTAACATGAAAATATTTGAGGATATATAAAATCGGAGATGTGGATCCCTCCTCATATATATATATATATATATATATATATATATATATATATATATATATATATATATATATATATATATATATATATATCCCTCCTCATATATATATATATATATATATATATATATATATATATATATATATATATATATATGAGGGATTTACATCCCCTATGTATCCCCATGATAACATCCGTTGGATCTTTTTTAAGGCATCTAATCATAACCGTTGAAAAATCAATGGTTAAGATTCGATGACTTAAACAAAATTCAATGGATATGAAAGAGGGGATGCATCGGGGATGCAAAAGTGAGGGAATGCAGATCCCTCATATATATATATACTAGTAAATGCACGTGTTTTGCACGTATAATAACGTATAAGAAGAATATTATCCAATTATAATTAAATATATATTCTAACTCGTGTGGTTAAGGTGTAAGATATTTTTCTTGTTTGGTTGAGTTCGACTCTTCATGTTGACAAATTCAAAATTTTTCAACCATTTTTTACATAATTTATTTTTTTTAAATAAACTGGACCGTGATATAATGACGGCTTAGACGGCTCACTTTTGAGCCATTTTAAAGCCTCATTATATAGTGGAACATATATATATATATATATATATATATATATATATATATATATATATATATATATATATATATATATATATATATATATATATATTCAAAGTATTAGCTGTTTGCAAAAACAAAAGTGTAGAACTTTATTGATACAAATTTTGTAAAAGATTACAATTTGAATTCTGGGAATGCTACAACTGTAGGAATCCAATCTAGAAGACGATTGCTTTATCCCTTGGACGATATGAACTTAGAAGACGGTAGCCTCTGAAGTTGAAGACAGCTCTGAAATTGAAGGAAAAAAGTCTCGAAAATTGAAGGCAAAAACCTCGGAAGAATGCAGCAGCACTTGAGCAAGAAATCCTGGACTCTCTGAACTTTGAAGTCTGATCTCTCTATGATCTGATTTCTGATCTCCGATCCCCTTTGAATGGAGACTTGAAACTCTATTTATGGAGTTCTGAAAAATAACTAACTTTTAGTTATTCTGGACTGCGTATGATGGATTGCGCAACAATAGACTGTGCAGGCAGTTGCTGGATCATGGGCCAACTGTCTTGGACACATGGCATCATTTGATTGAAATACGCATGATCGTGTATAGACGGTTGCCACATAATGAACAAATGATGGCATGAATGTCACGTGTATTTTGTCATTTATGTTGATAGAACGCGCAACCTGAATTGCGCTGGCTTTGGATTGCGCAGACTTGGACTGTGCAGGAATGGATTGCGCCAACATGGATTGCGCCAACATGGATTGCGCTGCCAGCTGTCCTCGAGCGCCGTGCTGCACGATTAAACGAACGGTCGCCTCGTTCTCCGTGCTGTCAGCTGTCAGAAGATTTGATTTGTGTCAGGTAATGATGATGATTTGCCACGTCAGCCTGCGCACTTGGTAGTGTGCGCAATCTAGTATGCGCAATCTGTATACTGCACAATCTTATGTCTGTACAGTTTATTTGAAAGACTCATTTCTTGATCTTCATGACTTTGTTTATGTGTGTAACTTGATTTTTTAGGACCTACAAGACCCCCTTCAAAGTTTTCGAAAGTTGAACTTATTCAAAATTTCGAAATACTTTGAATTTTGAAATTACAATCCATTTGCGCATGAAATGAGCTGTCTGCGCAATCTGAGGGATTAGCCCCATTTTCAGGCACAATCTGAGGCGGCCGTTTCATTTTCAAAAACTATAAATAGTTCTCTACTTCTCTTTTTATTCTTTACTTTGCCTTCTTCGTGCACTTTGAGAGAAATTTTGAGCTCCTTCTTCCTTTCTTCTTCGACGATCTTCGATGGCTCCTAAGCGTTCCTCTGCCGCTGCCAAGGGCAAGGCCCCCGCCGAATCTTCGGCAAGGGTTGCACAACGTGCTTCTCGTCACGAAACTGCTCATCCAGCGCTGCTAGGTAGATGACCTAATCAAAACTCTTTTTAGGGTTTTGATCTCACTTATTCTTTCAGAATCTATCTCTTTTTAGAGATGTGATCATACTGCGCCACCCTTTTTAGGGTTCTGGTTGCATAAATCAGTTCGTTCTTCATTTTTATGAAGGACGATATTCTGCGCAATCGGTTGAACTGCGCTGGCAAAAGTCAGCGCAATTTGCTGATTTGTGCGAGACTATCAGCGCAAACTGATGACTGTTTGTTTGCGCAGTCTGACTATTGCGCAATCTGATATCGCGCAATCTGATGTTGCGCAATCTGATGACAAAATCTTTGACTTGACTTGTACTAAATTTTTGTTTTCTCTGTCTGATGCAGTTAATACTAGAGAAGATCCTGGATATGAGAACTTTCTAGGAACTCTTTCAGAGTCAGAATACAAAGAGGACCTTTCCCATGTGCACTATCCTCAATATGATCTGCCAACTTCCCGTCAGGCTATTTTGATAGCCCAAGATAATGAGACTCTGCTATGTTTGATAAATGGACAACCTCTGGAGTCAGCAGACGCTGTCATTCACAAGAAGCCATTATTCCTGTTCGGCGATGCTTTTGAGAAAAGCTCTCAACCGAGGCCAATGATGGAAGAAAGGATTGTCCATCAGAAGGATAGGTCATTCTCGATACCAGATGTTTTTCGCTGCCTCCCCTTATCTCGGTATGCTCATGCGAGCTATCCGAGGAAGATGGAATGGAACCTTACACCTTTCCAAGATGCCCATCCAGGAAGGATTTTTGTGAAGAAGGGACCGAACAAGAAGGATATGTTCTACAGTTCCTCAGAACGGTACAGTGTCTTGTTAAGAGGTTTGAAACCCGATTGTATTCCACCGAAGAATTCTTCCTTGTTATTGCCTGTCAGAACTCTAATAGTCGCAAATGAGTTTACGAAGGTCGAAGGGAGGTATCCTGAGCAGGATCTCAGATTAACTGGACTGGTGAATCCAGATTTTAAGAGATGGAACTGCATAGCAAACAGGATTTTGACCAATTTTGAAAACAAACTTCAGCAAATCAATTTGTACCAAGCAGTGCATGCCACTGTTTATGGTTTTGCCCCCAACTCGCATCTGTTCTTGGCTCTAGCAGAAAGATACAATTACAGAACAGGGACTTTCATGACTCCCGGCGGAGAGATCGGGTTTGCACTTCATGAGATGCAGTTCATCTCTTACTTGCCAATGGGGGATGCCCCATATGAGGAATTTGTCCCAACTAATGATGAGTTGGACAAACTTCGAAAAAAGAACGCAGAAATGGTAGCAGTCTTCGAAGAAATGCTATGTCATTATAAAATCTGTTCTCTGTTTTACAAAAGTGCTACATCAAATACCTGCTATTCCTCAAAATGGTTGCCTTATCTGTTCCTTAACCACATTAAAGAAACAAAGACCAAGGAACATGATAGATGCTATCCTGACTTCTTTAGACCACTGAGCAGCAGTGACGTGGTAAAACTGATGGAAGAAAGTGGGGATTTGGATGAAGAGATGAAGGATGATCATCAATGTCCTCCTTTGAAGAAAGGAGATACTCTCGAGAGTTATTTGAGAGTAGGATATAGATTTATGTCAAAAGAAGCCCAATTAGCAGGATTTCTGACGTATTGGCTCCGTCGGTTTGTAGTCCCAGGATCGAGTGCCGTAGACCGCTTCCATCGCGGTGTTCTTTTTGTCGCGTTAGATTAGTCTTCGGCTACAAGATTGATCTTTTGTCAGCGATGACTTGTAGGTTTATGCCAGTCTTCGTCTGTACGTTGATCTGATGTTGAAAGCCAAAGGAGAAAAAGAATTTCCTCGACTAGAATTGTCATATACATATCTGTTTGGATGGTTGCTTCTTCACCATCCTACTTTGATGGACCCGGCATAGGATCAGTCGACGACAGCTTTTTGCGGAGATACTCTCATGGTAAGTGGAAATACACTTCTCTGAGAGATTGTAGATATGCTCTGAACCTGAGCAAAGGATGGAACTTTTGTTGCACTCCTCCTCCTGCTGGATATGAACAAATGCCGACAAATATGATTGACTCGAAGATGCAACCTTTGAGCCGTGCAGCTTTTGAGTGGTTGAAGATAATTCGACCGTCCCATTTGGTGTATCGGTTTGAAGAAGAATGTTATTTAGAGCCATATCTCCCTAGTCGATTTGCTCGGCAGTTCGGGTACGACCAATTCCATGTGAAAAATGCTATCACGTGCCTTCAAGGAAAGGGTTTCTTGATAGATGGGGCCCAAGCTTGGGCTTATTATAATGCTCGAGATACGAAAGTAACATTCTCGATGCCAGTAAATAGCAATCATGGCCCTCGGATGCTATTTACATACTCAGTATTCTATACATCTTCGAACACCTTTGCTGAGAATTTTAATCTCGCAGATAGCTTTGCGTCTTCAATAAGACTGAAGAAGGGAGGAGCCGTCATGTCGCTCCTAGGAAATGATGAGGTGCATGAACCAGTAGATGCACCTCTAGAAGCTTCAAGGGACATTATGTTCCCTGAAGAGGTAAACGCAGCACTGCGTATTTCTTTGAAGGTGGCTAAATCTCCAGCCAAGAAGAGGAGAAGAGAGGAGCCTCCCGCTCCGACAGCAAAGAAGAAACTGATCTTAGATCATTCTTCTGAAAAGATTACCACTAGATCTCAATCTCGACAGCTGGCCGAGACAATTCAACAAGAAGAAGCTACCACACCGACCTTTGTTCAAAGACAAGTCGAGACTGTAAACATAGAGAGCCCTGAGAGGCCTCTGAAAAGAAAGAAGAAGCTGGCCCAAAGAAGAAATCAAATGGCCTCTCCTTCTAGACGAGCCCCGTCTTCAATAGTAGTGGATGCTGCGGCGGGATTCACTATGCCATCTCCCACTCATATTTCAGAGTCTAGGAATAAAACTCCTAGTCCAGAACATAGGGAAGAGATCGAGCAGAGGAAAGATCTTGATCCGAGAACTGAGGCCGAAGAGCCCAGAGGAAATATCATAGAGGAAGAGCAAGATATTGTACGATCTCTTTCACCTGCTGCGGAGACGACTCAACTTCCTCCTACTCCTAGGACCCTCCGCGAAGAGGAAGATCGTGAAGTGATTGCGGCTCTAGAAGATTGCAACTACAGCCCGCTGGAGGACTATTTTGACCAAGCTGCAACTACCAGCGGGAATGCACCAGAAGAAGGTGAAGATGAGGAGAGCTCTTCATCCAAGAATATTGATGAAGATATGCAAGATCCCGAAAGGGATGATGAAGTGCATATATCTCCTAATGCTGTCGATGATACCTTAGATCCTAACAAGGAAGTTGATGTAGAAGCATCTCCAGAAACTGTCGCTGATACCTTAAATCCTGAAGAGGATGTTGAGGTAGAAGTATCTCCAGAAAAAGCAGCAGATGAAGAAGCTCCGGAGGAAACTCCCGCCATTGGTCCTCAAGGTATAAAATGAAATTAGCAATCTCCTCTTAAATAGATTGATAGCTAACATCTTTATTTGTATTTCCTGCAGATCTTGCGACTCCTCTAGCACCTCCGACGTGCACGGATATAGTGCCTATAACGACGGTGATTGTTAGTAGCAGTCATCATTTATCCTGTGGTTCTGAAGTGGGCAGTAGCCAAGCTGTTATGGCTGAAGCTACTTCTGCTCAGCTAGAGTCTATTCCTGTAGATGATAGGCTCATTGCTGGATTCAACCAAGGTAAGACAGTTTACATCTTTAATCTTCTTGGACAATAGCAAACAACAGGCAAAATGATAATCTTTACTTTTGCAGAGGAACAACCAGGAGGGGCAACTAGCTCCACTTTGGCTCCTTTATTCAAAGAGCCCGCTGTCCAGATGCGAGAGATTGAACATCCTGCGGCCTCGTCATCAACAGGAGTAGCTGCAACCCCTGGTGCTCTGGCGACCAATCAACTCGTAATCCAATCATTTACCAGATGTTTCTTCGAGTCTTTGGGACCTCTAGTTAATAGAATGATGGATAAAGAAGATGCAGATTTTTTTATGGTTAGAGGTCCGACTTCTTTCCTGGTGAAGGCCATCCGGGAACAGGGTGATGATGCTCAGGCCACTCTCCTTGATCATATATTGAATGAGCTATAAATCTCTATAAAGAACTACAAGGAACTCAATAAAGGGGAATTGGAACCTCTAGTACAGGCAGAGTTTGAACGAATGGCTCAAGCAGCTGACATTGAAAGGGTGAATCTCCAGAACCTCTTGGAGACTTATTCTGCAAAATCTGCTGAGTATCAGTCCAAGCTAGAATCAGTGACCTTGATGGCTGAGAGAAAAGAGCAAAGAGCTGCTGAGCTGAGGGCAGAGATTGCTCGTCTCCAGGAGGAATTAGAAAATGAAGTTACTGATCATCAACTTGCAATCCAACAATTCAATGCTCTGATTCAAGAAAGGGATGAGTACGTGGCGGCTCATGATGCCGAGATTACTCGCCGAACGGTGACCATGCCCATTTTCGATGAAGAAACCGGGATGGAAGAAGCCAGAAGGATAGTGATGTCCATTCGTGAGGAAAGGCTGCAGACTCTGAAGCAGCAGATTGATAATCTGATAATACCTCCGTCTTAGTAGAACATTTTGTATCTTTATGTCCTTTGTAATATATGTGTTTTTGTAATGTCTCATATTTTGATTAATAAAAGATATTTTGTTGTGGCTCCATTATTTGTTGCATATCTTGTTCAGATATAAATAATAGAGATAGAAAATATATTCAGAGGTGCAAGACATGATATATTTCTGAATTTTATAGGAAAATAATTATATTCATTATATCTGCTCAGAGGTAATATGGACATGGTAGAATATAATTTATCGAATATTATTATTTCAATTGACAACTTAATCGAAAACAACAAGTTGCGGATATGGATGATGAACGATAACGAATCGTCAAAAAAGGTGTGAACGAAATAAATCATCGAAAGGAACGGGTAAACCGTCGAATGGTGGAATGAACGGACAAACCGTCAGATGGACATGAATGAATGGATGAACCGTCAAATGATGATTAATGAACGGGTGAACCGTCAGGTAATAATAATAAATTAACGGACGAACCGTTGGATGAATCGAATGAACGGATGAACCGTCAAATGAATGTGAATGAACAGGCGAACCATCAGATATTAATGAACGGGTGAACCGTCGGATGATGATGAACGGATGAACCATCGGATGAATGCGTCGTTTTGTTATTTAGAGAATATCTGCCTATAAATAGAACAGAAATTTAGCAGAAAGGAGCACTTCCACTTTTCTAACATAAAAATGTCATCTGAAGATGCATCCAAGCAAGCTGAAATTGCCCCGAAGGTTGAGACGGGCATTGAAAAACGTCCTGCTGATCTAGCTCAGCCAATGCAAATAGAAGCAGGCGAAGGTTCGACTGCACTCAAGCCACCGCGAGACATCCTGGACTTCCTGCTTGAACTAAGAAAAACTGAAGAGGAGGAAGCCATGAGGATAGCTGCTTGCAAATTCCTCGTAGGCTCCAGCAAGGAGGTTCTCGGCTCTTTTGTTGACCGTGTCTTTGAGAAGGACGGCAGTGGTCCGCTTTCCAATGTTAAGAAGGATGATAGTGATCTCCCTTAATATCATGTACTATCATTCATGATAAAATAAAATTTTATTTATGAACTTGAACTTGTCTGATGATTTACAAGCATTTATATTTATACATAGTACTTTTTAAGGAACTTGCCATTGATAGGCATCATTGCAATTCGACCGTCGAGCTCTGAGAGTTGATAGGCTCCATTTGAGAAGACTTTGCTTACAACATAGGGACCTTCCCACTTTGCGTCGAATTTGCCTTTGCTCATATGAGTCATAGTCATAGGACGTCTGACTGTTAGAACAAGTTCTCCTTGTTGAAAAGCTCTAACTTTAACTTTGCAGTTGAAAGTCTTCGAGATGCGGGCTTGGTATAACTCAATATGTTGCTGAGCCATTAACCGCTTCTCGTCGAGTGCTTCTAATTCTTGAAGTCGAAGAAGATCATTGTTCTCTGTAGTGAGCTCGTTAGCAATGGCAATCCTTAAAAAAGGAATTTGAAGTTCCAGAGAAAGAACAGCTTCACAGCCATACACCAAAGAAAAAGGTGTAAAGCCTGTAGGGTTGCGGACCGTAGTTCGGTAGGCCCATAGACATTCGCCAAGCTTTTCACTCCAATTCCGTTTGTTAGTGGATACAAACTTTTTTAGGAGCTTGATAATGGTTTTATTGAAAGCTTTAGCTATTCCATTAGTAGCAGGATTGTAGGCTGTCGAAGCGACATTGTCAATTCGGTGATCATCACAGAATCTTGTGAATTTCTGGCTGATGAATTGCGGTCCGTTGTCATGGATGATTCGTCGAGGAACACCAAATCGATAAATGACATGGTGTTTGACAAAGTTAATAACACTGCTGGTTTTGACTTCAGCTAAAGGTATAGCTTCAGCCCACTTAGAGAAGTAGTCGGTTATTGCTAGTATGAACCGATGTCCTCTAGAAGAAGGAGGATTGATAGGACCTATAATGTCCATACCCCAAGCTTCAAAAGGCCAGGAAGCAATAGTCGGATGAAGAAATTCTGACGGTTGATGAATAAAATCTGCATGGATTTGACAGGCTCAGCATTTTCTTGCATATTCGATGGCATCTGATACCATAGAGGGCCAGTAGTAACCCATGCGTCGGATGCGATCCTGCAGTTTAGGACCGGGTTGATGTGCTCCACAGACACCGTCGTGAGCTTCACGCAACACCTGTTTTGCCTCATCACCAGCTAGACAGCGTAGAAGAAGACCATCATAAGTCCGTCGATAGAGAGTCTTAGTGGTTTGGTTGTAGTAGAATCGTAAAGATCGTCGACGAATACTCGTAGCTTCTTTTAGATCTTCAGGGAGTATATTATGGACTACAAAGTCGATGAAGGGAGTTCTCTAATCTTCATTGATAACATTGGCTTCAGTAAGATTACTGAATTCAATATTACGATTGTTTTCGATGCAAAACAATTCCCGATTAGAGATAACCACCACTTGCTGTCTTTTGATAGGGATGGCTAAGACTGCTGCAAGATTAGCTAAAGCGTCGGCTTCAGTATTGTAAGCTCGTCATACATATTCGATGAAGAAGGCTTTGAATGATGTAGCCATGGTGATTGCCGCTTCAAAATAAGGCACTAGATCTTGATGGCGAACTTCGTAAGTCCCTCTAACCTGGTTAACAACCAGCTTGGAGTCGCCGTAGACTTCGAGATATTCGATATCCAATTGCTTGGCTAACTGAAGGCCGATGAGTAGAGCATTATACTCCGCTACATTGTTGGAACAGGGTTCATCTAGAGAGTAAGCTCTTTGGATAGCTGATCCGTCTGGAGAAACGAGAACAACTCCTACTCCTGCTACAATGGTACTATTGGGTCCGATTCTGGATGCTCCGTCAAATAATAGATGCCAGGTTGGAAATTCTTCAGAGATCATGTTGACTTCCAACATCTCGTCTAGAATTTCATCATAAAGTTTGGACGTCTCTGGAACAGGATGAGCTGCTAAGAAATCCGTCAGTGCTTGACCTTTGACAGACTTTTGAGGAACATACACCATGTCATATTGGGCTAGAAGAATGGCCCATGTAGCCAGCCGAGAGTTGAGCGTGCTAGGCTTTTTCATCAGTACCCGAAGAGGATTGACTCGGGATATGACATGAATAGTTTGACCGATGATATAATGCCTTGTCTTTTGAACGACGAACATAAGGGCAAGACATTCTTTTTCAACCGGACTATAACAGTGTTCAGCACCAATCATAGTACGACTGAGATAGTAAATGGCCTGTTCATGACCTTCTTTATTCTTTTGGGCGAGTAAAGCACCCAATGAATGATCCATAGCACGGACGTACATTAAGAATGGAATGCCCGAGATTGGTGGCACCAAGACTGGTGGGTTCATGAGATATCGTTTGATGTCATCGAATGCTTGTTGACATTCTTCAGTCCAAATAAAAGATACATCCTTCTTCATTAGTTGAGTGAATGGTCTGCAGCGTCCAGACAAGTTCGAAATGAATCTCCTGATGTACGCAAGTCGACCTTGGAATCCTCGTAGCTCTTTTAGGTTGCGTGGAGGACGCATCTCTTGAATGGCTTTGATCTTCTCGGGATCCACGTGTATACCCTTAGAGGTAATGACGAAGCCGAGAAACTTGCCACTAGAGACACCCAAGAATGACTTGGTAGGATTTATCTTGAGCTGATGTTGGCGCATGAGGTTGAAGATTATTCTCAAATCTTGGATATGATCTTCTTTCAGACGACTTTTAATAGCGATATCATCAACATAACATTCGACTGTTTTATGAAGATGTTCTCTAAAAATGGTACTCATAGCCCGTTGGTAAGTTGCACCAGCATTCTTGAGACCAAATGGCATCACTGTGTAGTAATAGACTCCCCGAGGAGTGCGAAAAGATGTGTGTTTTTCATCTTCGGGATTCATCTTGATCTGATTGTATCCAGAGAATCCATCCATAAAAGATATTCGATCGAACCCACAAGTATTGTCAATCATGACGTCCGTAATAGGGAGAGAAAATTCATCTTTCGGACATGCTTTATTAAGATCCCGAAAATTAATACAGACTCGAACCTTGCTGGTTTTCTTCAGGACTGGAACAACGTTGGCTACCCAATCAGGATGTTGTTCTTCTCGAATAAAGCCACAAGCGATCAGCTTCTTGAATTCATTATCAATTGCGTCCATCATTTCAGGCTTGAATCGCCGTTGCTGCTATTTGACTGGTTTAGCATTAGGCAGAATGTTCAGTTTTTGAGTAGCAATTTTAGGATCTAAACCTGGCATGTCTTCGTAACTCCAAGCAAAGACATCAAGGTATTCTTTAATGAGAAGAATCAACTCTTGCTTATCTGCTTCTGGAAGATTCTTGCTAATAAAGATTGGACGAGGTGACCCGCTTTCTCCTACATCAACTTGAACTAGTTGATCTTCAGTAGGAGGTTCTCTTTGTTCAAATTGGAGTATCCACTGATTATCCATCTGTTGAGCCCAAGGATCTGTTTCAGGATTTTCTTCAACGTCCTCATCATAGCCTTCCGGAAGTTCAGCGGAGACCATATTAGAAGATACGATCACACGATGGACTTCACCAATGCTGGTGTCAGAATCCCATGACCTAGAATCAGAAGAGTTAGAGCGTTCTTCGCTATCAAAGTCAGAGACTGCTGGGGATAACATCGGAGGAGAAGCATATCCGAGACCTCTTTTGGTCTTGCTGTAATACATATCAGATTTTCCTTTTTGAACAGCCGTACGAATAGGAGACCTCTTTTGGTCTTGCTGTAATACATATCGGATTTTCCTTTTTGAACAGCCGTACGAATAGGAGTTCGTCTACCCTTACCGTAGTTGAGGCCATTTTTAAAGTCATAACCCATCTTACGGATGATGTCTTTTGATTGTTGACTATAACGACGGAGTTGTAGATGTCCTGTATCGTTAAGCTTGCTATCATCCGTATAGCTGAATTGTTGTTCTGGTCCTTTACTAAAAAGTATTGGACTTTCACCTTTCTTTCGAGCAGGGACAATACAGTAAGAGTCATCTGGATCTTCAAATGAGACTTCTGTCCTTGCTAGCATTTAGTATGATAAATAATATCAGTATACTGGAAAGTATATGCTTTTACATTAATTTGTACATCTGTATTTATAGCAGGACCTTTAGCCTTACCAGGCTTGGTCAGATTAATTACAAGAGGGGGGGAAGAAGAACGTGGAGGAGGCTTGTTACGACGGAGGTCGATGACAAGCGGTTCAGAGGAGGTGAGCTCCCTTTTTTCCTTGTTGTGAGTTAAATCAACAACAAGAGGCTCAGAGAAAATGAGCTGCTTTTTGTTATTCTTCCGACGTAAGTCGATAACAAGTGGCTCAGAAGAGGTGAGCTCCCTTTTATCTCGATCGCCATCAATCGGTTTCTTCTGAATTGGCAAGTGAATAGCCAATGGTTTAGAAGACTGAGGATGAGAAATGCGCCCTTTGACAGGTATGATGAGAGTGTCATTAGGTACTGCTTCTTGGCCTTCTTCAGTATCCATGGCCAATACCACTTTCATAAATTCTTCCTTATACATACGAGCATCGTTGCAATACGCTTCGACACCCTTGAAAGGATAAAGGTCTGCAACTTCCTTGTGAACTTGTCCTTTGTCATCAACATATTTAAAACATTGATGAAAAGTTGATGGAATAATGTTATGTTCATGGAGGAAGGGTCTTCCCAGAAGAGCATTGTAAGAACAACCATGATTGTCGATGATATAGAAGGTCACCTTTGTGCGAAGATTGTCTATTTGGAGTTTTAGGCGAATCTTACCCAAAGGTTCACTCCTTCCTTGGTTGAATCCTAAGATAGTGGTGATTGTGCCTGAAAGACTATGAACTGGTATCTTCAATGCGTCTAGCATCGTCTTTGGCATGATGCTGAGAGCAGACCCTGGATCTTTCAAGATACGATCGACTTTCATCGAATCGATCGACATACCATGTATAGTAGAGAGGACGATCATGTCTATTATCCTCCAGCAGTATATCATCCTGAGTGAAAGTAATGTTTGGAATCAACTCCAGGACACTATGACAGTGACGGCAAGAGACTGGTTCTGATTCCAGCTTTTTGAGAAGAGTTAAGCAAGTTTCAGCCTGTATCAGAGCTTCACTTAAAGTTTCTCGAGTCTCTTTAGAAAGGCACAAGAGCTCGAAGATTGATAGCCTAGCCGGTGTATTTGCTAATTGAGCCAATATATCAAAGTTGTACGGCTTTTCAAGTCCTGTAGGAGATGATTTCTTCAGGGGCTTATCAAAGCGGACTTGTTGCTTGCCTTTGTCAGCCGTCATTGGCTTGAGAGGAATAGGTACTACAACTAGTGAAGATGTAGAAGGGATCTCTTCAGTGGAAGCAGGTTGTGCTGGAGCAGGTTCAGAAGAAGAGGCAGGATTCTCTTGAGTATCAGGATACTCCTTCAAGTAAGCTTTCCCTGATCTGGTGCCTAGCAGAATTTCTTCGTCAACTATGGGGTCAAAAGACACCATGTTGCAAGTCTTTGTCTTGCTTTTGGAGCGGTCTTTCTTCTTAGAAGAAGAGGAAACTTCAAACTCGGAAACAAGATCTGGATGGATCCACATAACTTCGCCGTTGTCAAGAGACAAGGGAACAAGACCTTCACTTGGTGGAGGCGGGAGATTCTCAATCTCAAGAGTAGCTTTGGGAATAGAAATGACACCGTGCTGTACCATCTGCGGAGGAAAGTCACCAAACTGGACTGAAACTATGTTTGCAGTAACAGTCTTCTCATCTTACTGTAGAGTAACGACACCAGCATTGAGAAGCTCTTAAATTTTGCCCTTGAGCACATAGCATGCTCGAGTGGGGTGTCCAATGAACCTGTGGTAGACACAATATTTAGGATGATCTGTCTTACCGACTTCATCAGGTTTCTTTGGGTCTGGGAGATGAATCTTGTTGCTTTTGAGTAAGCAATCAAAGATGCTTGCAGTGTCATTCTCGTCGAAGGAATATTCTACTTTCGGACGAGGTTCCCTCGATGGAGGTGCAGAAGGAGTAGAAGTGGATGTAGGTGGAGCCACATTAACAGCCAAAGATTCTTTATTCTTATTCAGATTGATGTTCAAAGTCTCTTTTGCTTTGCGGTTGTTCTGGCGATTGCCACCACCTGATGTCTGGTGTTCATCTCGATCGGGGTTAGACATTTGTACCCCCAATTGCTTGAATTTTTCAGCACTCACTTCTGCAGCTTTGGCGTTGACAATGAATGATGGCCAATCTTGGAACTGGGTAGATCCTGTCCACATACTGATGATAGGCAAAAGATTTGCCTTACAAGTATCAATAGTGACAGCAGCTGGAGTTCCGGAAGGCATCTTCAAGGCTTCACGGCGGAATCGTTCGATGAAACTCTCAGTAGTTTCATTGTGTTTCTGTTTGATTTTGTTGAGAGCCGACATAGTCATGTCGTTGAATCCTTCATAGAACCGTTCCAGAAAGATTTGCTTGAGACCTGAGAAGGAAGTGATACAACCATCGGGCAAACTTCTGTACCAGTTATATGCTACGCCAGCTAAACAACCGACGAACACTCTGGTAAGAAGAGCATCATTTGGCTGGAGTTGAACGGTCATTACCTCAAAATGATTGATGAACTGACTAGGAGAAGTACTGCCATCAAACAAAGAGATCGTTGGGATCTTGTACTTCGGTGGGAACGGGACTTCTTTCCATTCAACTGGATAAGGCTGCTTGATCCCCAATCTTTGCAAGTTGTCTTTCTCTTTGAAAGCTTCGAACTGGGTTCGTAAGAGTTTGACAGCTTCATTGGCATCTTCTGATGACGAAGAAGGAGCAGGTTGAGTCAGAGTAGTAGGAGGAGGAACAGCATTGTAAGCACTACCCCCAGCTCCTGATTGACTGGGTATAGTTTGAACTTGTACTTGTACAGGAGGCATTTGAGGAGATACTACCCCCAGCCCAGCATTAACAGGTACCGAAGATGCTATGATCTCTGGACTCGCAGCAGGTACAGTTGGTGGTGTGGCATGTTGTGCTACTATGATAGAGTGCATACTAGCAACCATTTCAGCCATGGTTTTTAGCTTGTCTTCTAGTGCAGCGATTCGCTGTTCCTGATTTGCAGAAGTTGAAGCATCTAGATCTTCATTGACAACATAAGCTATCACTTCTCTTGGTACAGTGGAAGACACTATCTGTTCAGAGCTTTCGCTATATGCATCATAGTCGGAGAAAGAGTCGTTTCCTGACTGAGAAGTAGGAAGATGACCCGAAGGACCTTGAAGAAGATTTCTTTGACCGATTGTGTCTCGGCTTCGGGAACGGAAATGTCGAAACACTCCTTCAGAAGATTCTTGAAGTAAATCTAAATACCGTTGGCTCGGTTTATGAGGTTTGCCGTACTTAGGGCACCTTCTACCCCCAGTGTCTCGGAAAGTCATGTTGATAGAAGCATACAAGACTTCATCTTCTTCTGACATAGCTTCAGATTTAGCAAAAGTCAGACGATCGAAGACAGATCGTTTTGTTGTTTGACAACAACATTGGATGATGACTTTGTGGTTGCAATGATGATCAGATGGTTGAACTAGAGGTGTTGAGACATTGTCTCGCTTTTGTCTGAGATGTTCTCGGAGATCGGGAACAGCAGCAGAACGAAGAAAACTCTGAGGGATCTGTTCTTTGACAATATTCGGAATATGATTCCAATTCTTCAAATGTTTAGTCCCTTGAGTGTACAGGGAAGTACTCACTACATTAGCATAAGTGTCAGGATCTTTGACCCTGGAAGTTTGTTTTTGATGTTTGATCTTTGGCATTGGCTGTTTGCGTTTTGCTGAAGTAGGCCTGTTAAGATAAGTTCTTAAATCTGCCAACTCACCCCCAGGGGTTTCTGTTTGAGACACCAGCAGTTTTCCCTGTCTTAAGCGGGATATCTTGAAGGTTGGGAGGTCCTGGAACTCTGCTACCGGGGTAGGCAGAATACCTTTTTGGTCAGTACAAGTTCTCTTGTCATAAAGAAAAGAAGAATCTTTGTTTGAAAGAGTTCTAGTATTGACTGGTGCCGAGGCATGTTTAGATTGATCTTCTTTGGTAAAAATTGAAGAAGATTGAGAAAAGACCAAAGGACCTTTTTCTTTGTTTTGTGAAGAAGGGTTAGCTAAAGAGCGTTTCCCTCTATTGTCTTCCAAGTCATGGGACAAGGAAGATTGAGAAAAGACCAACGGGCCTTTTCCTTTGTTTTGAAGAGGAAGAGGAATAGCCAAAGGACTACTCCCAGTAGATTGCGCAGGAGCAACAGGGTGTTTGAGAGGAGGAACAGAGCTCTTCTCCTTGTTATGAGAAGAAGAGAGTTTAGCCAAAAGGTTGTCACTCTTGGATTGCGCAGGATTAGCTTGTGCATGAAAGGACGGCGTACTGGTTTTGGCCACAGAAACTGTGGTTTGTGCATCAGGAGTTCTTGCTACAGTGTGCTTAGGGTGGACTCTGGATGCTGGAGCATTGGTTTACGCAGACATATTGGCAGCCAATTGTGCCAGAGGCATAGGAGTCTTGTACTTGGCTAAGGCAGCATATGAATTCTTCTGTGTACTGGCAACAACAGATTGCGCAGCAGTAGCAGAGACAGATTGTGCAGCAGGCTTGATGACAGAAACCTTGGACTGCGCAGCAGTCTTGATGGTAGACTGCGCAGGAGTCTTGCTGGCAGAGATTTTGGATTGTGCAGTAGACTTTGGGACCCACACTGGTCACACTTTGCTTGTGGCAGAAGTGGTTGCAGTGCGAGGAGTGGTCTTGGAGTTGATCATAGCCTCGTAGGCTGTCTGGTTGATCTTCACAACCAGCGTCTTCTGCGTCTTCCCGATAGACGCTACGTCACATTGAGTTGCTACTTCCTCGTCGAAGGAGAAAGTCGTCCCCAGCAGAGTCGCCATTTTGTTTGCAAAAACAAAAGTGTAGAACTTTATTGATACAAACTTTGTAAAAGATTACAATTTAAATTCTGGAAATGGTACAACTGTAGGAATCCAATCTAGAAGACGATTGCTTTATCCCTTGGACGATGTGAACTTAGAAGACGGTAGCCTCTGAAGTTGAAGACAACTCTGGAATTGAAGGCAAAAAGCCTCGAAAATTGAAGGCAAAAATCTCGGAAGAATGCAGCAGCACTTGAGCAAGAACTCCTGGACTCTCTGAACTTTGAAGTCTGATCTCTCTATGATCTGATTTCTGATCTCCGATCCCCTTTGAATGGAGACTTGAAACTCTATTTATAGAGTTCTGAAAAATAACTAACTTTTAGTTATTCTGGACTGCGCATGATGGATTGTGCAGCAATTGGATTGCGCAACAGTAGACTACGCAGGCAGTTGCTGGATCATGGGCCAACTATCTTGGACACATGGCATCATTTGATTGAAATACGCATGATCGTGTATAGACGGTTGCCACGTAATGAACAAATGATGGCATGAATGCCACGTGTATTTTGTCATTTATGTTGATAGAACGCGCAACCTGAATTGCGCTGGCTTTGGATTGCGTAGACTTGGACTGTGCAGGAATGGATTGCACCAACATGGATTGCGCAAACATGGATTGCGCTGCCAGCTGTCCTCGAGCGCCGTGCTGCACGATTAAACGAACGGTCGCCTCGTTCTCCGCGCTGTCAGCTGTCAGAAGATTTGATTTGTGTCAGGTAATGATGATGATTTGCCACGTCAGCCTGTGCGCTTGGTAGTGTGCACAATCTAGTATGCGTAATCTGTATACTGCGCAATCTGATGTCTGTGCAGTTTATTTGAAAGACTCATTTCTTGATCTTCATGACTTTGTTGATGTGTGCAACTTGATTTTTTAGGACCTACATTAGCGACCTCTGAAAACTATATATATTTCTTTGACTTTACTATGCATTATTGGTAGACTTGTGCAGTCTATTCTATTATATGTTTATGTAATGAGTATTATTAATGCGCACACAACAAACCATTAACTATTCGAAGACCTACGTCACTAGGGAGTACAAGTTAATTATGGGACCATCTCCTCTAGGTTGCATTCCATTCCTTGTTTGTAAGCACCCTGATTTTTTGGTTTTTTTGTTTCAATTAATGCAATTTTTATTTATTAAAGTATATTTTATAAATAAATTTTTATTATAATTATACTTTATCGTAGTTTTGATTTTTGAAGCATAGTATTAGCCAATTTCTCGAAGCAAGTTCCATATTCGTGTTCTAGACGAGTCCACCTTCATTTTGATATATCAAGTCATACTCAAACATGTTTTCTTATACTATATTTTTTATGTACCATTTTTGCCTCAAAATGGTCTTTTTTGCCTTCGTCATAAATATAATGTATCTTCCAATTCTGATTTGAGACCCAAATCCGATCAAAACATTTCGACACAATATATGATTTTGACCTATTTTGAGCCTATGATACACATGCCAATGGTGTCCCACTCAATTAAATATCCATGTGTTATTTATTTTCGAATAGCACACAAGATCCAATTAATACACTTTTGGGTTCTATTTCAAATTGAATAATCAACCGGCAAAAAATTAGCCCACCAAGTTTGGTAGAGCCTATTCTAGGTTTCCCTAACCATATAGGATAATTTTAGAATAGATTTATTCAGTATTTTTTCAGCCATGAGTGGTCAAACACATTAGATTTAACTCCAAAGATTGGCTTCCATATTAGAAAATATAATAAATCTTTTAAGATTCACCTTGACATATATTGCAAGTTGGACCGCTAGACCTTATCAAACTCCACCAAACTCAAATTCTCTCAAACCCAAACCCTTTAACCCTTCAAACTTTATATATAAGCATATAAAATGGCCACCAACCCTCCTTTAACCTTACAAATCCGAAATCCTCTCTGCCAAATTTAGCTACATCACCTTGTGGCGTATCAGCAGTTTTGACCCTTTTCCAACCTCTTGTGAAGCTCTACGATAGTTCGCTGCGAAGCTAACATGACCTTCTATCATCCTATCAACCTCCCGTACGTTTACAACCCCTTCTAGTACTCTAAAATATCCCTATAAGTCAGCCAATTTTAGCACCACAATTTTGTACGAACCAGCATGATAGTCATCTTTATCGATGTATTTTATCTACTTTTCGATGTCCATTTCATGCAAACCCAATTTTCAATTGCTCACTCATGTGATTTCGTACAGTTTGTCTGGGACGTCCATTTGTTGTAGTATGTTCAGACTAAACCAATTCTTTTACGGGCTAGTTTCTGGCGACTTGCGGAGCACTTCGACCTCTAAACTATTTTTGGTAATACACTACACATCCTAATCTTTCTATCCTCTATATTTTTGTGCCACTTAGTGGAGATTTTATATTTTAATAAAATTTGTGTATGTCGTATTGTTGTCGGATCACCGAAAAATCTAGGATCTAGATGTCTTTTTGGACTCGGATCTTAATAAAACTTTTCTAAATTAAATATTGTGAATATTTGTTATAAAATCTTTATTCTAATGTATTTAACATAACTTTTTTAGACTTATTGTTTATTTAAAAATATTTGTTTTTAGTATGAAACTATTACACAAGTTGGTGATTATTGACGTCAGATCAATATGAGACTTTTACACCTACTTTTCTATGAATTACATAGACTAAATATAAATAATTTTCCAGAAATAAAAACATATTTTTATGATATAAAAATATAACTTTATTGGATTGATTTAAAGCTATATAAGTTAGATTGAGTCAGGTAATTAATATTGTTAGCCCAATAATTACATCATATTTTTGAATATGGATAATTGATTAAGTTTAATATACCAGTAGAACAAGAAAGAATGAATTTCAAAAGACATACATAGAAATGGGAGCCTAGTCCTATAGTGACATTGTCACGCCCCAGATCCAGAATACTGGAGAGCGGGGGCGGGCACAGCCAGCTACGTATATTGAAGTGCAACCCACCTCGCTATACGGTCACGGCTGTCTAGATACATGAGGGTTTAACTACAAGCCATCAGTCTCTTATGGTCATGAACAAGCCTATTGTCTCAATCTCAAGCAAGTATGTAAAATCTCTAAATTTCTACTATTTTTTTATTAAATTTGGTACCGATTTAAAATTTTGTACTGTACGTCGCACACGAAATTTTATTTTTCGTAATTGCTCGACGAGTGCGAATATGTGCGAGCGTACATATTTTTAGAAAAATATTTTTTTTCTTATTTTTATAGTTTCAAAATAATATATGTAATATTTAATCTAGCTAACAAAATTTCCTAAATTTATGATTTTATTTATGAAAAGCCTTTTATTTAGAATAAATAATATTCTTAGTGCATACATATATTTCATAAATATTTTTCTAGTTTATTTTAAATAAAAATATAATTTTTGAGATTTATTAATATTAATATTTTATTATTCAAAAAGATATTTAAAATTATTAATGTAATTTTAAAAT
The DNA here is from genome assembly GCA_029216955.1 of Iris pallida. Lineage (NCBI taxonomy): Eukaryota > Viridiplantae > Streptophyta > Magnoliopsida > Asparagales > Iridaceae > Iris > Iris pallida. The sequence continues at coordinate 2,174,647 of JANAVB010024997.1, forward strand.
TATTATTATTGTTAATATTTTTGGAAAATATTTTCGAAATTATTGTGGAGATTTAAATCTTGATTTGAATTTATGGATTTATTTAAATAGTTAATATTTGAAATTTGATTTATCTCATTTGATTTTGAATTAAAAATTAATTGGATTTAAATTGAATTTGTATTTGAATTTAGATTTGATTTCATTGATTTAATTTAATAATTATCTAAATTGGGTTTGAATATTCCTAATCATTATCCAACTGGGAATTCCCACATCCTATAAATAGGCAGGTACTCCTCCATAAATTCGATCACACATTATTTCTCCACCATACCATTGCGTGCATCGTATCCGTGTCTCCATCCCCTTCCATTATTTTTATTTCTATTACAATTACATTTTCACCTTCTTCGTGTCCATATGTCGGACACGATCTCGACACAGCAAACCCAGCCCGTGTCGGACACCCTGACATAATCTAAACCCTAATCCTAACCCTAACCCTAATTTTGGCCGAAGCCCTCACCGGATTCTGCCATCTCCGGCATCCCATCACCGCCACGACCGACGAGACCCCTGATCTCCACCACCAGAACGCCATCGCCACCAACACCATAAACAACCGCCACCATCGTCCTAACCGCCGCCACATAACTCTACACCGTCGTCAACACCCCGGCCACCCGAACAACCACCGCCACCATCACAGCCACTACCCTCACCATCGACTGACCGCCCCCGTCACCCGACGGCCACCGCCACAACCACCACCCGAAGAAAACCAAAAAAAAGTATAAAAATAAAAACACAAAGACACCCTCACCTGAACCCCCGTTCTCCGCCACCTCCCATCGTCCGCCGCGTGCGTCAAGCACCGCCGGTAGATCAGCCGCCCATGCGTCCGCCACCGCCGTACCTACTCGCCTCCGGCCGTCGTCCCTCTTCGAACCTCGTCGGCCACACACACCCGATCGCCCCTGTCTCGATCAGCCACCGCCGCATCCCCAAACCCTCCTCCGACGCACGCCGTGTGCTGACCACCATCTGCTCCCTCGCGACCGCCCCTACGCCGCCGACGTTTCTTCCGACCGCCTCCGCCTCCACAGCGAGCGGCGCGCACGCAACCCCTCTCCGCCGCGCACTCGCGCGCCCGGCGGTGAGCCCCGCCGACCGATCAAACCGCGTCTTTCTCGCCCGATCGCCCCGTCCCTTTCTCCGCCGGCGCCGCCCTGGCCGCCTACCCCTCCGACTCCTCTCTCCGCTCACCTCCATTCCGCCTCGCTCTCCTCTCTCTCCCTCTTTTTCTATTCTCTCTCTCCCCCTCGCTTCCATCTTCTTCTTCTGTTGTTCTCTCTTTTCTTCATTTTTTTTTGTTGTGGGAAGTGGGAATAGGGGTAGGTATGGAATAATTTTAGTTATTATTATTGTTTATTATTATTATTAGTTTTTGTTGTTGTTGTTTTTTTTTTGGTTTTTGTTTATTAAATTGTTTTTTGGTATCTGTTATTTATTATTATTATTATTATTATTATTATTATTATTATTATTATTATTATTATTATTATTATTATTATTATTATTATTATTATAACGTATATTACTGTTAGTATTAGTACTATACTATGTAGATATTTTCTAATGTAAAACGTACTATAAGTATGTATATTAGTATATATTTCATATATGATTAGTCAATAATACTATTACTTTATTGTTTATATTTTGTTAAATCTTCTAAACTATTTAGTAACAAAATAAGTTATATGTAAATTCAAGGTGGATTTCAAAGCCTATTATTATTATTATTATTATTCTTTTTGGTGATCCAAATATTATCGTAGCATTTATCTAAATATTAATTGCCAAATTATACGACTACTCCTAGTCTTTTCAAATTATTATTTTACTAATATAGCTTCTTCTTCTCTTTCTAAAATATTATTTTGCAAAACTTAGAGTTTTAACTAAAACGAATTTTTTTTGAAAATAAATAGATATTATTTATGGTGTCTTATCTGTAGCTTCGACCTACATAATATAATTCGACGAAAGTTAGGTTTTTGCCTTAAAATAATTTTTTTATATTTGTCAAAAATATATGTTTTGGGTAATAAAATATAGTTTTCGAATATTATAAATAGTTTCTGAAATCAAATATATTATTTATCAAATTTTCTTTAATTATCCTTCTGTCCGTGACTCAACCCCCTCTTTCCTATTCGATCCCCAATTCAAGCCTACCTTATGTCCACCCTAACCAATTTAACCGTCCCGGACCTGATAAAACTATCTGTGCCACCAATAGAGGTTCCCTTGTGTAGTTGTTACATCGAAGTCACCGTTCGTGCCACATTGATCATTGCAGCACACCAGGCGTACTACCAGGCAAGACATCTTGCCATTTGTTGTTTATTTATTTTAGCTCATATTTCATGCATTATTTATTTTCTTTATGCAAAATAAACTGTGATACATGGCATAACCTGTTAGAACTTACTGTTCATTTATATTTCCTGCTATGTATTATTTTTCGCACATTAAACCTAGACTTAAGGGACCACCTTGTGTGTTGCATTCATTGGCCATGACACGTTGTAATACGAAGTTGTGTGTCGCATGTAGGACACGAAAGTACGTGATTGGCTGGCCACCAGTACGTACAAGCCGTACGATAGGAATAACCGCTAATAGAGATTGTATGCTAGTTTGACTTAGCAGTTATAGTGGTTTGTGTTGTGGATACAACACAGTAGGCATTGGGCGGGGAGGACAATTCCTTAGCGTATGGGCTTCGATACACTTCCCTTGTGACCCGGACTCTCCGCTGGAGATACGGGGTTGATGACCCATGATTACTGACGGCCACTGACGATTCTGCGGAATGTCATGCTCTTACTGATGGGGCCTCTGGTGCCCAAGGGGGGACTACGCCGATCTTATTTAGCCAGGGCCCATGCGTAGGAAGGATTGTTCTTAACTATATTCCACTTAGAACGGTAGGCTACCTTTATCCGTTAGGTACGAGTACTTTTGGTTTGAGTACTTGTATCTGACCGTGGCTTGGAACAATAACTTATCGCGGATTAGTTCGTCACATCTTATCCTTGTTTGGTTGTAGGTGTGACTTATTACTTCGATGAGAAGGTATTGAACCTTGTTGGGGTCCGGATACCATATTGGATTCACATAGAAAGATACGTTACTGTGAATTAGTTTACCATCTCCTGTCCTTGTTTGGTTGGGGGGATGGTACGCTCCTTCAATAGGTGTGTATTGGACCATATTATAATTCAATTGACTTATTTAATTGAGCAATATTTATTCAGTATATATGGCATGATATTATGTGTCTTGTTACGTCCCTCTGAGGACCTGGTTATCTCTCCAGGTGTGTGTTCTTATCTTTCGTAGGTGTTCTAGCTCTAGTTGTGGTCCTCACTATTTCTTCGAGGATGATTGCACTTGGATCGTCTTCGCTTCGCTCGCCAAAATTATTTCTTTTCTCATGTATTTTCCTTTACTTGTTGGTAGTGGATTTGTCTCCGCCCAACATATTGTATCAAGACAATTCATTATCATTATATGACATCTTTTATCATTTATTTCGTGTGGATGAGATTAGTTATGGTTCTACTGCATTTTACAGCTTATGCATTCCTACGAGGTTTCCATATATTGGAGTGTACTTCGTATGAATACAGCTGGCATGTCTACATTCCTAGTCCTACGTATTTTGGGGCTGGGGCGTTACATGTTTTTGTGGTGGCCCATGCAGGTCGAGATAAATTGTTTGGTTACTTTACCGTACCAAGCAAGCCTGCAAACAGGATTAAAAGTCTAGGATCTCATCCACATACTTGACCTTTTCCTCGATTCTATACTCGACCGACTCATCGATTGCATCTTGCTTGATTCCTTCTATCATTATTCTTATCTTCCTTTCGTGCTTGCTAGGGACTGACCCTACTAGCTAAATGTTCCAAACACCATTAGTTTAATTCTTTTAAGTTGGGTAGAATGCCTTAAGATCTAGTAACCCCTATTTCCTTGCGACCTATCTTAGCAAGTCTACTTAGATTCTAGAATTTAGAGGACCCTAACCCATCTAGTCAACCAAGGACTTGGACAAGAAGACCATAGGATGACTGTGTAGAGACCAACACATGATATGACTTAGAATCATTCTGCTTTCTTTCAATCTTAATCTCTCGTGCCCATGTTTTTACCATCTTGACTAATGATGCTAATGTAGCCTAGTTTTTGCAAGCTTATTCTTTTATCAAGCTTGTTTCAAGACATATGTTATTTGGGCATGTCCACTAACATATGGTCTAATCAAAACCGGTGCATGATGGTCTGATCAACCAAGTGTACTTTGGTTCACTTTTATCTATCGTTCTATGTGGATGAGGACATAGCTAAACTTGTCCTTTAGAGTCCCCTCTGCGACTGCCTTGACAACTCTCCTTGAATTATTCGATCGCCTTTGAACCACGTATTCGTATTCGATAAACGCCTCCCTCGAACTCTATATTGCTTTCGCCTTCACTTATTTTAGAAGGACGAAAGCGTTATACTAGAACTTCCTATAGCCTTCCTAACGATTATGACCATACCGTATTATTTTTCTATGATCTAGATCGCAAATTTCTTACGGCATGATTTTGTTATTGATTGTTCCCCCATCGATATCCCTTGTGTCTTCTCACCCCCCTACAATTCTTAATTTCGAGGACGAAATTCTTTTAAGTTGGGTAGGATATAAAACCCCTAAATTTCTACTATTTTTTTATTAAATTTGGTACCGATTTAAAATTTTGTATTGTACGTCGCGTTGTCGTATTGTACGTCGCGCACGAAATTTTATTTTTCGTAATTGCTCGACGAGTGCGAATATGTGCGAGCGTACATATTTTTAGAAAAATATTTTTTCTTATTTTTATAGTTTCAAAATAATATATGTAATATTTAATTTAGCTAACAAAATTTTCTAAATTTATGATTTTATTTATGAAAAGCCTTTTATTTAGAATAAATAATATTCTTAGTGCATACATATATTTCATAAATATTTTGCTAGTTTATTTTAAATAAAAATATAATTTTTGAGATTTATTAATATTAATATTTTATTATTCAAAAAGATATTTAAAAATATTAATGTAATTTTCGAAATTATTATTATTAATGTTTTTGGAAAATATTTTTGAAATTATTGTGGAGATTTAAATCTTGATTTGAATTTATGGATTTATTTAAATAGTTAATATTTGAAATTTGATTTATCTCATTTGATTTTGAACTAAAAATTAATTGGATTTAAATTGAATTTGTATTTGATTTCATTGACTTAATTTAATTTAATAATTATCTAAATTGGGTTTGAATATTCCTAATCATTATCCAACTGGAAATTCCCACATCCTATAAATAGGCAGGTACTCCTCCATAAATTCGATTACACATTATTTCTCCACCATACCATTGCGTGCATCGTGTCCGTGTCTCCATCTCCTTCCACTATTTTTATTTCTATTACAATTACATTTTCCCTTCTTCGTGTCTACATGTCGGACACGATCTCGACACACCAAACCCAGCCCGTGTCGGACACCCCGACATAATCCAAACCCTAATCCAAACCCTAACCCTAATTTTGGCCGAAGCCCTCACCGGATTTTGCCATCTCCGGCATCCTATCACCGCCACGACCGGCGAGCCCCCTGATCTCCACCACCAGAACGCCACTGCCACCAACACCATAAACAACCGCCACCATCATCCTAACCGCCGCCACAGAACCCTACACCATCGTCAACACCCCGGCCACCCGAACAACCACCGCCACCATCACAGCCACCACCCTCCCCATCGACTGACTCCACCACCGCCCCCGTCACCCGACGGCCGCCGCCACAACCACCACCCGAAGAAAACCAAAAAAAATATATAAAAATAAAAACACAAAGACACCCTCACCTGAACCCCCGTTCTCCGCCACCTCCCATCGGCCGCCACGTGCGTCGAGCACCGCCGGTAGATCAGCCGCCCACGCGTCCGCCACCGCCGTACCTACTCGCCTCCGGCCGCCGTCCCTCTCCGCACCTCGCCGGCCACACACACTCGACCGCCCCTGTCTCGATCAGCCACCGCCGCGTCCCCAAACCCTCCTCCGACGCACGCCGTGCGCGCCACCGCGCGCCGACCACCATCTGCTCCCTCACGACCGCTCCTACGCTGCCGGCATTTCTCTCGACCGCCTCCGCCTCCACCGTGAGCGGCGCGCGCGCAACCCCTCTCCGCCGCGTACTCGCGCGCCCGGCTATGAGCCCCGTCGACCGATCAAACCGCGTCGTCCTTGCCCGACCGCCCCGTCCCTTTCTCCGCCGGCGCCGCCTTGGCCGCCTACCCCTCTGACTCCTCTCTCCGCTCACCTCCATTCCGCCTCGCTCTCCTCTCTCTCCCTCTTTTTCTATTCTCTCTCTCCCCCTCGCTTCCATCTTCTTCTTCTGCTGTTCTCTCTTTTCTTCAAATTGTTTTGTTGTGCGAAGTGGGAATAGGGGTATGTATGGAATAATTTTAGTTATTATTATTATTTATTATTATTATTAGTTTTTGTTGTTGTTTTTGTTATTGTTGTTGTTGTTTTTTTGTTTTGGTTTTTGTTTATTAAATTGTTTTTTTTGTATCTGTTATTTTATTATTATTATTATTATTATTATTATTATTATTATTATTATTATTATTATTATTATTATAACGTATATTACTGTTAGTATTAGTACTATACTATGTAGATATTTTCTAATGTAAAACGTACTAGCAGTATGTATATTAGTATATATTTCATATATGATTAGTCAATAATACTATTACTTTATTGTTAATATTTTGTTAAATCTTCTAAACTATTTAGTAACAAAATAAGTTATATGTAAATTCAAGGTGGATTTCAAAGCCTATTATTATTATTATTATTATTCTTTTTGGTGATCCAAATATTATCGTAATATTTATCTAAATATTACTTGCCAAATTATACGACGACTCCTAGTCTTTTCAAATTATTATTTTACTAATATAGCTTCTTCTTCTCTTTCTAAAATATTATTTTGCAAAACTTAGAGTTTTAACTAAAACGAATTTTTTTTTGAAAATAAATAGATATTATTTATGGTGTCTTATCTGTAGCTTCGACCTACATAATATAATTCGACGAAAGTTAGGTTTTTGCCTTAAAATAATTTTTCTATATTTGTCAAAAATATATGTTTTGGGTAATAAAATAAAGTTTTCGAATATTATAAATAGTTTTCTGAAATCAAATATATTATTTATCAAATTTCCTTTAATTATCCTTCTATCTGTGACTCAACCCCCTCTTTCCTATTCGATCGCCAATTCAAGCCTACCTTATGTCCACCCTAACCAATTTAACCGTCTTGGACCTGATGAAACTATCCGTGCCACCAACAGAGGTCCCCTTGTGTAGTTGTTACATCGAAGTCACCGTTCGTGCCACATTGATCATTGCAGCACACCAGGCGTACTACCAGGCAAGACACCTTGCCATTTGCTGTTTATTTATTTTAGCTCATATTTCATGCATTATTTATTTTCTTTATGCAAAATAAACTGTGATACATGGCATAACCTGTTAGAACTTACTGTTCATTTATATTTCCTGCTATGTATTATTTTTTGCACATTAAACCTAGACTTAAGGGACCACCTTGTGTGTTGCATTCATTGGCCTTGACACGTTGTAACACGAAGTTGTGTGTCGCATGTAGGACACGGAAGTACATGATTGGCTGGCCACCAGTACGTACAAGCCGTGCGATAGGAATAACCGCTAATAGAGATTGCATGCTAGTTTGACTTAGCGGTTATAGTGGTTTGTGTTGTGGATACAATACCGTAGGCGTTGGGCGGGAAGGACAATTCCTTAGCGTATGGGCTTCGATACACTTTCCTTGTGACCCGGACTCTCCGCTGGAGATACGGGGTTGATGACCCATGATTACTGACGGCCACTGACGATTCTGCGGAACGTCATGCTCTTACTGATGGGGCCTCTGGTGCCCAAGGGGGGACTACGTCGATCCTATTTAGCCAGGGCCCATGCGTAGGAAGGATTGTCCTTAACTACATTCCACTAAGAACGATAGGCTACCTTTATCCGTTAGGTACGATTACTTTGGTTTGAGTACTTGTATCTGACCGTGGCTTGGAACAATAACTTGTCGCGGATTAGTTCGTCACATCTTGTCCTTGTTTGGTTGTAGGTGTGACTTACTACTTCGATGAGAAGGTATTGAACTTTTTTGGGGTCCGGATACCATATTGGATTCATAGCATGGAAAGATACGTCACCGTAAATTAGTTTACCATCTCCTGTCCTTGTTTGGTTGGGAGGATGGTACGCTCGTTCAATAGGTATGTATTGGACCATGTTATAATTCAATTGACTTATTTAATTGAGCAATATTTATTCAGTTTATATGGCATGATATTATGTGTCTTGTTATGTCCCTCTGAGGACCTGGTTATCTCTCCAGGTGTGTGCTCTTGTCTTTCGCAGGTGTTCTAGCTCTAGTCGTGGTCCTCACTATTTCTTTGAGGATGATTGCACTTGGATCGTCTTCGCTTCGCTCGCCAAAATTATTTCTTTTCTCATGTATTTTCCTTTACTTGTTGGTAGTGGATTTGTTTCCGTCCAACATATTGTATAAAGACAATTCATTATCATTATATGACATGCATCTTTTATCATTTATTTCGTGTGGATGAGATTAGTTATGGTTCTACTGCATTTTACAGCTTATGTATTCCTACGAGGTTTTCATATATTGGAGTGTACTTCGTATGAATACAGCTGGCATGTCTACGTTCCTAGTCCTACGTATTTTAGGACTGGGGCATTACAAAGTAACAGAAGTAACAAAATGTTAGAGCACCAAATATACAATAGTAAGACATCCCATACATTACATATTTGGATGATCACGAAGCTAGTCATACAAAAGTGAAGACTAGCAAGAGTTTCAGTCATACATGATCAACCCTAGGATTTGTCAATCATGTTACAGTCCGTAGGCAGACAGTAAGTAAAATGCAATCGAGCTAACACATGCTCGTCGGCTAAACGCCTCAAAAGATAGTGGAAGAGCCAAAATATAACCCACTCGTTGCCAGGGTTACGTCTGGTGGTCACCATCTGGCTGAAAGGTAGGGAGATCCTCAGGAGCTGCTCCGGTATCTGGCCACACAAAACCAGCTGGGTCAGATTCCAGAAAGAGCAAGTGCCACAAAGGAGGTTTTACTTAAGATCTAAAACCAGCATATCAGAACAATAAAATAAGAAGATAAATAAGACATGAATCTAAATAGAGCAATAAATGTCAAAAAGGTGAGAAATCATTCAGGTCAGTATAAAGGGTAAGCATGAACAATCATGTTCCAAGATAGCCATGTACTGGAACAAGACAAGACTTAGACTGGTTAGACTCCATCCATCATTCACGGCCAAGCAATAAGTACGGCTTGATACTTTAACTAACTAGGGTTATCACAGGCCTAGTTACTAGCAAGATGCAATGAGATTGTTCCAACAGCCACAAGCCCTGCAAACCATCGAGGTTATCCGGACGTAATTAGGGGTTGAGTTCAGTGGGTACATCGTCTAGGAAATGCATGTACCCTTAAGTAGTTTCAAGGGTGCAACACATGACAGTGTGCTGGAAATGTGCCCTTCTCGACGGCAGGCTACAAATCCCATGATGGGGCACCCAGATAACGGGATTGCCTGTAGCTGGGAAATCTCTTCATGACTACTGTATTATTCTAGTTATTAGCCTTAGTCAGTTTAAGTAGGTACCCCTGACCGTGGTACTCAGGATCCTTGTCCTATACATGATGCAAGATAGTACTGGTTCATTTATACAAACACATTCATCCACGGTGTCCAGGTCATTCATTCTTGTCATGTCATGCTTCTTGTCATGTCATGCTTGCCGTCGCAACAACATTCAATAGTTTCCATCATGATTGCTTGTCATGTCATGTCATGTCAATTACTTGTTATACAATGCCGTGAACAATTATCATTCCAGTCATATCCATCAATTCATGATTATAACAAAAGTGCAAGAACATAACAAGGCAACGAAGTATGCCAAAGGGCTCAAGACTCTACGCTAGTGAACCTCTACGCTAGGCCAAGGGGCCCCGAGCGTAAAATGGCTCTACGCGGGCAAGAACAAGGCAAGATAGCTCTACGCAAGCAAGGCTACGCGCGAGCAAGACTCTACGCGAGAAAACACTCTACGCGAGCGAGCACACCACGCTAGCGGAACCTTACGCGAGCGAGACCCGAGCGAGACTCTACGCTAGTGGGTGTAGCCCATGCGTAGAGTTCGAATGAACTCGGCGTAGAATAGACTACACTGGCACGTAACACGTGAGCGTAAAGTAGGACACTACGCAGGCACGTTAAGACGTGTGCGAAAAAGAGTAACACTACGCAGGCACGGAAAAACGTGTGCGTAAAAGGAGGAAAATGCTACACTGGCACGTAAAATGTGGGCATAAAAGAAAGTCACTACGCGAGCACGTATGGACGTGTGCGTAAAGGGCTCGTCTTCTCCTCCAAGGTTGAGACAAGCAACTATGGGACTCAAAAACTCAAGAAAACCCCATCTCGGCCGAGACTTGATGAAGTCCAGCCATTCAAAAGCCAAACTTGCGCAAAATCGAAACTCCCACCACATGGAACTCTCCATTTCGAAAATAACCAAGTTTAGAAGATCAAAACCATGAGGATCAAAAATGCTAAAAATCTATATCTACAAAAATCTATATCTACAAAAATCTATGCACCAAAATGGAAATCTTCAAGTTCTAAAGTAGTTTAAGAATCATGCTAAGAAGCCATTGGAACCATCAAAATGGGTTCTCAAGTGAAAGCAAGTTGCACTTGCCTACTGGGGTGGTCGGTAGAGAAATAAAGAAGAAAAAGAAGAAGAAGAAGAGTAGTAATGAGAAAATGAATGAGGAGAGAGAAGGGTTGTTGGGTTAATAAATGGAGGATGGTGGTAGGTAGGGATTTGCATACTAAACCAAGCCAAGCCAAACCAGCCGAACTCAACTGAACCCGATGCATGCCCAAGCCAGAATAGACCATACGAGCCATGAAATACCAACTAACCCATGCCAATGCAAAAATCCAAGACTGGCCAGCCGGACAAGTCGAAATACAGGTCCGAGATACGTATATGCATACCAAAATATGTATAACGAAATCCGAGGGTAACAACTCAACCCACCTTAAAAGAATTTTGTCCTCGGAATTTAATCAAGAGGCTAGAGATGTCGAGTAAGCTATACTAATCACAAGCAAGTTATAACTAGACAATCAATCAAGCAATCATTCATGCATGCAAGGAATCGAAGGCATGAGGCATAAGGAAGACATTATACCTCATGAGTCAAACAGGTCTGGATATCGCGATCGGATATCATCCTCACGCTCCCATATTGACTCATCCAAAGTGTGATGACCCCAAGCAACACGGATTAGCTTGATAGTCTTGTTCTTGAGTATCGTCTCCCTTCGGTCCAATATGGATATGGGTCTCTCCTCATACGAAAGGTTGGTACCAACAACCAATTCTGAATGATCAAAAACATGACTCAGATCCGGGATATATCGTCGCAATTAGGATACATGGAAGACATCATGTACCTCACGTAACGACGACGAAAGAGCGAGACGATATGACACATCACCTACTCGCTCCAGAATGTCGAACGGCCCTATATACCCAGGACTAAGCTTTTTCCCGTATGCCGAAACGAATGACGCCATAGGTAGGCGAGATCCTAAGGAATACATGGTCGCTGACAGAAAATTCAAGAGGATGCCTAAAAGAAACGGCCCAATGACGCTGGCGATCTTGTGCAACTCGAAGATGATCCCTAACCTACCTGATCACCTTAATAGTCCGCGTAACCATCTCCGGACCAAGCATCTGCCTCTCGCCTATATCATCCCATGCTAATGGGGATCTGCACTTCCTGTCATACAAGGCCTCAAAGGGTGCCATCTGAATACTGGCCTGGAAACTATTATTGTAGGAGAATTCCACAAGATACAGGTGATCTTCCTACGAACCACCGAAGTCGAGTGTACATGACCGTAATATATCTTCAAGAGTTTGGATCGTGCGTTCTGACTGACCATCTGTCTGCGGATGATAAGCTGGACTAAACTTGAGACGAGTCCCCAAACTTTTCTGAAGAGTCTGCCAAAAGTGTGATGTAAATCTCGAGTCTCTGTCGGATACAATACTGATTGGTACTCCATACAACCTGACTATCTGCTTGAGGTACATCTCTGCTAGCTGATCCGTCGACTGACCAACCCTGAAGGAAAGAAAATACGCTACCTTGGTGAGCCTGTCGACTATAACCCAGATAGCATCCCTCCCAGCTGGGGATCTAGGTAATCCAGTTACAAAATCTATGGTAATGTGCTCCCATTTTCTATTTCCATTCTGGGATCGGTAAGGGTTGAAGAAGTCCAGCCGGTCTCTGATGCTCAGCTTTAACTTGTTGGCAAACTAAACATCGATAGATAAATCGGACAATCTTCATTTTCAAGCTATTCTACCAAAAATGCTGCCGGATATTACGATACATCTTCGTACCGCCCGGATGAATCGAATACTGAGAACTGTGAGCTTCTGCCATGATCTCCTGTCTGATATCACCACTAGGTACACAAAAATGCCTCCCATGTCGAAGTGTACCATCCTCATGGATACATAACTCTGGTCTTCGCCCTGCTCCACATTTTGCCCTAAGCCGCTGAAGCTTAGAATCCGCAAACTGAGCTAACTTGATCCTCTCAACTATACTGGACTGAAATTGTATACTGGCCATCAATGCCACATTGGTAGGAAGGACAACTTCTATACCCATCTTCTGAAGATCTGCTAATAACTCTGGTTGTGCTGTTAGAAAATAAATCCCGGCCCTCCTGCTCAATTCATCTACAACGACGTTGGCCTTCCCAGGATGATACTGCAGGTTGATATCATAATCCGCAAGTATCTCTAGCCATCTCCTCTGACGCATGTTAAGATCATTCTGGGTAAACACATACTTCAGGCTCTTGTGGTCGGTGAAAATCTCTACCATATCTCCATATAAGTAATGTCTCCAAAGCTTAAGTACAAATACTACTGCTGTCAGTTCCAAGTCATGGGTCGGGTAATTCCTCTCATGATCACGAAGTTGTCGTGACGCATAAGCTATTACCTTCCCATGCTGCATCAAAACACATCATAAACCTCTGCCTAAAGCATCAAAATATACTAAAAATCCCCCGGTTCCATCTGAAAGCGTGAGAATGGGTGCCGTCATCAAGCCTCGCTTCAACTTCTCAAAAGAATCCTGATATTTTGCTGTCCAAGCAATATGCATATCCTTGCGGATCAACTGGGTCATAGGTGCTAAAATTTGTGCAAAGTCTGAAATAAATCGCTGATAATAGCCGGCCAAGCCAAGAAAACTGCGAACTTCTGCAACTGTGCTGGGTATCGACCACGTCTTAATAGCCACGATCTTCTGGGGATCCACTTCTACTCCACCTCTAGTGATGATATGACCCAAGTATGAAATAAGATCAAGCCAAAACTCGCATTTACTGAACTTTGTATACAACTTGTGTTCTCGAAGAATCTGAAAGACAACTCTGAGATACTGCTCATGCTCTGCTTCACTCTTGCTGTAGACCAGGATGTCGTCTATGAACACAATCACGAACTGATCCAAATAAGGCATGAAGATATGATTCATGAGGTCCATGAATACTGCCGGCGCATTGGTTGCTCCAAAGGGCATGACAAGGAACTCCCAATGCCCATACCTGGATCTAAATACCGTCTTCGGGATGTCCTGCTCTCTGACTCTGATCTGGTGGTATCCTAACCGCAAGTCAATCTTTGAAAATACGGACGCCCCTTTGAGTTGGTCAAACAAGTCATCTTTCCTCGGGAGAGGATATCTGTTCTTGATTGTCACTGAGTTCAAGGTACGATAGTCAACACATAATATGGATGTACCATCCTTCTTTTTCATAAGAAGCATCAGGGCTCCCCCAAGGTGATCCACTAGCACGGATGAATCCCTTGGTCCTGAGTTCTTCAATCATCTTATTCAAGATCTCCAATTCTGACGGTGCCATCCGGTAGACTCTCTCTGACACTGGTGCCGCTCCGGGGATCAAGTCTATGGAGAACTCGATCTTTCTCTCTGGTAGCATACCTGGAAGCTTCTCGGGAAAAATATCGAGAAACTCTTCTACAACTCTGGGAATCGAACTGCCTCTGCAACTGCCATCCGCAATACTGGAGGAGAAGGTTCTACTCTGCCTCAGAAAAATGAAAATTCTGGCTCACCAGGAATACTAAAAATAATCTTGCTGATATGGCAATCTATTCTAGCATACTGGAACCTCAACCAATCTATCCCTAAGACCACATCATAATCGGCCATCGGGAATTCAATCAACCTAGCAGAAAACTCTCTACCGCTAACTACGATCGAACACGAGAAAATACTCTATCTACTCCCACAAGTCCGTTACCAGTAAGTATATTGAGCCTTACTGATAATGACTCAGGATCCAATCATATCCGTGTCATGAATCGTGCAGACATAAATGAATGCGATGCACCAGAATCAAATAACGCTGATGTTGGAAAGGATTTGACGAGAATAGTACCTGCCACTACCTCACCTGACGCTAACTCCTCCTCCATGGTCAAAGCCATCACTTGACCATGCCCTCTGGGTGCTGGTCCCCTCTGCTGGAAACCTCTCTGGCGGTTCTGGGTCTGAGCTTGGACTTGTGCATACTGCTGGGGGTTCTGCTGCTGAAAGGCTTGGGCCTGAGGCCGCAAGGGCCTCGGATACGGGTGTTGTTGCTGCTGCTGAACTGGTACTAGGGCTGGCCCCCTAACCGAGGGACTAAAAAAGGTCGATGAGGATGAACTACCCCTATTCGGGCAGTTCCCAACCATGTGGTCCAGTGCCCCACAAACCATGCACAAACCCTGTGCTCTGCGATACTCTGACACCACGTGCCCTGGCCTCCCACAATGAGTGCAACCCATTGCGGAAGACTGCTTCTGCTGTTGCTGCTGAGGATATACCGGGGTCGAATGCTGAATCGACGTAACGGAAGCCGCCCGTCTCGAAGCTCCAATGGTCAAGGCCGTAGATGTCGGGGCTGGTACTGACGACTGGTTCATCTGGCTGTGAGGCCGCTTCCGACCTCCGGTCCGGTCCATCATCCTCTTGAAGGTATACTCATGCCTCCTAGCTGCTCTCAACACTGCATCAAAATTCTGATGCTCAAACTGCTCCACCGCCAGTAAAATCTCCAGGTGGAGTCCCTGCTGGAACTGCTGAGCCCTGTCGAACTCGGTTGCCACCAAGGTGGGAGCAAACCGACTAAGCCTGGAAAAATCGGTCGCATAACCATCGACCGTCCTGCCCATCTGCTTCAAATTAGTGAACCTCGTCTGTAAATCATATCGAGCTACAGCATCGAAGTACTTGGTCTGGAATCTCTCACGGAATACTGTCCAGGCAATAGGTGCCACTAATCCAACGGCCTGTGCCGTCCACCAGCTGCGGGCTAGATCCAATAACTGCAGGCGCACCACGGCCACCTTCTCGTCTTCTGGAGTCCTGGCTGCTTCTAGAATAACCTCAGTGTCTTGCAGCCAAGCATCTGCGACAATAGCATCTTCGCTACCATCGAAGATGGGAGGGTTCAAGCGCTTGAAGCTGTTGGTCACAATGTTACCTTGATGACCACCTCTGTTCAAAGCATCTTGTACTGTCTGGTGCAATGCATCACCTCGACGGTCCTGTGCTGCAAGCAATTCCCTGATGAGTCCAACCAAGACTCTATCATCCTGCCTCATAGGCTGGACTGGCTGTACTGGGGTTTCTAGACCTCCGAGAAGCATGACTCGGGAAGCTGCTCCTGAGTGCTGAGCTTGATCCTCTTGTTACGGGGGTACTCGTTGAGCTCCTTCCGGCTGATTGGAAAGACCAGGAGCAGTGCCACCGAAGAAGACGACACAGGGAACAATAAGGAAGGACCAGGACAGATCAAAGATACAAGCATGTGATCAGGTCAATATTTCAGGAGTTTAGATAATATGAGCAGAGATCAAGGGCGAGTACTGATTGAGACATCTACTCGGTAAACCCTCACATATCTTAATTCACAAGACCTGTATGGACCACCACTTAAACAGTGTCACGCCCCAGATCCAGAATACTGGAGAGCGGTGGAAGGCACAGCCAGCTACGTATATTGAAGTACAACCCACCTCGCTATACGGTCACGGCTGTCTAGATACGTGAGGGTTTAACTACAAGCCATCAGTCTCTTATGGTCATAAACAAGCCTATTGTCTCAAGCAAGTAATAGCAGTTACAATATATCAGAGCACCAAATATACAATAGTAAGGTGTCTCATACATAACATATTTGGATGATCATAAAGCTAGTCATACAAAACGTGAAGACTAGCAAGAGTTTCAGTTATACATGATCAACCCTAGGATTTGTCAATCATGTTACAGCCCGTAGGCAGACAGTAAGTAAAATGCAATAGAGCTAACACATGCTCGTCGGCTAAACGCCTAAAAAGAATAATTTTACAATGGAGTAGAAGAGCCAAAATATAACCCACTCGTTGCCAGGGTTACGCCTGGTGGTCACCATCTGGCTGGAAGGTAGAGAGATCCTCTGGAGCTGCTCCAGTATCTGGCCACGCAAAACCAGCTGGGTCAGATCCCAGAAAGAGCAAGTGCCACAGAGGAGGCTTCACTTAAGATCTAAAACCAGCATATCAGAATAATAAAATAAGAAGATAAATAAGACATGAATCTAAATAGAGCAATAAATGTCAAGAAGGTGAGAAATCATTCAGGTCAGTATAAAGGGTAAGCATGAACAATCATGTTTCAAGATAGCCATGTACTGGAACAAGACAAGGCTTAGACTGGTTAGACTCCATCCATCATTCTCGGCCAAGCAATAAGTACGGCTTGATACTTTAACTAACTAGGGTTATCACAAGCCTAGTTACTAGCAAGATGCAATGAGATTGTTTCAAAAGCCACAAGCCCTGCAGACCATCCAGGTTATCCGGACGCAATTAGGGGGTTGAGTTCATGTGGGTACATCATCCAGGAAATGCATGTACCCTTAGTAGCTTAAAGGGTAAAACACATGACAGTGTGCTGGAAATGTGCCCTAATCGATGGCAGGCTACAAATTCCATGATGGGGCGCCCAGATAACGGGATTGCCTGTAGCTGGGAAATCTCTTCATGACTACTGGATTATTCTAGTTATTAGTCTTAGTCAGTTTAAGTAGGTACCCTTAACCGTGGTACTAAGGGATCCTTGCCCTAGACATGATGCAAGACAGTTCTGGTTCATTTGTATAAACACAATCATCCACGGTGTCCAGGTCATTCATTCTTGTCATGCCATGCTTCTTGTCATGTCATGCTTGCCGTCGCAAGAACATTCAATTGTTCCCATCATGCTTGCTTGTCATGTCATGTCATGTCAATTACTTGTTATACAATGCCGTGAATAATTATCATTCTAGTCATATCCATCAATTTGTGATTATAACAAAAGTGCAAGAACATAACAAGGCAACGAAGTATGCCAAAGGGCTCAAGACTCTACGTGGCGAACCTCTACGCTAGGCCAAGGTGCCCCGAGCGTAAATTGGCTCTACGCGGGCAAGAAAAAGGCAAGATAGCTCTACATGAGCAAGGCTATGCGCGAGCAAGACTCTACGCGAGGAAACACTCTACGCGAGCGAGCACACCACGCTAGCGGGACCTTATGCGAGCGAGACCCGAGCGAGACTCTACGTTAGTGGGTGTAACCCCTGCGTAGAGTTCGAATGAACTCGGCGTAGAATAGACTACGCGTGAGCGTAAAGGGGGACACTACGCAGGCACGTTAAGACGTGTGCGTAAAAGAGTAACACTACACAGGCACGTGAAAACGTGTGCGTAAAAGGAGAAAAATGCTACGCTGGCACGTAAAACGTGGGCGTAAAGGAAAGTCACTACGCGAGCACGTATGAACATGTGCGTAAAGGACTCTTCTTCTCCCCCAAGGTCGAGACAAGCAGTCATGGGACTCAAAAACTCAAGAAAACCCCATCTCGGCCGAGACTTGATGAAGTCCAGCCATTCAAAAGCCAAACTTGCGCAAAATCGAAACTCCCACCACATGGAAGTCTCCATTTCGAAAACAGCCATGTTTAGAAGATCAAAACCATGAGGATCAAAAATACTAAAAATCTAGATCTACAAAAATCTATGCACCAAAATGGAAATCTTCAAGTTCTAAAGTAGTTTAAGAATCATGCTAAGAAGCCATTGGAACCATCAAAATGGGTTCTCAAGTGAAAGCAAGTTGCACTTGCCTACTGGGGTGGTCGGTAGAGAAATGAAGAAGAAGAAGAAGAGTAGTAATGAGTAAATGAATGAGGAGAGAGAAGGGTTGTTGGGTTAATAAATGGGGGATGGTGGTAGGTAGGGGTTTGCATACTAACCCAAACCAAGCCAAACCAACCGAACACAACTGAACCCGATGCATGCCCAAGCCAGAATAGACCATACGAGCCATGAAATGCCAACTAACCCATGCCAATGCAAAAACCCAAGACTGGCCAGCCGCACAAGTCGAAATACGGGTCCGAGATACGTATATGCATACCAAAATACGTATAACGAAATCCGAGGGTGACATACATGCCATGGGCTTAACAGATGATGTCACTAATATTCCCGAAATCACTAACATGTTTCTACTTAAACTTAGCGTTGTCCTATTTGTTTATTAAACTTTATCATATTACTATACTGCTTTGTTTGTCTAATATGTTATTTGCAGACAAGGTACATATGATCAAACCAGGACATATACAATGAAGAATTATTATTGGTCCAAAGACGGTATTATATAAGAATATTTCTATGAACCGCACCACCCAACGACCTATTCGGAGCCTCACACTAGGGGAAAAAGGCATCTTCGAGTCTGTTCAAAGACGTCATCAAAGGGCTATTGGTTTGTCTAAATTATTCGATCTGTATTTTTTTTCCTTTCTTGACTCTATATTATTTTATGAGTCGGGATCACTGGCATTTAGAACTTTATCCACACAAAAATAAACCTATCTTTTTTCCAAACCAAACTAATATCTGTCATGACCGGTACCTGCTTTTCGGGATGCGAATGCGTATCCAAGTCCAGCCTATGTCGCAGTATCGACGGTAGAACGATGTCTAGTCTACAATAAATAAAAACTCATAAAATATAAATTTATTTGCTCATTCATAAAATTAAATCAACTTTACAATATTTAAAGATTATATTTGAATGAAATACAAGGTCTAACAAAATATAAAATAACTAATTCAACTATCTACTAGTCTTCTAAGGTTTTGGCCTTCAATTACACCCGTATCTCTCCAATGCTAAGAGTAGCCACGACTAACCTGAAAAATTGATTTTCGGTCAGGAATAGAACGAGTACATTCTAACAGCAGTTCCAACAATAATAATACTGAAATACATGATGGGTGGATAAACAAATAATCATGGTATAAAACATGTGAGTAAAAACAGGATAGTATGGTAATAAAGACAAAGAAGTAATATGAACAATAATAAACAACTGAAATAGAAATAGTAATATATAGCACGGCTGCATTTAATTAGTAAGTTAAAATACCACTTTCGATATTTGAACGGCTAAGTGGTAATTCCGGCCAACCGCACGTGTCGTGTGCGACTGCTATTCTCCATGAAAGACAATTGAGATGGAAAGGGTAGTTCACACGTCTACTAAGATATTTCTTCGTCCGAATAGTACTCATGGATTCGAACAGGTCATGAATATGGTAATACAATAGCCACGAAAAATAACATGTAAAGAATCCATAACTACTATATCGTGTGACCATCGTGTCGAAAATCAATGTAAGATAATACTACATACACGAATCATAGAAGTTACCAAATATGAAAACTTTCATAAATATACTCGCCCAAGGTCCTCTGTTGGTGAAACCGATAATCCCGTTGGATCCAGAATTGTCCAATTGGCTAGGATCGATGTGAGAAAGTTTGGATTCGACAAAGAAAATATGAATACGATTAGATTGGTGATGATCAAGATTAATCTAACTGAATAGAAAATTTAAAAAGGAAAATCCTAATAAAAGTATATATATTTATTTTATTAGAAAATACTTACAACTATTTTGGAAAATAATTTATAATACTAATGATTTTACTAGTCAAGATACTTTTAGATAGTAAGTGTATTTTATCAATAAAATGTTTAGACGTATAATAGGTATTTAAAACCTTTTTAAGAAAAATATTTGTTGTATAAAGCTAATGAATATAAATCTTTATTAGTAATTTAAGAAAATATTTGCCAGATAAACGTCCAAAACTAATAAAGCCCACAAAATTACTAAAAATAAAACTTTAGGTCTTAAAGCCATATATATATATATATATATATATATATATATATATATATATATATATATATATATATATATATATATAAAATATATATATAGATTTTATATATATATATATATATATATATATATATATATATATATATATATATATATATATATATATATATATATATATGGTATAAAACTTATTTAATATAAATATACGTTTCAAAAAGCCCATCTAAAACTAACTTATTTAGATTATTTTAAAATACTTGTTTGTAAATTCTATCTATATATTCTTCAATAATATATAGAAAAAGTCTAACCTAAATTATTCATATGGCCCAAATTAATTTAGCTTACTAATATAATATCCCAAAAGCCCTATATTTGATTAATAAATTTCACATTATTCAAAATAATATAATAACTCAATATTCTTTCAAGAACCAAAACCCACAAGTTATACTATAAAATAAAATTAATATATCCCAAGCCCACAAAATTTATATATCAAACTCATTTATATCAGCCCAACTAATAATAGTTAAACCCAACTTAACATATATAGGCCCAAAATATCATTTAAACATTCTAAACAAAGAATGATATATTTAATAGACTTAATGTACAAGTCTGACCATAGGCCCAATTTTCATATTGGGCCCAGCTAACTAATCAGTTAATAATAATAATAATAATATTGATAACAATAATAATAATAAAATAATTGATAGTAATAGCAGTAACAATACATATATATAATATGCTAATTAATACCTAATAAATATGACATAAGCAGTGATTACAACTTATTATTACAGCAATAGTATTAATATTAATTTATTATTATACAGCTACTGTAGTGTCCCGTTCCTACATCGTGCCCCGTTCTCCGTCCACGGGGTGCGCGAGAAAGGAACACTGTCGCTATCGATTCGGTCGGGACCAATAGGTTGGGATCGATCGAATCGGTCGAACGGGAACGATTGAATTAAGATCCTTTTCTCGTTAAGGCATCTTCAGAATAAAGTCCCATATTCAGCGGGTTCTGCCTCGAGGATAGACTCTGCGGCTGAGTCGGAAGAGACCTCGCGTTGCTCTGTTTTTCATGCCGCATTTGCGTTGGTTTTGGCTTTGGTTTTTTGAATGTGTTTTCTTGAATATTTTCGTGAATGTTTTCATGGATTGCGTTTCAAACTCGCATTTACATATCGAACTCCTTGAATAATACAGTATTCTAATCAGTTGCTTGTGCGATTTCAGGTAATCGCGTAGACGACATCTAGCACGACCAACAAGTCTCTTGTCTCGAACAAGAATCAAGGTGAGTGGCTGACCTCCTTCACCTCGACCCTATGTCTCAAAAATAAGAACTCAAGATAACTGTATCAAATTAGAACGATTTACTCGAAAAACACATGTTTTACGCTCAAAAAGAGAAAAGATAAGGTACTAGAAAAGAGATAGCATTATTTCATGATCTGCAAAACTAAAGAAATGAATCGATTATAAAATTGTCGCAACGATACCATAAAATGTGCCTTAAATCACTTGTTAACATAGCACGGTCATGGAAAACTTGTATACAAGGGCAATTGTTTCTTCGAACGGTATTCTGAGGCCACGGGACTGATCCGGCTTAGGAAGAAACACGATAGCTATGCTGGATTGTACCGCGGGTATTCGGTGCTCCTTCAACGGGGATCCTACCCGCGTTGAACGTGCACCATCTAAACCAAGCTATGTCTAGAATGGTTTTCATGCCAATGACCACCAAAATTATGCACTAGTTAAACTTATGTTATGCCATATGACAGATAGAATATGGTAAGCTTTATGTTGCACGGCACGCTCTACCGTGGGTATGTTCTAGCTTAAATTCTTCTTATTTATGTTTCGTTAAACTGCTTGCATGAAACTGACAAGGATGGCTAGAAAGATCGCTAAAACAGTTGCATATTTTATCTAAATTCTTGAACCAAATAAAAGCATGGAAAATAATTAGCCACTCACTAGTACATGTTGATTGTACTGATCCTCGCTCTCCACGGGTGCTATAAATCAGGAGGAGCATGCCGTATAACTGAAGGCAGCGTTCGTGTGTTTTCAAGCTTCGTCCGTGCGTGCGAAGCCTTGACTCAATCTCTTTTGAAGACTCTGCAACTGTCCAAGCTGAGATGTCTCGACTCTTCCCTATCAAAGGTGTCTGTATACTTTGGTTGTATAAAGGGGTGCGATATATGGAACGACTATCTCATCGACGTTCATTTTATAATGGAGTCAGTTTGTAGCCCGCGCTGCACCTTTGTATCAAGTCTATAACATAATGTTTATTATCAATAAAGCTCAAGTTTCTTTTATATAATGTGTTTAATTTACTATGTGCACTCTCTTGTTATTGTGTTTCAGATAACCTTATGACTATGCCTTGTGCGATCGTAACTTAGGTTCACACGGTATCACGCCCGGGAGACGACTATCAATTCTTTGGAATCGTGGCGTGATAGCTACCAATGCTATTACTCTGATAAAATTTAAAATAAGCAACTAACATTTAGTCCCTACTTCAACAGAGAGTTTCTTCCTCTCTATGAAGAGAGCAAAGAGAGAGTTTTCTTCCTCTCTATGAACCGAAGGAGAAGAAGAAGAAGACAGAGCAAGTGAAGGAGAGAGGAAGAAGAAAAACTCACCCAGGGGTTGTGAGTGGAGCCACCGGCGATCGTGGGGCAACGTTCGTGGGGTTTCGCCGGGAGCGGCCCTCCGCGTTCGGCAGCGACTGCGCGGACGGTACACGACATCGGAGCTGAACCGCACTACACCAAATTTCCTTATTTTTGACACTTTAGGTTTGCAAAAAATGATGGACGGTGATAGTAGCTTTGTTTTCAACTGACCAAAAACGTCGATTTCTGTTAAAACACCATCAAAATAAAATCCCAAAAAATAAGCGCTAAACTTGACGTTGTTTTCCCTATTTCCCGTAGGCTTTTCCCCCTCTGTCATCTTTCTCTCTCCTCTCACAAAAGAAAAGGCTTCATCAAAACACAAAAAAATCTCAATCAAAAGAAAAAGGGGTTCTCCACTGTAAGTATTCCTTCTTCTTTTTTTTCACTGTGATTCTATGTTTTATTTTATTTTTGTTTCATACTTTAAATCTAGGTTTGAAATCCTTTCTCTATTGATTCTTTAGAAAAAACTTGGCTATTGACACCAATAATCTCTTCTAGTCGTCGGAGCTCCTCCTTTGCTGCATCCAGTGAGGATACCATTGTCGAAGAGCAGCCGTGCAGAGGATAAGGGAGCCGTCGGAGCTCCTCGTCTGTCGCCTCTATTGAGGATATCGCGATCTATTTTTTTCTATTTTTTCCTCTAGTGATTGTAGCTTAGTCTAGCGATCTACTGGACCAAACTGCAATTTTATTTTCTAGGGATGGGATTTCTATGGAATTAATCATTAGGCCTGATCCAGGAGGATCTCATATTAGGTTTACGATTGGGATTCTTATTCCTAATTTAGGTTGGAAAGAGCTATGTAATCCTAAATGTATAGGATATCCTCCTGGATTATGGCCCTAAGATTTTGTGATAATCTTTATTGTTGTTGCGTTATGTTAACAATGTTGATAATAAGTTGTTTTTTTGTAGGCCCACAAAACAATATGTTGGATCCATAATTATTTGATAGGATCCTGACAGGTTGATCGATTTATCACTAAACTACCATAATAGTGTTTTTTTTCTTTTGTATGACATGAATATACAACAATATATCGAACAATTCCCTGAATGATGCAAAGAGGGATCGGATGCCAAAGATTCCAATTATCCTTTTTAAAAAAAAATCTTGGAGTCTATTATATAGACTATCCAAGTTCGTCTACCTAGATTGGCTTGGTTAGATGACATACAATTTTAGCTTGGCCTTTGGATGACTATATACTCAATGGACCATCCTGTGTTCTTCATGCTAGAATGGTTTTCCTTATATGCAATTTTGTATGGGTGCTTGTGTATTAGCCTGATTTTCTAAGTTCTTTGTAATCAATATATTATCTCTGCCTTTGATTTTTTTAAATTTATTTTGTTTGTTGTGTTTGCGCATTGTTTTTAGTTATAAAGAGGTGTTCCAATGGGAAGCTAAGTTGTTGTAAGTAAAGTCCTTAACTGTAATACATTTTATTACATTTTATTGATGGTTTTTTATATTTTATTGGTAGATGTCTTCAATACCCCCAAGTAAGGGACGGATGGATGCACCTCAATTTTGTATGGGTGCTTGGGTGCCAAGGAAGCACTTCTAATCCATCAGGTATAAACTGAAACTCTTTGTCTACTCTTTGGCTACTACAATTTGATATTGCATACTTCCAAAATATGATGTTTTCAGTAAGATGGTTTCAGTTCTCAGAAAAAGATGGTTTCATTTCTCAGTAAGTTGGATTTAGTTCTCAGTAAAAGATGGTTTCAGTTCTCAGTAAGATGGTTTCAGTTTACTCTTTAGCTACTACAATTTGATATTGCATACTACAATTTGATACTGCATACTTCCAAAACATTATGTATACCTTATATTGATAGCTGCACATTGTAGTTCAAGTAGGATTATAGGAACATTACTTATATTGGATGTCGAAGAAGCATGCATTCTTTTCTCCTTGCAAAGTTGGAATTCATGGTTATGCCTATAAACCTGACATTTTGTTTGAAGATTATTTGTTGTTTTAAAATCAACATGTATGATAGCATACTTCCAAAACTTTATGACATTCTTTCAAACATTCTGACATTCCAAAACTTTATCATCAAGAATGTCACTTTACTCTTTCAAAGAGTATCAATTTACTCTTTAGCTTATTATGGCATTGTATGCAACTGAGTCTTGTACAAACTGATAACAAAGTATCAGAGTATTTGTTTACTCTTTCAAATAGTATCAGTCTACTATTTGATAGAAAAGAATTGTATGATGAAATGAAGCTGTTGTATTCTCTACAATTTGTATCCCAATCTTTAACATCTATTAGATACGTTAGTTGACTTGGTAGTAGTTAAGAATGTTTGTCATAATGTGATGTACATCTATATTAATGTATGTGATAATGTGACTTGGTAGTAGTTAAGAATCATCAATATTCTCCTTTTGATACAAGACACAACCTTGACATCCAATGGTATCATCGGGATAATATTGATAGTGAAGATCCATTTGCATACAACTCATGAATGCCCTTTGGGTAGAGGAATAATGTCTCATGTTCCATTGAACCAAAGAGTTTAATAACAACTGTAACTTTTCATCAGTACTTTACGATACATATATTACTGAATGATAAAGATAGTAGATTATTGACGTCTCACATATTATATATATAAAATGAAACATTTATATTTTAGGCTTAAGGTGTGTTTAAACTTAGTTCTTGTATAATGTAGACGTCAAATTAAGAAGTATGATATCTCATGGACACATACCTTTATGAGTATATGCAACTGGAAACTCTCTTTCTTCAGGCCTACTAGGTAAAACTTCTAAAGCCTCAATATGATATCCACTATAATACAGTTTTATGTGAATACTAGACATAGGCAAAACGACAAAAAAACAATAACAATAACAAAAATAAAGAGAAATAGGATTGTAAGAAGTATCATGATTCCTCAGGTCTCACCTATCCATTTTTATTCTTATTTTTGTTTGGTTGTGGAATGAAATGATGTTATAGCATGGCTTAACTTTCTCAATCATGCAAGAATAGATTGCACCTGACCATTCCCAAAATTATTTCTTATGTTACAAGTTTAGTAATTTGGTACCAGAGAAGAAGGCAAAGTTTGAAACTGTAGTAGGGTTATTAAGTAATTAGTTTGTTGGAGAATCTACGAAATTCTTTAGATATTAAGATGAGGAGAGAGAGAAATTTGGAGTCGATATATTCCCTTGAAATTTCAAACACATACTTCTTGATGATTTTATATAATAAACGGTTGTATAATTTGCTTACTATCCTTGGGCATAAATGTTATTGGTGATTATCATATGTTGGTACTTTTAGAGAAGCTATTTACATATTAGTTTCTGTAAAGAAATGGTTGATGTTGGCATGTAGCATAATTGAATATTTAGTGATAGCATAAGTAGCTTCATTTATGTACATTCTTAACACATGAAATCTCTTCCATCAAGTCACAAGTGGTTGTCTTAGTATTCTTGGTTCATGTTCCAGGCTATTGAAAAATGAATTTCAGTCTTCTCTTAAGTTCATGTTGAAAATGGAGAGCTTATTCAAGTTTCACGGTAGATTCTCCTTCATTTTTTAATCCTAAGCACCAAAAACTACTGACATAAGTCTAGAAGTACCGTTATCTAATCTAAAACCTGCTACGTTACAGCTATGAAGCCAATGAGTACTACAAGCCACATCATGATTATATTTATGACACAGTAAGTTTTGTGTTTTACATGTATTCCTTAGTTATTCTTTGCAAAGAAATTTATACTTACATTTTCTTATAAACAACTGAATATAGTTTAATTTGAAGCGTGGAGGCTAGTGAATAGCAATAATGCTTATGTATTTAACTGATAATGTTGAAGGTGGTGACACACACTTTCCTATGGTTAGTTTGTCGACTAATATTCCTTTAGTTTTTTTTTGTTACTTGAATATTCTCTTACAGTTCACCTATAAAATGTCATTCTTTAGAGTTGAAATGGGCATGCTTTTTCCCTTAATGATGGCATGTAGTTTTATGTGACGTGTTATAATAAATATCACATGGACAATGCTATGAATCTTCTTTAATTATTAAAATGTTTTTTCACTTCTTTATTATTGCCTCATCTAGGAGACTAGCACCTAGGCAGTTGATTCGGATCAAAAGTAGTCAAAGATTTTATTCTATCCTTCCTTGAACTTGTCCGACCTAGGTTTGCACACCAAATCAGACCTCATTTTATCATTATAAGAGTAGGTTCTACCCTTCTTGGAACATTCATGACTTAGGGCTTTGAACCATAGGTCCATACCTGACCAAAAGGGTTTTGTTTGAATGATTTTTTACTTAGATATGTGGTCATGATCAAAAGGTTTTGTTCGTAGCATGGGTGGAGGTGTGTCGAAGATTGAGATTCGTGCTTCAGTGGCAAGTAGAGAGATTGCTCATCAACAACTACAAAAAACAAGGTTATGGAGACAGATATAAGTACACTCAAAGAACAAGTAGCCACACTCATGCAAAAGGCTAATGTTATGTTATCAAGTTAGTCAACATCATAGCTTCGCAATACTTCTCAGGTAAAATGAAATTTGCACATGAATTATTTACTTTTTATGTGACATTGTACTCTATTTTGACATTCAGATTCTAGTTGACCATGCCCTTGCGTATATACATAAATGTCCATATGAGATTACTTAAATTCTTGGTTGACCATGCCCTCGCTAACTAACGGTTTTGAGATTAATGCAGAAGTTAGTTTTGAATTATAATTTATTATTATATAAATTGATTGATTTGGTGCTAGTAGATTACTTGTTCATAGTTTATTGGATGTTTATGGTTTATATTTTTTAACTAAGAAGAAAACCCTATGACTCGTGCTTCTTTCAAGAGGTGGCCTTCCTCCTCATAGTTGGATTCTTATGGTTTATATTTGTTAACCACGGAGAAAGCCCTATGACTTGTGCTTCCTTCAAGGTTCTCCTTGTAGTGAATGTCACTAGAGATTTAACTGTAAAAGATATTGGATTTATTCCAACCTGGAATGGAGACTTAAGACACCAAGGAAATCTGGAATGAATGGATAAATTGAGCCTTTAACTGTTAAATGTTGGCCTCTTCCGATATTAGCTAAAATAACCTCAGAGACCTTATCAAAGAAGAAATTACAAGAAATCACATAGTAAGGAGTATACTAGAAAATCATAACCAATCATATATGATAATTGAACCTAGATTGGGTTCTGTATGAAGTTACCCAATCTGAAGTCTCATATGACAATCAGATGATGAAACAATGATCAAAGATGATCTAGTTTGCTTGATCTGACAATTTTTGATACTCTGTTGACCTTGATTTTGGTTTGTCTGTCCCTGGTTTTGTGGGGTAATGGCCAGGCCAAATGGTGTTGGATTTTAGGGTTCTGACGTTGGTTTTGCTGGATGATGTCCTGGCCAAATGGTGTTAGATTTTGAGGTGCTTGGCCTTGGTTTTGATGGGTAATGGCCTGGCCACTTTTGTCACCCCCGTTTTTCGTTTTACGTATTTTCAGTATACGTGTACGGAATTCTGACCCATATTGTGACTTGTCTTAACTAGCTAATCTTGGTTTAATCTTAACTTGGTTTAATTTGGGTTGGTTCAACTTGGTTTGGATTGGTTTGAAATTAGAAGGATTTTATATAAAAACCAAACGATCCTCTCTTTCTCTTCCATTATTTCATTTCTCTTCATCTTCATCCTCTTCATCTTCCTCCAACCTAAGGCAAGTACATCTTGCCAAATGTTGGACAAATGTTATTTTGTTTGTTCTAAACTATTCCTTACATGATTCTAAGCATTTTTAGAACTTGGCATTTTTTATTTTGGTGGATAAATTTTTGTAGATCTAAGTTTATAGCCTTTTCGGTTTTCTTGGGTTTTGATCTACTAAATTTCATTATTTTCAAGTTTTGATTGTTCTATGTTGTAAAAAAATTGATTTTTACCAAAAATGGATCTTTAAAAAGTTAGATTTCAACTTGTTTTGGAGAAGTTATGGCCAAAATAAGATTTGGACATCTTCTATGTCATCTGTCATGATTCTGGCAGAGACGATGAATAGTACCGCAGGATGAATAGTGCTGCATGGATGCATAGTGCTGCATGGATGCATAGTACCTATGGATGAATAGTGTCGTAGGAATGAATAGTGTCGCATGGATTTATAGTGCCGCATGGAATGAATAGTGTCGTAGGAATAAATAGTGTCGCATGGCTTGCATAGTGCCGCATGGATGAATAGTACCGCAAGAATGAATAGTACCGTATGGCTTGCATAGTGCCGCATGGATGAATAGTGCCGCAGGAATGAATAGTGCCACATGATGAATAGTACCGTAGGCTTGCATAGTGCCACATGGCTTACATAGTGCCGCAGGCTTGCATAGTGCTGCAAGAATGAATAGTGCCGTATGGCTTGCATAGTGCCACATAGTGTCTGTTTTTTGTTGTTTTATGTCCTATTTGGCTGATTTGTGGCCAGAATTTCTTCCAACTTCCAACATGAAAGTTGTAGATATTTTCCTTGGCTTCAAGAATATGTTACAAACTATTTTATGCAAGTTTCTTTCATTCTTGATATGGAGCTTATGATTGCATTGTATGTTTTTTATCTTGGCCTAAATTGCGACGACCCTACTTAATAGTTTGACATTTCTTTAATAAATGAATTTCTTAACATAATTTGATAATATTGTACAGTTAGAGAATGATTGTACCCCTCTCATACCCTTAACACTAGCACAGATTCAATTGGTGTTTTAGGCCAAGTAGTTACCTCATTTATTCCTTCTCATATGTTATGATGCACCTTTTATCAAGATCTATCTACAAGCTTTCTTACTTCTATGATTGCTTAACATGATAGTGACCCATGGTGGGGCACTCATGATATATGTCTTTCTTCTTTGCTTAACACGATAGTGACCCGTTGCGGTGCACTCAAGTTACATGTCACTTCTTTGCTTAACATGATTGTGGTCCGTCGTGGCGCACCCTAACAAGTACTCTTAACATGATAATGACCCGTTGTGGTGCACTCCAGACAAGTAACATGATATGACATGACATTAACCATGAATGCTGTTGCGACGGCTTTATTGGCTTACAAGTAATGAATGATTTGGACACCGTGGGTGTTTCTCTTGAGTGTGTTTGTACAAGCTACATGTTTTGTATTGCATCATGTCTAGGACATGAATTTCTGATTTCCCACGGTCAGGGATTCATACTGAATCTGGCTAGGATTAATGACTAGATTGATCAAGTAGTTCATATAGGGAGGTATTCCGGCTACAAGCAATCCCGTTATCTGGACGCCTGCTCTGATGGACTTGCAGCCTGCCAACGAGTAGGGCACATTTCCAGCCCACTGTCATGTGGGGCACTTCATGAAACAAGTAATATGCACACAGTCATATGTTGTACCCCCAAGTCACCTAATAACTCTCTTAGGGTACATGTCTCCTGGGCGATGTACCCACTATTATATGTACATGGGATATATTTTTCTCCTGGGCGATGTATCCACTATAAATCCTTGTAACTTGCGTCTGGAAAACCTGGATAGTCTACAGGGCTTGTGGCCGTAAGGATACCTCGTTGTATTTTGCTAGTAACAAGGCTTGTGATAACCCTAGTTAGCTAATGTATCAAGCCGTACTCATTGCTTGGCTGTGTTTGATGGATGGAGTCAGTCCAGTCCAGTCTAGTTTTGTCTAGGCAGTGTCCGTATGTTTATTTCAGTACACTATGGTTTATGCTTACTTTCATCGATGAAAGGTCGGAGACAAAGTTCTGTTCAGGAGAAGGGTTACAACCCCGGTCCTTGTTTGGTTTAAGGGTTGTAACTTGGCTTCCAGAATAGTTCCTAAGTCATCTTATCATTTGTCGTCCTATTCATACTCACATTCTATACATGATCTATGCAATGATCAGAGACTTCCGAATTAGATCCTAAGTCCACTTATCATTGTCTTTCTATATAATTCTTACATGTTCACATGTTCAATTATCTCACAAGCTATACGTGACTCCCTATGTCGGGTCACCATGCTCTTATGACCCGGCTATCTCACAAGTTCACATGTTCAATTGCTTTTACATATTCTCAAGCTTCTGTTTACTTAACATGTCCACAGTTTGCATTATGTCACATGATAATTACTTTATGCTCCAAGATGCTTACTTATTGTTTTCCTATGTTCGGGATAAGTGCATTGGTAGTGCATGAGTCTCGATCTGCCCTTACTCATTTGTATCTCTAATTGTTGATGTTAATGATTGCTGGTTTTAGTTCATAGTTTGGCTTCCTTTGTGGTACTTGCTATTGGGGGTCTGACCCCACTAGTTTTGTTTGGCCAGATCTGATAGAGAAGTCCAGAGGATCTTCCGCACCATCTACTCGACGGTGACCATCCGGAGCACCAGAGTACCCAAGTGGGTTTCTCATTTTATTCTCCCACTGGTTATGTACATTATTCTTTTGTGGCGTTTAGCCTTCGAGCACGTGTTTAGCTCGTGTTTTGGTCCTTGACATTTAGCTTACGGGCATAAACTTGATGTGCGTATTCTAGACTGCAGCTAGAGCTATCATGTATGACTAATATTGTTGCTAGTTTATCCATTTTATATTACTAGCTTCATGATCATCCATGTATATATGGTTTGGGACGCTTTACTATTGTATGTCTGATGATCATACTTCTTGTACCTTGTATAATTGTATGTGATTGAGATACCTAGGCTTGTCTTAACCTAGGATTGACTGTTGGCTTGTAGAAGTAACCCCCATGTCTTGACAGCTTATATGTGATTTCAGAGTACTGGTGTACTTTGGTATTGCGTAGCTGGCCATGTCCGTCCCTACTTGCCAGTATTCTGGTCTTGGGGCGTGACAACTTTGCTGGGTAATTATTTAGTCAAATGGTATTTGATATTGTGGTGCCTGGATATCAATTTACTGGATAATATCTTGTCCAGATAGTCAAAAAATAACTTGTGCATGCTCATTGCGAAAGAAGATGGTACACATCAAAAATGTGTTCTGAATACTAATCAAGTGATTCTCAGCTAAGTAGTTGAAAACTCAAGGTTGTGAAAAGTGCTAGGCGGGAGGGACAAGCCGCCTAGCCCAGCTAGGCAGACGCCTAGATTTGGGTTATTCAAAAAATAAAAATGTCACGCCCCAGAACCAGAATACTAGAGAGCGTGGGACAGACACAGCTAGCTACGTACATTGAAGTGAAATCTACCTCGCAATATGGTCACGGCTATCTAGACACATGAGGGTTTATCTACAAGCCATCAGTCTCTTATGGTCAAGAACAAATCTAGTGTCTCAATCTCAAGCAAGCAAGTAAATGTTACAAGATGTTAGATCATCAGATATACAAAGTAAGGCATCCCAAACATTACATATTCAGATGATCATGAAGCTAGTCATATAAAATGTGAAGACTAGCAAGAGTTAAGTCATACATGATCAACCCTAGGATTTGTCAATGATGTTACAGCCCTTAGGCAAACAGAATTTAAGTTTCAACACGAGCTAAGACTTGCTCGGCGGCTAAACACCTCAAAAGAATGATTTACAATAGAGTGTGACAACAAAATAAGAAACCCACTCATTGCCGGGATTATGTCTGGTGTTCCCCATCTGGCTGGAAGGCGGAAATATCCTCGGGTATCACTCCGAAATCTGGCCATACAAAACCAGCTGGGTCAGACCCCAGAAAAGTGCAAGTGCCACAAAGGAGGCTTCATTAAGGAACTAAAACCAGCAGATAATAAAATAGAATAAAAAATAAATGAACAGGCTTAAAAGACAAGAAGATAGGGTTAGAATAAAACAATAGCTTGCATTAAGAGACGGAATATAATTTCCATGCTAATCACGAGCAAGCATTCAGGCACGACCAATCAAGTCCTACGGCTTGCTATCATTAGCTAACTAGGGTTATCACATGCCTAGTTACTAGCTAGATGCAAAGAGATGTTCCCGCAGTCACAAGCCCTACAACTATCCAGGTTATCCAGGCGAGGTAATTTACAAGAGCTACAAGAGTTATCAAGATTACTGGTGTACTTTCAGTACTAATGTTTTCAAGAAGTACCCCACATGACAGTGGGTTGGAAATGTGCCCTACTCGTCGGCAGGCTACAAGTCCCTCAGGTGTGGCCGGGATAACAGGATCATCTTTAACAGAGAAAAATCTCTTTATATGAACTATTTGATCAATCTAATCATTAACCTAGTCAGATTCATTGTGAATTCCTGACCGTGGTAACCAGAAATTCATGTCCTAGACATAATGCAAGACGAGACAGGTAGCTTGTACAGTCACAATCAAGAAAGTCAACCACGGTGTCAAGACAAGAGTTAGTTAGCAAGTCAGGGTAGTTGTCGCAACAGCCTTTCAAGATTATACATGTCATGTCAGGTTACTTGTCATGTCAAGAGTACTTGTCTGGAGTGCGCCTCGATGGACCACTTATCAAGATTTATCAAGACGGGTTCATATTATCATGTTCAAGTCAAGTTCAAATTACTATTTCAAGACTATCAAGTGTCAAGTCGAGTCGTCGCAATTTAGGCCAAGTATAGAAAAATATGCAAAGAAGATCGAGAACACCCATGTGTGATTAAAACTATAAGTCACATATGAACTCTGATTAAAGTGAGATAGGAGATTCTTGAAACCAAGACAAAGATCTACAACTTTTATGTTTTTAGGTTTTCAAGATTCTAGCTCAAAATAGCTTAAACGGACAAAAATAGTCATTTAGAGTGATTCGCGCAAGGGCAAAAGGCACATGGCGTAAGGTGCAAGGCGTACGAGGTGTAAGGTACACGAGGGGTAAGGTGTACGAGGTGCGCTAGGTGCAAGGTGCGCGAACCAAAAGGTGTGCGAGGTGCACGAGGTGCACGAGGTACAAGGTGCACGGAGCAAAAGGTGCGCGATGTGCACACGAGGTGCGCGAGGTATCGTCCCTACCAGCAAGCTTTTGGCCATATAGTTTTAGAAACTTCTAATATCTATAATTAGGGCTAAAGGACTCAAAATTGGGCAAAATAAAGGTCCAAACTGAATGAAATTGAATTCTCTACAACATGGAACAGATCAAAACCAAAAAACTATAAACTTAGATCTACAAAAATGTAGCCATCAAAACCAAAATCTCCAAGTTCTAAAGAGACTTAGAATCAAGCAAGGAAGACAATAGAACAATAAAATTTGAGATCCATCATGAAGCAAGTTGTACTTGCCTAGGGCTTGGGTGTTGGTGGAGAGGAGTAAATGAAGAAGATGAGAAGAAATAAATGAAAGTTATGGAGGAGAGAGAGAGAGAAGTTGCCTTAAATACCAAACCTCTCCATCTCAAACCAAACCAAGCCGAGCCAAGCCAAGTCATGTGGAACCAAACCAAATAAACCAAGGCAAGATTAAACCAAAACTAGGCTAAGCAAGACAAGTCTAACTACGATCCACCTGACAAATGTCAGAAATCGGTACACGTATAATGAAAATACATATAACAGAAAACGGGAGTGACAAAAAAAATAAAATAAACTCTTGAAAACTGTAGAAAAAGTCAATAAAACCCAAAAGCATGCATAGTCGGCCGTCGGGAGGGGGACTAGACAGGCGCCTAGGTGGCATCTTTTAGGCACCAAGCACCTAGCACCTAGGCACCGCTTAGACCTTCTTTTGGAACAATGCTAAAAATTCCACAAGATTGTTTTATGATTTAGAGGGATGAAATATATTTCATGTGAAACAAGTAATATTAGTTGCTAATTATATGAAAATTTTCTAATTTAATTATATCGCATATGTCATGCTTTTTCTCATAAGTATACTTTTATATATTTTAAAATATTTAATGTTGTTTATATTCTTTGTTTAATGGATGCAGGCACGCGATCAGTCTATCTTTTCCAAGACATGTTCCTAAAATACTTTAAAAGAAAACATGTTACTTTTTGATGTTTGAATAATGACGCTCCACGAAATGAAGATGTCTATAATATCATTGTGGACGAAATATTTGACAAAGATGAAATTTTGTTTTATGGGGATGGGAACCTTGGAGATATTGTGCCTGGCGACTAGATTAATTGGCCAAAGTATTTATTCATAATATTAGGCTATGAAGTTATGCAATTAGTTTTTTGTTTTTCTAGTTTTAGTACTAAACACTAAGTAGTAGTACTTTTTTCTTTTCTTTTTTGAATGTATGTGTACAACAAAATACTAAATCTTTATATAACTTCATTTTTGATTATTTATTTATATGCAATATCAGTTGTTTATATACTGAATGATTGGAGTTGTTTATATACTGAATGCTTGGAGTTGTTTATATGCAATATCAGTTAAGGTTACTGAATGATTGGAGTTGAGGTTAAATTATTGGAGTTGTTTATATGCGATATTAGTTGAGGTTACTAAATGACTGGAGTTGTTTATATATCTTTATATGTTTGTTTACAGTTTTTTAATTACATTTACAAAAAATGACTGATCATATCAGTCCCAAAGAAGAAGAAAAATTCACAGGTTATTTGACGGATATAGTTCGTCGATTAATATATGACAGATTTTATCTATCATTTAATTTATTGCATGTTGACGGTTGTCACGACCCGCACCCGCTTTTCGGATACGAGACGTGTCCAAGCCCAGCCTAAGCCGCAGTATCGACGGTAGTACGCTGTCTAGCCCGCAATAAACAAAGTGCTCATAAATACTAACTGCTCATTCACAACAACTAAATCAACTTTACAAAATATAGGAGTTTACATTTGAAGAAGAATGTAAGCTTTTACAATTACAGAAAACTACCACATATCTAACTAGTCTTCTATGGTTTGGTCTTCGAGTCTCTATCTCCCCCTCATATGGTCCATAGCGCAAAAGTAGACACATCATTCTCACCTATAACAACGATCCAGTCAGGAAAGGAGCAGAGTACAACCATATTGTAATTAATGTTGTTAGTCCAAAATAAGTTAGAACAAACGAGAAACAATGATGACAAAGAGTATATAAAGAACTAGAACTAGCCAGGTATGAACGATCAAGATATGAACTAGCAAGATGTAACTAGCAAGATGGGATCTAACAAGATATAAACTGGCAAGATATAAACTGGCAAGATGTAAACTAGCAGGATATAAACTGACAAGATAATGGACTAGATAAAGGAAAAAATAGAAACCACTATATGTGTGAAATACCTATTAATACGTGAACGGCTGGACTAATACCGCACATCATACGATGGCTATCATTCAGTAATTGGTACGGCTAACTCATACGTGGGTGTGTATGACTTAGCTATCATTCGGTAATGGTAATTGGGTTTGTTCACGTATTTACCGAGTATTTCCCCTCCCGACTCTCTAACAATCAATAACGGTCAATGATACACTAAGAAGGATACGATAACTATAGTGTCAGAATTGTGTCTCAATAGAATATCAAGCAATGACTCAACGGGATATCAAACAAGAAAACTATAGAGTAAACATTATAATGAACTAAAACATAAATACAATACTGTACTTGCTTGAATCCTTGCACAAATCATAGTCACAAGCCGAGGATGAGGGGATGCCGATCTATAAGCTATCAACCTATAACACACATCGCACCACAAACCGTGCACGAAAACCACAAATCAATTCTAATGTTTTAGTTCTAAATAGTGGCTAGTTGGGTTACTAATATAATAATAATTAATTTTGTAATAATTCACTTAAAAACCTAATTTAACCTAACAATAATCTGAATATAATCTAAACATGCAAGTTTGGCTATCAAAAGTCGTGTTTTTCAATTTTGGAAACCATGACACGCAAATCGAGACGTACAGTTAACTTTTAGTCAAATACTGTGAACTCTAGATTTTGAAAGTGCATCTTGGTAGATTTCAGTGCCATAAGTGCGCTGGAATTGACTGTGCTACAAAATCACGCTTTGGTCAAAAGATATAGCCGTTATGGCTAATCGTGACCAAAACAGGGATCAACTGATCAATTCTGAGTTCAATAGA
Organism: Iris pallida; assembly: GCA_029216955.1. NCBI lineage: Eukaryota > Viridiplantae > Streptophyta > Magnoliopsida > Asparagales > Iridaceae > Iris > Iris pallida. Next base: position 2,212,063 of record JANAVB010024997.1, read on the forward strand.
ATAAATAAAATACTAGATGAACGAAATAATTTCTAAAAAAATTATATGTCGTAGATCTCTGTGTTAGCTTTCTGAAACTTCAAACAGTTCGTGATTTCGATTTCTGGTTCTCCCTGAATCTCGAAAAAACCAAAACGTGTCATGTTTCATACAACCGACACTCTACGAATTTTTCAGAAATTTAGGTTCAGAAATTACGAAAATAAATTAGATATTCAGAAACTATACCTCAATACGCTTCCAACAAAAAAACGGCACACGAAAATGAGGTCCGAGTTGACGGCAATCGCCTCGGGAAGTCGGGGAATCACTAGGATCAAACTCCAAAAGGAGGAGGCTATAATTAATTAGTGTTTGTGAATATACAATGCATATATATAGGAGAGAGAGAGAGGCGGTTACTGTAGCAGCGCCGACAGGTGGGCCCCCCCGGTGGATTATTGGGTAATTATTTATTTAATTAAAAAAATTATTTAAAAATTATTTTAAGTCCAAATAAATCAAAATAAATTGTAGAAAAATCCAAAAAAATTCTAGAAAATTCTAAAAAATATTTCTAACTGTCTAGAATATAAATAAAATATTTTAACATAAAATATCATCATGTGACCTCACAGTAAATTTTCAAAGCCTATAAAATATTATTTCTATAGGTTTTAATTATATAAAAATTCCCAAAAATTCTAAAAAAATTCAGAAAAATTCTAAAATATTCTAGAAAATATTTTTAGTCATTTAGAGCCCAAATAAAAATATTTGGTCCCGAAATACCCCCGTATGACCTTATAGTAAATCCTGAAAGTCCTTAAAAATTAATAAAACATTAAATATTAAATACCTACAAATATCCAAAAAATGTAGAAAAATATAAAATAGCTAAATAACACATATATAAGCTATTTAGAGATCATATGACCTTAATATGGTCATAGCCCACCTACAAGCTTTGGCATGACTCATAATGACCATAAAATTAATCATAAACAAATAAAATTAAAAAAATAAAAAATTTGGGAAGTGGGCTTACAAATCTACACACCTTAGAAAAATTTCGTCCTCAAAATTTCAAAAGATACAAATAGGCACAACCAAGAATATCATCAAAATATGACATGACCAATCGATATGAATAAGCACGACAAAGAATATAATCAAAAAATAATGTGATGAATGATCGAAATTGATCAGGCATATAGAATCAAAATCTAAATACTTTTAGAAATATAGTAGAAGGAAATCAAAACAGGTTTTAAAGATGAGAATTCGAAAATAGAAAAATATGAAAGAAATAAAGAACTACTAGTTGTAGAGAAGGTGGTAACAAAAATAAGACATCAAATAAATTTTAAAGAAATTTTTTTTAATAGTCGTATGCCAATAAAAGATATAGTCGCTATGATATTCGAGAATCATAAGTATATCCGAAGTCATTTAACCGAGAATCTACGCCTCGCAAGTGTACATCTGGCTACCGTGAACCCTTGGTTTCATGACTCAAGTATAATATGTTATCGAACACTTTATCAACTTTACCCAATATTGACATAATCAATTAAAAGATCAATAATATAACTATGATATAGTTTTAGTAATATTCGACAACCTACGCATACTTAAAATTATTTCAACTTAGGGGTCATGCCACGCCAGTGCGCTGCTGACTGCAGTGAATCCGCAGTCTCCATAATTCAAATAAATGGAGATAGTGCACATCTGCCTTACCATTGTATGTCATCGAAAATTATTTTAACTATATCCATAAGAATTTCAAAGGAACTTCAATAAATTCAATTAAGTCGATTATGATAAGAAAATATAAGTATATGTCCTTAAGTAAAAGTATCAGTTTTGAAAACAAAACGATCACAAAATGAACGAAGACAATTTGAATTAATATATAGATAATTGAACCAAGATTAGGAATTAAAAATAAAACGATTGCAAAATAGTTTTGAAAATAAATCGAGGTTTAGAGAAGGCAGAAGATAAAATAGCATAAAAATGATCAAAATTAGGAATTGAATTCTATGAAGGCCAAACTTATCAAACGTATATTCTACCCACCTTGGATCCTACCAACATGTCAAAATAAATAACATATTCTCTTAGAAAAATTCTTCGATTTATCCAAGCCTAGACTTCAATAAATCATTGGCTAAATCACGTGGCCTATTTAACAATCTTAACTATCCAAGGGTCAAATTGAATAAGGGACTCCTAGTCTTATTCATTATCATAAAATTAAATCAAACCTACTTGTGAATGAGCATCCTAATCGCAGGCTTGCAGTAGTACGACTAAATTAAGTACTACCACAAGTTTGCAATCTTTTGCGAAAACAGACCTGCATGGGCCACCATAAAAACTTGTCATGACCCGCACCCACTTTTCGGATACGAGACGTGTCCAAGCCCAGCCTACGCTGCAGTATCGACGGTAGTACGCTGTCTAGCCTGCAATAAACAAAGTGCTCATAAATACTAACTGCTCATTCACAACAACTAAATCAACTTTACAAAATATAGGAGTTTACATTTGAAGAAGAATGTAAGCTTTTACAATTACAGAAAACTACCACATATCTAACTAGTCTTCTATGGTTTGGCCTTCGAGTCTCTATCTCCCTCTCATATGGTCCATAGCGCAAAAGTAGACACATCATCCTCACCTATAACAACGATCCAGTCAGGAAAGGAGCAGAGTACAACCATATTGCAATTAATGTTGTTAGTCCAAAATAAGTTAGAACAAGCGAGAAACAATGATGACAAAGAGTATATAAAGAACTAGAACTAGCCAGGTATGAACGATCAAGACATGAACTAGCAAGATGTAACTAGCAAGATGGGATCTAACAAGATATAAACTGGCAAGATGTAAACTAGCAGGATATGAACTGACAAGATAATGGACTAGATAAAGAAAAAAATAGAAACCACTATGTGTGTGAAATACCTTTTAATACGTGAACGGCTGGACTAATACGGCACATCATACGATGGCTATCATCCAGTAATTTGTACGGCTAACTCATACGTGGGTGTGTATGACTTAGCTATCATTCGATAACGGTAATTGGGTTTGTTCACGTATTTATCGAGTATTTCCCCTCCCGACTCTCTAACAATCAATAACGGTCAATGATACACTAAGAAGGATACGATAACTACAGTGTCACAATCGTGTCTCAATGGAATATCAAGCAATGACTCAACGGGATATCAAACAAAAAAACTATAGAGTAAACATTATAATGAACTACAACATAAATGCAATACTGTACTTGCTGAATCCTTGCACAAACCGTAGTCATAAGCCGAGGATGAGGGGATGCCGATAGATAAGCTATCAACCTATAACACACATCGCACCACGAACCGTGCACGAAAACCACAAATCAATTCTAATGTTCTAGTTCTAAATAGTGGCTAGTTGGATTACTAATATAATAATAACTAATTATGTAATAATTTACTTAAAAACCTAATTTAACCTAACAATAATCTGAATATAATCTAAACATGCAAGTTTTCAATTTTGGAAACCATAATACGCAAATCGAGACGCACAGTTAACTTTTAGTCAAACGCTGTGAACTCTAGATTTTGAAAGTGCACTTTAGTAGATTTCAGTGCCACGAGTGCGCTGGAATCGACCGTGCTGCAAAATCACGCTTTGGTCAAAAGATATCGCCGTTATGGCTAATCGTGACCAAAACGGGGATCAACTGATCAATTCTTAGTTCAATAGAATAAATAAAATACTAGATGAACGAAATAATTTCTGAAAAAATTATATGTCGTAGATCTCTGTGTTAGCTTTCCGAAACTTCAAACGGTTCGTGATTTCGATTTCTGGTTCTCCCTGAATCTCGAAAAAACCAAAACGTGTCATGTTTCGGACAACTGACAATCTACGAATTTTCCAGAAATTTAGGTTCAGAAATTATGAAAATAAATTAGATATTCAGAAACTATACCTCAATACGCTTCCAACAAAAAAAAACGACACACGAAAATGAGGTCCGAGTTGACGGCATTCGCCTCGGGAAGTTGGAGAATCACTAGGATCAAACTCCAAAAGGAGGAGGCTATAATTAATTAGGGTTTGTGAATATACAATGCATATATATTAGAAGCGAGAGAGGCGGTTACTGTAGCAGCGCCGACAGGTGGGCCCCTCCCGAGTGGATTATTGGGTAATTATTTATTTAATGAAGAAAATCATTTAAAAATTATTTTAAGTCCAAATAAATCAAAATAAATTGTAAAAAAATTCAGAAAAATTCTAGAAAATTCTAAAAAATATTTCTAACTGTCTAGAATATAAATAAAATATTTTAACATAAAATATCATCATGTGACCTCACAGTAAATTTCCAAAGCCTATAAAATATTATTTCTATAGGTTTTAATTATATAAAAATTCCCAAAAATTCTAAAAATATCCAGAAAAATTCTAAAATATTCTAGAAAATATTTTTTGTCATTTAGAGCCCAAATAAAAATATTTGGTCCCAAAATACCCCCGTATGACCTTACAGTAAATCCTGAAAGTCCTTAAAAATTAATAAAACATTAAATATTAAATACCTACAAATATCCAAAAATTGTAGAAAAATATAAAATAGCTAAATAACACATATATAAGCTATCTAGATATCATATGACCTTAATATGGTCATAGCCCACCTACAAGCTTTGGCATGACTCATAATGACCATAAAATTAATCATAAACAAATAAAATTAAAAAAAATAAAAATTTTGGGAAGTGGGCTTACAACGGTCGATAACCGTCGTTTATTTTTGCTGCGACATATTTTTCAACGGACCATCTGACTGTCTGGAATCGTTGGAAATCACAATATATGACGGTTTTGGACCGTCAAGAATCGTGAATTCTGGTGTAGTGCCGACCTCAGATCTGGGGACCTCCGGCCTAGGCGACGGATCTGTCACACGGGCTTGGGGCGGCCAAGGAGCGCAGGGCTGGCTCCGGCGAACGACGGGATCGAGCTAGGCGACAGGGTGCGGATCTAGTGGAGGCAAGATCGACGCGGTGGTAAGTAGTGGTAGTGGTTTAGTTTGGTAGTGGAGAGGGTGGTTCGGGTGGTGGAGTATGGTAGTGTCGGCGGTGGGTTATGGAGGCTAGAGGAGTAGCGTGGTGGCATCAGGGAGATGGCGTACTGGTGGCGGGGTGGTATGGTGCATCGGTGAAGGAAGTCAGGAGAGGTGAACGGGGAAGGTGATGGCCAGGAGGAGTTCGGTCGGGGACAGGGATGGGGCGGCTAATGGTCGATAGCAAAAAATATTAGAACAATTAATAAAATATTAGAACAATTAGCAAACAATTAGCACAATTAGCACTCTCAAAATATTAGAACAATTAATAAAATATTAGAACAATTTGCACAAAGAAAAATATTAGAATAATTAATAAAATATTAGAACAATTAATAAAATATTAGAACAATTAGCACTGTCAAAATATTTAATTTAAAAACTAGTTTTTTGATAAAAGAATTAATCAGAAAATCATTCACAAAGTCTCGACGAGAATTAATTTAAACACAAAGAAAAATAATAATTAAAAAAATCTAAAAATTCGGGAAGAGGAGCTACAAATCTACCAACCATAGAAAAATTTTAACCTCGAAATTTCAAGGGACATAATTGGGCACGACTAAGAATGTAATCAAGGAGATAATATAATAATGATCAAAATGAGTTAGATCGTGAATATAATCGAACCGTAAGAAAAGATGCAATGTGGCATGATTAAAGTATATTCAAAAGGGTCTAGTCACAATGGTTAAGGATATAATCGAAATAGGATTAATTAAATAAGAAAAAGTCGTCAGGCATGATTAATTACTGTTAGAAATATATAGGCATGGTCAACGATCAAAATTTAGACAATGTGTAAACAAGGTTGAAATTTCATAGGTACAACTAAGATGCAGTCACGATCAAGATTAATCATGCAAGTCATCCAAAATTAAAAAGTTAGCATGAGCATGAACATGATTAAAATAGTCATGGTCAAAATGGAATAAAATCTAAACGTTAACAAAAATAGAGTTTGAAATATAGGCACGACTATGACTATAGTCAAATAGTTTGGTCAAGATCAAGGTCATTTAGGAACGATCAAAATTCAAATTTGTTTGGCACGATTAACTCGATTAACTATTTAAGAAAAATTATTCAAGCACGATTACAGAATCAATATCTAGAAAAATATGTGAAGACACGATCAACATAAAATCAAAATAGTCTAGTTGTAATTAAAATTCGTTAAGGATAATCCAAATCGAAATCGTTTTAGCATGATCAATTATATAGGCATGATCATAGAATCATAACCTAGGTATGATTATGAATCTAGTGGAAGGAATTCAAAAATAGGTTCAAAAGATTAATAGATAGACAAATAACAATATGGAAATAAAAGATAAGAAAAATAAAAGGATAAAGACTAAATCAGAATTTTTAAGTGAATGCATGAAATTATAAACCTTGAAATCAATAGTTATATGCCAAAAGAACGTAGTCTATATAATATTCGAAAATCGTATGTACATATGAGGTCACTTTATTGAGAATTTATGCCTCGCTAGTGTCACCTGGCTGAAGTAAATCCTTGGTTTTCGTGACTCAACTGTCGGGAAAGAAACGCGAAAACCTTTCCCCAAACCGGAGAGTACCTGCGAGAGGACCGAGCAATACAACGTACGAACCCAAAAACAATCACACAAAAACAATCCACGCAGACACAGAGAATTTTTGACGTGGAAACCCTTGCGGGAAAAAACCACGGGACGATCGGAGTCCAACCCTGAGAAGCCTCCACTAATGGAATAGAAGAATTACACCCTCTACAAACTCCTCCCGATCCAAATCGGATCCCCACAACACTCAGAGATAAGAACAATGATTACAAGACTACGAAGAGCGAGAACGACGAGTAGAGATTACCCGAACATGATCTCCTTCGAACAGCGACCTTCAATCCTCCGTCTTCTTCTCCGAAGTTGTAATGGCACTCTTGCCTCCTTCTCTCTCAAACTTGTGTTACTTGCGATCATCAGTTAGGGTTGAGAAAACTCAATATATCTCCCTAATCCCGCAACCAACCTGGACCGTTGGATTAGATCCAATGATGAAAACTCATCCTGAAATTCGCTTCAGCCCCCGACGACACAGAGTTCGGCCAGAACTCTGTGTGGGGCAACCAGCACCTACTGGCCAAACCCTGGAACGGCCAGACCGAGTTCGGCCAGAACTCGGCCTGGGATCGAGTTCGGGCCGAACTCGGATCCCCTGTTTCCAGCAGCTCCAGCAGCAACAGCAGCAACTTCGTCGCCTACTTCCCGAGCTTCTCCGACATCGGACGGCGCTTGTCGCACTCCGGGGTCTTCTCCACATAGGTTGGGAATCCCACCCACTCCAACAAATCTCCCCCTTCACAACTATGGGGAGGATGTCGTCATCCCGACGACCTGTCTGCAGTACTCAAACTTCCCCTTTGGTAGAATCTTCGTGAACATATCAGCTCCGTTGTCATCTGTATGCACCTTCTCAAGCTCCGCGTCCTTCTTCTCAACCACATCCCGTATCCAATGATACCGGGTCTCGATGTGCTTGGACCGGCTATGAAACGTCTGATTCTTCACAAGGTGGATCGCACTCTGACTGTCGCAAAGCAAAGTATACTGCTCTTGCTTCAGTCCCATTTCCTGCAGCAGCTTCTTCATCCACAACAGCTCCTCGCAAGCCTCCGTCGCCGCAATGTACTCTGCCTCTGTCGTCGACAAGGCAACACACTTCTGCAACCGCGACTGCCACGATACTGCTCCTCCCGCAAACATCATCACGTAGCCCGAAGTCGATCGCCTCGTGTCTACATCTCCAGCCATATCAGCGTCGGTATACCCAACCAGCTTCGGCTCGTCACCACCAAAGGAAAGTCACCAACCAGCAGTGCCCTGAAGATAACGTAGAATCCACTTGACCGCACTCCAATGTACCCTTCCAGGATTTAAAAGATACCTGCTAACCGTACCAACTGCATGAGCAATATCTGGCCTCGTACACACCATAGCATACATCAGGCTTCCCACAACTGAGGCATATGGAACCCGCTCCATATCTTCCTTTTCGTCTTCGGTAGATGGACACTGTTCCTCAGTGAGCTTAAAGTGAGCCGCGAAGGGGGAACTCACTTTCTTCGACCCGTCCATCCCGAAACGCTGAAGTACCCGGTAAATGTACTTCTTTTGGGACAAGTGTAGCAGCTTGGACTCTCTCTCTCTCGGCTGATCTCCATCCCAAGAATAGTCTTCGCTGTGCCTAAATCCTTCATAGAGAAGGCCGCGCCCAGTTGGCGCTTCAACTCCGCTATCCTAGTGGCATTCCGACCCACTAATAGCATATCATCAACATAGAGCAATAAGATGATAAAATCATCATCGGCAAAATACCTCACAAATGCACAATGGTCTGACGTCGTCCGTGCATAACCATGCTCCCCCATAAACGACTCGAACTTCCTGTACCACTGCCTCGGAGCCTGCTTCAGACCATACAAGCTCTTCCTCAACCGGCAGACCAAATGTGACTTGCCCTTCTCACAGAATCCCTCCGGTTGCTCCATGTACAACTCCTCCTCAAGATCACCATGGAGGAATGCCGTCTTCACGTCCATCTGCTCGACCTCCAAGTCGAAACTGGCTGCTAATGCTAGCACCACCCGGATAGACGAATGCTTGACGACAGACGAAAAGATCTCATCATAATCTACGCCTTTCCGCTGACCGTAGCCTTTGACTACCAGCCTCGCTTTGTATCGAGGGCGAGTAGCATCATCCGTCTGCTTCACTCTGAACACCCATCGATTCTTCAAAGCCTTCTTGCCCTTTGGCAACCGCACCAGATCATAAGTGGAATTGGTGTGCAAGGAACTCATCTCCTCCTGCATAGCCACCATCCACTCCTGCCTGTGTTCGTCTTCCATAGCCTCTGCGAAACTTTCGGGCTCCCCCCCGTCAATCAATAGCACATACTCATCCGGTGAGTATCTCGTAGATGGTCGACGATCCCTGTCACTCCTTCTCAGTGGAGCCACTGGTGCTGGCTGTATACCGACAGCCTCCGCCCCTTCAGGAACTAACTCTCCGGCATGCTCATCCTCCTGAGGGACACCCTGACCACCATCAGCAGGCTGATGATCAAGGTTGGGAGCAACTCCATGTACCGGCTCCCCCATAACTGGATCCTCTGCGATGTCCTCTGGAAACTGCTCGAAGCGAAATGACTCTAACTCAGGCAATTCCTCAGCCTCAGAAGGCGTCTCGGAATCCTGAGTGTTGGTCATGGTCTGATCCTCGACGAACACCACGTCCCTGCTTCTGTAGAGCTTTCCTTCCACTGGGTCGTAGAGTCTATAGCCAAACTCATCCCGACCATAGCCGACAAAGACGCATCGCCTCGTCTTCGGCTCAAGTTTGGTCCTCTCGTCCTTCGGTACATGCACGAAGGCTTTACAACCAAACGCCCGCAGGTGATTGTATGACGGCTCTTTGCCGTACCATACTTTGTCAGGCACATCACCCTGCAAAGGAGCACTAGGAGACAAATTAATAATATAAGCAGCTGTGAGAAGAGCCTCACCCCAATAACTGTCCGGCAAGTTTGCTTCTGACAGCAAACACCACACCCTCTCCATCAGTGTCCTGTTCATGCGCTCCGCTACACCATTGAGCTGAGGTGCCTTTGGCGGAGTCTTCTGGTGTCGTATCCCTTGCTCTCTGCAATACGCATCAAAGGGACCGATGTATTCGCCGCCATTGTCGGACCGAACATACAACAACTTCTTGCCCGTCTCCCTTTCAACAGAGGCCTGAAACTCCTTGAAAGTAGGCAGCACCTGATCCTTGGTCTTTAAGGCATAGACCCAAACCTTCCTGGAACAGTCATCAATAAAAGTCACAAAGTAAGAAGCACCACCAAGAGATTTTACCTTCATAGGACCGCAGACATCCGAGTGAATCAACTCGAGCAACGCCGGCTTCCTCGAACTTGGGTGACTTTGAAAAGACACCCTATTTTGCTTTCCAGCTAAACAGTGCGTGCAGTTCTCCAACTTTGTAGACTTGAGCCCCGGAATCACTTTTCTGTTCACCAAGTAGCTCATCCCCTTCTCGCTGATATGGCCGAGCCGCCTGTGCCACAACTCGGTAGACGCATCACTGACTGCGTTCACCTCCTGTGCCCCCTCTGCGCTCCCCTCCATATAGTAGAGACCGGACTTCTTGCTTCCTCTGGCAATCACCATCGAACCTCTGGAAAGCTTCACTGACTGTTCCCGAAGAGACTGAAGAATCCCTCGTCATCCAACCTTCCAACCGACACCAGGTTGAAACGGATATCAGGGACATGACGAACATCCTTGAGAACAAGAACCGCACCCGTCTTCGTTCTCAAATGCACATCTCCAACGGCAACCGCCTTCGACACATCTCCGTTGCCCATCTTCAACACGCCGCAGTCGCCTGTCGTGTAAGTGGCAAACAGTGCCCTATTGTGAGATACATGTGCTGAAGCCCCTGAGTCCACCAGCCAAGAATTATCATCGCAAGCGAGGTTAGTAATGACCACCTATGACGATCACATCGCCTCCATGCACCGAGGCCGCCGTTGTAGTGTTCTCTTCTTGCTTCCCCTTGTCGCCCTTCTTCTCTCTCTTCCAAGCGAAACAATTCCGCTTGATATGGCCCTTCTTACCGCAATGGTAACACTCCGAGTCCTCGTAACGACCCTTGGACTTCCCCCTGCTCTTGTCTCTGCCACCACCTGGAACCCTGCTTTTGCCCCTTCCGCGGCTCTCTGAAACAAGTGCCTCTGAGTGGTGGGATGTGGATGAAGTGCCCTGAGAACGTCTCCGCATCTCTTCATTCAACACCCCGCTCTTGGCAAACTCCAGACTGACCACGCCCTCTGGAGCAGAAGCGATCATAGATACTCGTACGGTCTCCCACGAGTCTGGCAATGTACACAACAGCCACAGTCCCTGAACTTCGTCGTCGAACTTGACTCCCATAGAAGATAGCTGGTCAACCACGCCCTGGAAATCACTCAAGTGATCCGTAATAGACGTCCCATCTTTGTACCGCAGACCCATCATCGTCCGGATCAGGAACAACTTGTTTACCCCGGTATTCTTCGCGTACAAAGATTCCAGCTTATCCCATAACGTCTTCGCGTGCTCAATATTGGCAACGTGGTTGTACACGTTCTCGTCAACGAACTGCCTGATGTATCCGTACACCTGTATATGCTCGAATTTCCAGTCCTCCTCGAATTTATCGCTGGACTTCTCGGATGCAAATACGGGCAGATGCAGCTTCTTGACGAACAGCAAATCCTTCATCTTGCTCCGCCAATAATGATAGTTTGTGCCGTTCAGATTCACCATGCGCACCGGCTTCGCGTCCATCTCTTCTCTCTGGTTCCTCTGTCAACTCCTGACACCCTTCGAACCCAAAGCTCTGATACCACTCTGTTGGGAAAGAAACGCGGAAACCTTTCCCCAAACCGGAGAGTACCTGCGAGAGGACCGAGCAATACAACGCACGAACCCAAAAACAATCACACAAAAACAATCCACGCAGACACAGAGAATTTTTGACGTGGAAACCCTTACGGGAAAAAACCACGGGACGATCGGAGTCCAACCCTGAGAAGCCTCCACTAATGGAATAGAAGAATTACACCCTCTACAAACTCCTTCCGATCCAAATCGGATCCCCACAACACTCAGAGATAAGAACAATGATTACAAGGCTACGAAGAGCGAGAACGACGAGTAGAGATTACCCGAACACGATCTCCTTCGAACAGCGACCTTCAATCCTCCGTCTTCTTCTCCGAAGTTGTAATGGCACTCTTGCCTCCTTCTCTCTCAAACTTGTGTTACTTGCGATCATCAGTTAGGGTTGAGAAAACTCAATATATCTCCCTAATCCCGCAACCAACCTGGACCGTTGGATTAGATCCAATGATGAAAACTCATCCTGAAATTCGCTTCAGCCCCCGACGACACAGAGTTCGGCCAGAACTCTGTGTGGGGCAACCAGCACCTACTGGCCAAACCCTGGAACGGCCAGACCGAGTTCGGCCAGAACTCGGCCTGGGACCGAGTTCGGGCCGAACTCGGATCCCCTGCTTCCAGCAGCTCCAGCAGCAACAGCAGCAACTTCGTCGCCTACTTCCCGAGCTTCTCCGACATCGGACGGCGCTCGTCGCACTCCGGGGTCTTCTCCACATAGGTTGGGAACCCCACCCACTCCAACATCAACTATGATATGATATCGAATATTTTATTAACTCTATCCAATAATGACATAATAACTCTAGGATCAAATAGGACAATTACGACATAGTTTTAATAATATTCGATAACCTACGCTTACTTGAAATTACTTCAACTTAGGGATCATGCCACGCCAGTGCGCTGCTGAATGCAGTAAAACTTGTAGTCTCGATAATTCAAATAAATGGCGACAGTGCGCTTCTGTCTTGCCATTGTAAGTCAACGAATATTCTTCCAACTATATCCCTAAGAGTTCAAAGGAGCTTCTGAAAATTTAAACAAGTTGAAAAGTGTAAATATCTGTCCTTGAAGTGAAAGTATCAATTTAAAAAATTAAATGATTAATTAGGTATCAATTTTAAAAATTAAACGATCGACTAGAAAAAAATGATCGAAGACGAGAAGTAAAAAATTTCCAATTTCTATTTCTCTCATACACAAGGATCGAAGGACAAACATAAAATAAAAATTGAATCAGAATCAATAGATGGATAACTAGGTCATGTTAGGCTCAAAAGACAACGGATGAAATATAATATTGAATTTTAGAAAACAATTACTTATAAAAATAAATAAGTGATACGGACTAGGCAGGAAAGATAATTTAAAAAAATTATATCAATGTTAAGGATTGAATCCTAGGAAGGCCTAATTTACCAGGCGAATGGTCTACCCACCTTTGATCCTACCATCGTGTCAAAACACAATAGTACATCCTTCTAGAAAAATTTCTCAAGTTATCTAATAGGGTTTAGGATTCAATAAATCTAATCCTAAATCACATGACCTATGTGGCAATGTTAACTATCCAACAGCCAATTTGCATAAGGGACTCCTAGTTCTAGTCATTCTTCTAAAATTAACTCAATCCTAATTGTGAATGATTACTTCCTAGTCGCAGGCTCGCAATAGTATGACTAACTTAAGTACTACTACGAGTTCGCACAAGTTGCAAAAACTAACCTGCATGGGCCACCAAAAACTTGTCACGGCTCGCACCCGCTTTTCGGGATGCAAGTGTGTATCCAAATCCAGCCTACGCCGCAGTGTCGGTAGTAGAACGTTGTCTACCCGCAATAAATAAATGCTTATAAAATATAACTTTATTTGCTTATTAACAAAACTAAATCAACTTTACAATATTTAATGATTACATTTGAATGAAATACAAGGTCTCACAAAATAGAAAACAACTAACTCAACTATCTATTAGTCTTCTAGGGTTTTGGCATTCAATTACATACGATCTCCCCAATGCTAAGAGTAGCCACGACTAACCTGAAAAATTGGTTTCCAGTCATGAATGGAATGATTACACTCTAATAGCAGTTCCAACAATAATAATACTGAAATACATGATAGGTGAATAAACAGAGAATCATGATATGAAACATGTGAATAAAAGCAGGAGAGTATGGTAATAAAGACAAAAAAAGTAATATGAACAATAATAAAAAACTGAAACGAAAACAGTAATGTATAGCAAGACTGCATCTAACTAGTGAGTTAAAATACCACTTTCGATATATGAACGACTAAGAGGTAAATTCGGTCAACCATACCTGTCGTATGCGGCTGCTATTTTGTACGAAAGACAATTGAGATGGAAATGGTAGTTCACACGTCTACTAAGATATTTCTACGCCCGACTATTACTTATGGATTTGAACAGGTCATGAACATGGTAATATATTAGTCACGAAAAATAACATGTAAAGAATCCATAACTACTACATCGTGTGACCATCGTGTCGAGTGTTGAGAATCAACAGAAAATCAATGTAAGACAATACTACATACACGAATCGAATCATAGAAGTTATCAAATATAAAAATTATCAGAAATGTACTCGCCTAGGGTCCTTTGCTGGTGAAACCGATAATCCCGTTGGGTCCATGATAGTCCAATTGGCTATGATCGATGTGAGGAAGTTTGAATTCGACAAAGAAAAAATGAATGCAATTAGATTGGTCATGATCAAGATTAATCTAATTGAATAGGAAATTTAAAAGGAAAAATGCTAATAAGAGTATATATATATTTATTTATTTTATTAGAAAATACTTATAACTATTTTGGGAAATAATTTATAATACTAAACTATGATTTACTAGTCAAGATACTTTTAGATAGTAACTATAGTTTATCAATCAAGTGTTTAGATGTATAATAGGTATTTAAAACCACTTTAAGAAAAATATTTATTGTATAAAGCTAATGAATAGATATCTTTATTAGTAATTTAAGAAAATATTTGTCAAATAAACGTCCAAAACTAATAAAGCCCACACAAAATTACTAAAATAAGACTTTAGGGCTTAAAGCCCAGTATATTATTTTCATATATATAAAGGCCCATTATGGTATAAAACTTATTTAATATAAATATACATTTCAAAAAGTCCATTTAAAACTTACTTATATAACTTATTTTTAAATACCTGTTTTGTAACGTCCCAGTCCCAAAATACGTAATACTAGGAACGTAGACATATCAGCCGTATAATAAATATACGTAAGCTGTAAAATGCTAAAATTATGCCTAAATGTATAAAATATATATTTTTAAATGTAAATAATTTATTAATAATTATTTGTTTTTCGATACGATACAGCCGATACTACCGATATCGCCGATACCAATGCTGATAGGAATAGTCCGATACCGATATTGTGAACCTTGCCAATTAGATTCATGTTCCACCATAACCTCATATGCACTACATTGCAAATGGAGCAAAAGTTATTCCCCAATGGCTATAGACAAAATATAGCCTAGCTATTACAAAGGCAAGTGATATGATTAAAATATTAATCTTTAGCCATGTCCTCATGTTTGATATTTGAAATAATAATACTCCAATACATGATTTTAATCCTTTCCCTTGAATCCTCCATGCCCAGACGTCTCCCACCCAAGTCAAAGTATGTAACTTTACATGCCACTATCTGGCAATCTTATGATTTTCATAGGACTGTAGGAAGGAGATTTTTCGGATTTTATTTCCCATCAATTCTGTGACGTTGAGAAATGTTGAGGGTGAATCTAAGTGTCTCCAACACTTGAGAGATTACTACATGCCTAAGCATACCTTAGTTTGAGTTATTGGGTGCTTCTTAAATTCAAAGATATACACGACCGATATGGTGAATTTATTCAAGGGGTACAGAAACAACGAAGTGCCCAAGGTGGGACTTCCCATTCACCCCTTTTTAATCAAAGATGAACAATTATTTTATCACATAAATGATATAAGTTAACTAATACAATCCTATAAAATAAATTTCTCACACACAAAACGAACCCACATCAACAGTTGGAATCAGAGGAATTACGCCCCTAAAGCACACCAAACAATAACCTGAACTGTATTAAACATGCAATTGCCCGAAAATATATGAACCCATCTATAGGCAGACAAGTAAAATTCACAGAACCTCTGAATAATTCATAGATTTGTTCAGTTTTATAGTTTTGAGGGTTAAGTGAGGATCAAGTTCAAATATCTTACATAAAGCTAGGAAAAATAAGAGGAAGAAGAATGAGCATTGTGTTGTCCTATTTGCACCTTTTGAATTTTGTATCTGAAGTATTCATGCAAAATACTATTAGCGGTTAAACCTAACGCACGGCTTATACGTACCGGTGGCCAGCCAGCTATGCATTTTCGAGTTCTATATGCGACTCGCAAATCTGTGGTACAACTGTGTCAAGGCCTATGAATGCATCATAAATATAGATGGTCCCTTACTTCTAGGTTAAATGTGCAGAACAGTAAAGTAACAGAAAATATATCTATATAGTGAAACTGTATCTCATTATAACTATGTAGCACAATTTATTTTACAGAAAAGAAATAATGAATAAATGCATGAAATATGAGCTGAAGTAAATAGACAGCAAATGGTAAGGTATCTTGTCTGGAGGTGGTGTGCAGAATTTAGCAAGTCCAAGTCACACAGATCGTCAGAATCAATAGCAGCGAAAAGTCAAGTCCCGTAAACGTTCTCGGATGCAGAAATAAACATCACGAACGTTTTTGGTATAAAAGATATGTCTAAAATGCCTATCCAAAAGTCCAATTCTGGACACATGGACAAAATCATAATTTCGGGTAAAACGATGTCCACCGTTGGACCCGCTTTGCACCGAAAAGCGTGCCATTACCTACGGTCTCTACATTCGTCAAACTATATCTCTAAGGGTCTGGTTTGATGATATGAACCTAACCGTATGTTCAAAGTTAAATTTCGGAGGGCCATGCACAAATTCGTCCGTTGGATCGGGTTGTGGATCCGTCAAAATGGCGTACCGGTCGACCTTCTCAGAATTGGACCAAATTTGGCACACATGACCCAAAAAATGACACGGTCCTGATGGCACAAGTTTAGTCTCGAGATGACAAACGTGCATGAAGTTATGGAATAGTTTGCAAAGGGACCGATACGAGGTATCTCGATCGATACGACTCGATTTCGTCGCGCATGCACAACGAAATCGAGTTCCGTCGAATCCCACATGTCGATAACATCCATACACGTTTTTCGATACTTATGGGTTGGGACCACTTCTCCCAGTTTGTTGGAGCGCACGCCGTATTGGCAAAATTTCGTAAATTTTTTTGTTTTCGAAAACTGTTTTTCTCGAACTTTGAGATCTGAAATATTTACCTACAGTGAATGAAAGAGTAAACTAAAAGAAAGGTTTTGTACTGCTACATGTGATATAAAGTGCAATTTAGGAAGTTTTCAAAAATTACTACTAGGTTGATCAGAATTGATCTTCAAACAAGGGGTTTTCAACTGTCAGAAACAGTTTGTTTTTTGAGTTTTTCGAGTCGAATTTTCGAATTGATGGGTTGATGCCTCCAGGTACTACTAGGTGGGTCGTCTAGAGGGTCAAGTAGGATCAACACGACAACTTTCAGAATCGTAAAACAATAAATATGCTCGAAGAAATCGATCAAAGAAGGGGTATACCTCGCAGTGAATCGAAATAGAGTATTCCTCTGTTCTTGCCGGGTTTTGGCGATCCCCCGGCGATGCGGCGGCCAACGGCTGTAATGACCCGCTCCGCCCTAGCGAAACACCGATTCAAACGGTAAGTGCAATGACTCAAACGAACCGTCGACCCGAAGAGTTGGCATCGACCTGATGAAGAATCGATGCAAGGCTTACATTGGCCCGTCAAAGATGAATCCCGACTTAGACTTTCAAAGGCACGCTCGGAGTATCGTTCGGCCGATGCGAACATCGTAAGGTGGGTGGCTCTGATGAACCCGTCTTTGCTTAGCCTAGACACATAACAGTACGGACACTATTGCTAGAATCACTAGACGTTAACACCGCGCATGCTAATAAATGAATGACTCAACGCACCTAGCTAAGGGAATAATTCCATCTTATATGCTTGTATAAAATATGGAAAAGAACATAAAAAATGTGAGAACTCTCGCACCGTGCTCCACGCTCGTGCTAAGGCACAAGCTTACGTTCAAGTCCCTTACGCGTTCAACAATGAAACAATGAATGGTTTACAACAATGAAATGGAAGACTATCGACATAGTCATTCCGAGTAGAGTACAGCAACATTGAAAGACTTCGGGACCGATGGGTCGCCAAGACGACGCCCGCACGGGGAGTTGCATAATGTATAAATGAATGAATGAACGAATAAGTGAATGAATGAATCCACGAATGAATGAATGTGTGAATGAATCAATGAATGAACGAACAAGTGAAAGAAATAAAAGAAGAATGAATAAAAGATAAGCAGGAAATGAATGGTTAGCGATAGGTATGACGGGGACGTGCATCGGGGCTCGCTAACCGCGCTGCACGAACGCCGCCGCCAACCTAGTCGATAACGTATTATGGCTAAGGGTTAGCCTACGGCTCAGATACAGCCGTTAAGTTAAAATGATAAAAACAATACGAAATGGTCGTGGACACTCCCATCATATACGGGAGAGAGGCGGAATAAGGGATTTCCAGCGGTACGGTCAAAGGGGGGACGTGCCGGTCCGAACGAAAATTAAAATGGCTTATGTCCAGGCCTGGGTGTGGGCTTGGCCGCCCAGGAGATGTAAGGTCGGGTATTTCAAAAGACTATCAGGGTGTACCAGCCTCACGCTATGATAGGTGAGAAATTACCAAGGGGAAAAGGGTCCAAATTGGCTTGTGGTGCCAGCGACCGGTGCATATAGATTAAGTGGACTTTGCTGGTGGCAATCCACGTGCAAGTCCGTGCATTGAAATCAAAGTAGTCTAAGTTAACTGAACAAAGCGCCTTTTGAAATAGGCTTGAATATAACCCACCAAAATGATAAAGAGTACTTCGTGCAAATGAGTTAGAAAACACGCCTACGACGTGCTAGGCCTGAGGCAGGGACACGCCCTTGACATTGAATGCTTACGTAAATCACGATAAGTTATTACATATGAATTGTTGACTAACTTGGTTTACTTTGAACAGGGAAGGCCGGACGGTAAGTATGGGTAAGTCGTGCATGTATTTCTATGCACACACTTGAATTCGACAACACGAGATAGGTTATGAAATATGCCATGAAACTGACCCTAAGAAAAGATTAGAAAGACAATGAATGATAGACGGTGCACAGAAGTAAATCGAACGTGTTTGGTAATGATAACATTGTGGGCGAGCTAGCCTCCCCACCAGTGCATAACAATATACTGATAACCCTACAGATTGCTTGCAGGAAGCAGGAGACGTCAGCGGGTGCGGAGCTTCCCTCGAACGTGCTAAGGCACGGAGCTAACTCTGGAGTTTTGGGGCGTTGCAAGGAGCTGAAGCACCATATACAGGACATAATGTATCGGAACATCGCCATGAATCATTCCATCTTGTAAGCCACTTGGCACGCCTTTTATGTTTCAGAGAGAGAGAGCTTGAGCGATTTATAATCTCGGCCTAGCGCCGCTTGTAAACTTCTTGAATGTCAATAAAGAGTTTGAATTCACTTCAATTTGTGTTTATTTACTTTCCACTGCAAATGAGGACACTCTGTGCGACTCTGTGGCCTAGCTCAAATCGGCCGTTTCTAGACTTAGCCTTGCACGGGCGCAACCTAGTCCCGTGCGGCATCACGCCTTAGCGAGGACGGTCGTTCCTACGGGAGCGGGGCGTGACAACGACGATGTGCAGGCGGCTTGGGACGCGCGAGGGGACGTCAGGGCACTTGGGGGACGACGATTCGGGTTAAGGTGGGGGATCGACATATAATTTAAAGGAAACCCTATGCGTTTCCAAACGAACCTATATGGGATTTTAAATCCCAATTGCTATCAGGTTTCAATCTGATCCTTACAGCAATTTGTTGGGTTTTAGGAGATTTGGAGGAGGACTAGATTAGGTTTAGATTCGTGTAGAGTTGATAAGGATTTAGGAGATTTGAATCCTCCAAATCCTCAATCGAATCCTACTGTGAGCACACATACTCATCTGAGTAAGATTTTCTCAATTCTATCTCGCGAGATTTTCACATATGTGTAGATCTTGATAAATACCTATACCCTTTTTTTTTCTAATTATAAATAAAAATTTAATTCCTAATTCAAATAAAACTTACAAAACTTCCAAAATAATTTTTATATATAAAACATACATATTATTTAGCTATATACATAAACTTGTACATGATTATAATATAGTTACTTATGAATATTAATATATACCTACACACACTTTGTATATCAACTATTTGAAATAAATATAAATTCTTACTAACTCCTAATTAATTCCAAAATCTCTTAGAAGAATAAAATCTCCTAAAATATTTATAATAATATCATCCCAAAAATACATATATTTATATACATAATCAATTCATATATATATATATATATATATATATATATATATATATATATATATATATATATATATATATATATTTAGCACATGAATTTTATTTATATAAAAAAAGTAAACAACTATATGTACTAAATATAATTGATATATTGTATATCCTCAATGTACAATGTTTTATTTCATCATAGAATAATAAAGAATTTTAAATAAAATCTAAACATAATTGTTCACATCTAATGCAATTTCTCGATGTATTGCATACAAAATATTTAGTGCATATTTCTCTATATGTTAGAAAAATGAAACATCATAAATGAACTCATAAACATAAAAAAATACTTTTTATAATTACCACAATCGATCTAATTAAATTATATATATATATATATATATATATATATATATATATATATATATATATATATATATATATATATATATTGGGGGTTTACATGTTTATAAACTCTATCTATATATTCTTCAATAATATATAGAAACAAGTCTAACCTGAATTATTCATATTGGCCCAAATTAATTTAACTTACTAATATAATATCTCAAAAGTCCTATATTTATTTACTAAATTTCACATTATTCAAAATAATATAATAACCCAATATTCTTTCAAGAACCAAAACCCACAAGTTATACTATAAAATAAAATTAATATATCCCAAGCCCACAAAATCTATATATCAAACTCATTTATATCAGCCCAACCAATAATAATTAAACCCAACTTAACATATATAGGCCCAAACAACATTTAAACATTCTAAACAAATAATAATATATTTAATAAACTTAATGTACAAGTCTGGCCCATAGGCCGAATTCTCATATTGGACCCAGCTAGCTAATCAGTTGATAATAATAATAATAATAATAATAATAATAATAATAATAATAATAATTGATAGTAACAACAATAACTATGCCTATATATATAATAAGCTAATTAATACCTAATCAACATGACAGAAGCAGTGATTACAACTTGTTAAGAGCATCTCCAACCCTATTGTGAGTTTGAAAAAAATGGTTGCCACATAGGAATGACAGCCATTTTTTCCAAAAGTACTTCTCTAATGCAAATGTGAAATAAAGTGTGGAGTTGACATGGCAATGGCATGGCAAAGACAATGTGAAGTTGGTTGTCTAGATCTAGACAATGCACTTCACAA
The DNA here is from genome assembly GCA_029216955.1 of Iris pallida. Lineage (NCBI taxonomy): Eukaryota > Viridiplantae > Streptophyta > Magnoliopsida > Asparagales > Iridaceae > Iris > Iris pallida. Next base: position 2,233,457 of record JANAVB010024997.1, read on the forward strand.
TGTCTTTATGTCCACATCATCATTTGTGAATAAAAATATTTATAAAAAAGAAGTAGAAGAGTAAAAGTTGTCTTGGAAGTTGTAAAAAATTATTTGTATTGTCTTCTCAATACTTTTGCATTGGAGATGACTTTTTAAACCCATTGTCATTTGTGAATATAACCTTGCCACCTATACAAGATATTGTCTTGTCCCTCATGCCACATAAGATTCACAACACAAAACAAGACAATAGGGTTGGAGATGCTCTAATACAGCAGCAGCATTAATATTAATTTATTATTATACAACAACTACCAATGCCATTACTCTGATACAATCTAAAATAAGCAACTAACATTTAGTCCCTACTTCAACATAGAGTTTCTTCCTCTTTACAAGGAGAATAGAGAGAGTTTTCTTCCTCTCTATGAACCGAAGGAGAAGAAGAAGACAGTGCAAGTGAGGAAGAGAGGAAGGGAAAAACTCACCCAGGGATTGGGAGTGGAGCCACCGGCGATCGTGGGGCAACGTTCATGGGGTTTAGCCGGGAGCGGCCCTCCGCGTTCGGCGGCGACTGCACGGGCGATGCACGGCATCGGCGCTGAACCGGCCTCAGATCTGGGGACCTCCGGCCCAGGCGGCGGATCTCTCGCACGGGCTCGGGGCGGTCAGGGAGCGCAGGGCTGGCTCCGACGAATGGCGGGATCGAGCTAGGCGACTGGGCACGGATCTGGCAGAGGCGAGATCGACGCCGTGGTAAGTGGTGGTAGTGGTTTGGTTTGGTGACGGTGAGGGTGGTTTGGGTGGTGGAGTATGGTGGTGGCGGCAATAGGTTATAGAGGCTGGAGGAGTAGTGTGGCGGCATTGGGGAGATGGCGTGCTGGTGGCGGGGTGGTGCGGTGCGGCGGTGAAGGAAGTCGAGAGAGATGAACAGTAGAGGTGATGGCCATGAGGAGTTCAGTCGGGGACACGGACGAGGCGGCTAATGGTCGACAGCGGGAAAGCTGGTGGTTACCGGTTGCTTGGGGTGATGGTGATGACGATGATGGTGTTGATGATGATAAGAAGGGTGTTGAACGGAGGAGAGGTCACAGGCTGATGGTGGTGCCTGGTGTCGTAAGGGCCTACCGAGGAGAAGGCAGGTCGTGGCAGTGCCCTGGTCGGGATTTTTTGATGGGACAAGGGGTTTGGGTAGTCGGGACGAGCACATGTTGCGGCTTGGCCGAAGACGTTCACAACAGCGGGGATGCAGGATCGATGGTGAATAGACGATCGAATTAGAGTTAGGGTAGAGAATTAGGGATAGGATTTGGGAACTAAGTCTTTTTTAAATAGATGGAGAACTCCTAATTAGATAAGGAGTCCAATAGATAAATTATTCCCTCTATTTAAATCAAATAAATTTTAAATAACAATTGATTTAATCATTAACCATTAATAGATAATAGTAATTAATTTAAATAATATTTGATAACATCAAAAATTCAAATCATATTCAAATCATAAGAATATAGATTCTTAAAATTTATATTTTTTAAATAATATTTAAATCACGTATTTTCAAATCAAATCAATAATTGGTTTTCACTATATAAATAATATTCGACGTCATCGAATATTTTAAAACATGCTTTATTAATCCAAAAATTCTATAAAATATTTTAAATCTATTTTCAAAATTAAAATTTAATAAAATACAAAGTAGTAACCAAAACACTAATATAATTCTAACAATATCATTTAATAAAATATTAGAACAATTAGCACTCTCAAAATATTTAATTTAAAAACTAGTTTTTTGATAAAAAAGAATTAATGAGAAAATCATTCACAAAGTCTCGACGATAGTTAACTTTGAACACAAAGAAAAATAATAATAAAATAAAAATAAAAAATTTGAAAATTCGGGAAGAGGAGATACGATATCCAAAAGCTTTTTCTAAACCAAAATATCCTGAAAACCTTAGCCGAACTCGGTCTACCTGAATGGCTCCTAGTCAGCAGCAAAACCATACTCCTTTGGATCTCTAACGTTCAAAATGTTGAACGTTGCCCTAACCGAGTTCTGCCCGAACTCTAACAAAGAGTGTTCAAGCTTTGTTTGACTTAACTATCGAACGAGTTTGATTCGAGCCGAGCTTGGACCGAGCCGAAAAAGAGCCGAATGCGAATGGTTTGAATCATTTTACAGACCTAGTAGTGAGTATTTATAGGACATTGTTCCTCTCAAGTTTGAAAGACTTTTTTTATTGAATTACTTATGCTCTTTATATCATAAATTTACCATCATATAAAGAACAAAAAAATGAGTAAAATTTCTAAGACAAAATATATTTTTGTATATTAAAAAAGGTATAACATATAAAATAGTCATAATATGAGAAACCGAGTCGAGCTTGAGCCTGTTTGCGAACAAGATCGAGTCGAAAAACCTATAGTCTAACTCGGTATTGATTAGTCCATGAACGAGCTTAAACCGAGCTTGGACCGAGCCGAATGCGAACGGTTTGAATCGTTTTACAGTACCGAACTCTGGTCTAAAAATTTTTAAAAATAGAGAAGAATTTGATATTTCTAAAAACTCAATCCTTTTTCATCTTCTCTATATATTCTGAAGCCTTCCTATTTACCAAGAGCTTTCAATCTTGCTATTTCCAAGATAATATTCCTATTCTTCTAAGTGCCGGTGGTTTTCGATTAGGAGTGTTCGAGTTGTACAAGCTTGGAGTATAAAGCTTTCTTCAGAATGGTGTTAAAGTTTGATTGTGGGCTTCGGATTAAAACACGACGGTGTTGAAGTTGGCGTGTTCTTTGGAGTAAAGTACGCGGTGTAATCTCTTTTCAAATAGTGGATTAATAGCGAGTAAGAGTTTTCGCGACTGGACTAATCCTCTCAGAGGAAAACTAATATAAACCTCGGTGTCTGTGTATTGATTTCTTGCCCTATTTAATTACTGCTTTACTTTACTGCTTTTTAGTATTTACTTATATCTGCCTTTACCTGCATTTTTTTATGTGGTGATTTTTATTTTTTGATGCACATACGTACTCTATTCACCCCCCCACCTCTAGAGGTGTCATCGATCCTACAATGGTATCAGAGCTGGTGCTCTTTATATAGGGATTATTGCTCATACCAATTCCTGCAATTGGTATCAAAGCAAGAACACTATTACTTGGCTTAACATCCTTAGAGTATATCCTTATTATCAATTTTTATCCTCTGATTCCAATTTTCTACAATTGATGTCAGGGCAGGTTCTCTCTATAGGTATTACTGATCATACCAATTGTTCCTACAATTGGTATCAGAGCACGGTTTCTCTCTAGTTGGATTTAAATTTCGTTGAGATATGGCATCGCTATACACAAGCAATGGTGAAGGCCAGTCTACAAATAGGCCACCCATATTTGATGGAACAAACTACACGTGCTGGAAAACACGAATGAGCTTCTATCTGAAGTCTCTAGATTTTGACCTCTGGTCAATTGTTATCAATGGCTACAAAAAGCCTACTATCATCTCTATTCTCACTCACTCTATTGTTAACAAGCCTTATTATAGTTACATGGAGGAAGAGACAAAGTTAGCCAGCCTTGATGCAAAAGCAATAATACTTTTTATTGTGTTGTAGACATAAATATATTTAATCGTATTTCTACTTGCACTACATCTCATAAAATCTGGAAACTTTTTGAAGCTACTTATGAGTGCAGGTACGAAAGCAAACCTAGCAACTCTAGAGAGGAAGATAGTCTTCATAATGATACACATGTGTGCATGATGGCATCGGAATTTAAGGTACAACACAATACCTTATATAAATAAGAGATTGTATGTCACAACTGCAGAAGTTCAGGCCACATCATGGAATATTGCCTTACTACTACTAAAGAGGAGAATTGCAACGAACGATCAAACGAAGGAAGATTGTCGTCTCACAAGTACGCTACTACGAGCATATGGTGTGAAAGCGAAGCAAACGATTTCAAAGAAGAAGGGAGACATCATCTAACTACAAATATATGTCCAATGGCATTATCTAACGAGGTACAAAACAATTTTCTTTATGAAGAGAGTGAATTTTCTTATGGTGAGTTATCTGATGATTTCTGTGATCTATTGGAAGAACACAAGAAAGTATTAGATAAGTATAGACGGTCTCGAAAAGAGGTTAAGGCTTATCAGTTTGAGAATGAAAGATTGTCCTCTCTGCTTAATGAGATTAGAGACACTACCACTGCTAGTAACACAGATGAGCTATCTATGGTTAAACTGAGTCTGCATGATGCTCAAGAATCCATTAATAAGATGACACAAGAGCATGCAAAACTCAATAAAACTTATGAGGCAGAGAAGACGAAGTATAACATTGCTACACAGAGAATAGACTGATTAACTACTATGTATAATAAGACTTGCACGATCTCTAAAAAGTTGGAGATAAAATTGGGTAAACAAGTTGTTCAACCCAAGACACGGTCATACACAAGACATGTGACACAACCCAAGATTCAAAAGGGATCTGGCACTACTAAGGTTAAACATAATCATACTTTTTATTATAGTCAATCACGCAAGATATATCATACCAAATCATGTTCTCATACTGATGCACATTGCAATAATGTCTATGCCTCTTGTCATTATTGTGGTATAAAGGACACATTTCTAGTCAATGTCAGACTAGAAAACTTGTTGATATAAACTTGTGCAAATGGGTTCCTAAGACTAACAAATGTGGATCCAAGTTTTGGATACCAAAGTCTTCTCCTCTTGATGCAGGTGAAGCTTCGTATATAAAGTAGAACCATGGAACATATTGGTGATTGCAAAGCTACAAAGGTCATATTCTAAGCAATTGCACCAACATAAGTGTGGTCAATAGAACCACTTTGGTATATGCAAAATAATTGTCTTCTATGGTTTTATTTCTAGAATCTTGCATGTTTTTATTAATAGCTTACTACTAGCTCTCATTTGATATCATATAGTTGTTTTATCTCTTTAATTATGATTTTGAGAGAAGTTGTTAATTTGTATCTTGCATATGACCATATATGGATATTTATTTACGAGCCACATCTTTTTGTGCGTTATCTTGATATGTTTATCAGCGCACACTTCTACTATATATTTGTCTCTATAGTGCACTATGAAAGCTTTTTGAAAACTAGTTTTTAGTATCTTAATCTTGTTGATGATTCTTTGTTCATTTTTTGGGTATTTTCTATCTTATATTTATTGTTATCCAATGATTTTATAGCACATATGGATAAATGTAATTGATACATCTTATATCGTATGCTATATTGTCTTAAGATTTTTCAAAGTCAATTAAATATAATTGATTTCATTCTTAAATCCTCGATTATTTAAGAAGAAATTTCTTTTGGGTATACGCCGAAAAGGTCCTTCTATCAACAAGGCGTAAAAGCTTAAGGTATTGTTTGGGAAGAGAGGAAAATAGGAGAAAGGAAAATGTTGAGGGGAAAATGAGTAAAAAATTAAAAGTATTGGTGTTTGGGAAGGGGGAGGGAAAGAATTTTGGGAGAGGATTTTGGGAGAAAAATTCATGTGGGCCCTACTCAAAAATTTCCCTCCCAAATGTGGGAGGAAAATGTGAAGAGTTGAGAGGATTGTAGAAGAAATTACCTATCTACCCTTCAAAAATTTAGTTTCATTTATGATTTTTAAAAAAATCAAGGATTGAATGGTAATTATATCTATCTCCACAAACAAATAAAATATTATTTTAAAAAAAATTCTTCCTCTACTTTTTGGTCATCCAAACAAGTGAAGGAAAAATTAATTTTACCTTCATTTTACTCTCCTCCATTTTCTTTTTCCTCAAATTTTCCTTCCCCTCCTCAAAAATGTTCCTAAACACAGTGGAGGAAAAATTAGAAACTAAGTTGTTTGGAAAGGAGGGAAAGAAATAGGAGGAAGGGAATCTGGAGAAAAAAATTTGGTAGGCCCCAGCAAAAAAAATTCCTCCCAAAACCGGGAGGAAAATGTACGTGCTTGAGGGAATTTGGTAAAATTTACCCAATTACCCCTCAATCAATTCTCTTTCTTTTTCTAGGTTGTTCGTTCATTTTTTTTTTTCTTTTTTTTCTCCGGGTAGTCTATATATTTCCCTCCTATCAGCTTACATATCACAAAAAAATTATCGGTTGGGATTGCTACATATCAGGTAAATCAAACTATTTTATCTCTTTTATTTTGTTCTATTTTAAATTTTGTTCTATCAAGATTAAACAAATAAGTCTCTATAAAATATACGAGTTTCTATGTAGTTTGTTAAATTTTCTACCGGTAGCTTGTTATAGATATACATGAAGGTTAAATTTACGTATGTTAATTCTGTGTAGTTTGTTAAATTTTCTTCTGATAGTTTGTTATAGATATACATGTAGGTTAAATTGACATATATTAAATTTCTGTGTAGTTTGTTAAATTTTCTTCCGGTAGTTTGTTATAGATATACATGTAGGTTAAATTTACGTATGTTAAATTTCTGTGTAGTTTGTTAATTTTTCTTCCGGTAGTTTGTTATAGATATACATGTAGGTTAAATATTACTTGCAATATATGTTCAATTTTGTTCTATCAAGATTAAGGAAATAGATTTTTCCTTTATCTTTGTTGGGAAGTAATAGATTTTTCCTTTAGCAAGATTAGCCAAATGACTTTGCATATATTAAATTTAGATCAACCAAATGACTCTATAAAATATTACTTGCATTATATGTTAAATTTTGTTCTATCAAGATTAACCAAATATGTTGTTCCTTTATCTTCTTTTGGAAGTAATAGACTTTTTCTTTATCAAGATTAGGCAAATGACTCTGTATATATTAAATTTAGATCAACCAAATGACTCTCTATAGAATAAAGAAAGGCAGATAAGTACGAGTTTCTGTGTCTAGCAATGTGATTTTTTTGACATGAACAAGGAGTTTGTTATAGCTATACATGTAGGTAGGAAAAAATACAAAGAGAAAAATATTACTTGAAATATATGTTTTAAACATAGTGGTATATTATAATAAATAAATTCAAATTATATTTATAAAAAATCCTAATTTAAATTTATTTTAAACAATATTACAGGAAAAAATATTACTATGTCGTAAGAGATATTATATAATTAAGCTATGCCTTAAAATAATATGTGTTTACATAACTATTATTATATAATTAATCTGAGTTAAAATAGTTTATTTTAAATCATTTTCAAGTTTGTTTTATTGGAATAAATATATCATGCTGGTGTGGTTTGTTCTCTCTTCACTATTTAATAAAAGTAGAGATATTTAATGTATTTATCTCAAAATGAACAAAACTTCCAATAATCTAATTTGTTATTTTATTTATGGTTGTCGTTATAATAGTGTGAAATTATATATTTGCTTTGTTAGTTTATTTGTCTGAATTTTTTTGTATAATATTTTTCGATTCATAGATGGATCCAAAATCTGAAGAATTATTAGAATTTTTATATATCTGAATGAGAAAACATCGGAGAATGGTTGAAAGGTGGGAGCAAAGACGTCGTAGTGCAGTTGTCCAGCTTGTATGCAATATTGCACATTTATTAGTAATATGGCAATCTCTTAATCAAATTTGGGATATGCCGGTAAGAAATGATGTGGTTGAGAAATCAAATGTTCGGCGACAGGTAATGTTGCATTAATGGAAAATGAAAGGATATGTCGAGATGTTTTGCGGATGAACACTTTTGCTTTTGCTACACTATGTGACAAATTACGCTCGACGAGGCTACTAAAAGATTTTTTTCGAGCAACAATAGAAGAGCAGGTAGCCAAGTTTCTTCATGTATTAGGACAAAATTGGAAATACCATGCAATCGGTTGCTACTTTCGTCGCTCAAGTGAGACAACAAGTCGTCACTTTCATAACGTATTAAGAGCCATCATATCTCTGGAGAGTCAATTTCTCAAACAACCTTCTGGAATTGATGTTGCCCCTCAAATCCTACAGAGTTCTAAATTTTATCCATATGTCAAGGTATGTTAAGTTCATTCTAATATAAATAACTAATTTATTTATATTATAACTTAATAACTACATGTCATTTAAAAATACAGGACTGTATTGGAGCAATAGATGGGACATATGTTCGTGTAAAAGTTTCACGAGCAGATGCACCTAGGTTCCACGGTAGAAAGGATTGGCCAACCCAAAATGTCTTGGCAGCTTGTTCCTTTGATATGAGATTCACTTGTGTCATACCTGGATGGGAAGGGACTGCATCAGACTCCAGAATAATGAAAAAATGCTCTTATTAGACAAGATAAACTTATAATACCTCAAGGTTAGTGTCAATAAATTGAGCCACCAATGTAGAAATATTGTGGCGTTATCTTATTAAACTTAAATTATTTTGTTAGGAAAATTCTTTTTGGTTGATGCGGGCTTTATACTGAAAAGTGGATTGATCATGCCATATAGAGGTGTTCGATACCATTTGAAAGAATATTCTTCTCGTGGTCCTGAAAATGGTAAAGAGTTATTCAATTTAAGGCATTCATCACTCGCAATGTCATTGAGAAAGCATTTGGCATTTTGAAGAAGAGATTTCCTGTCATTGCTAGCGGGAATGAATCATATTATTCAGTACAAACCACTTCAGAGATTATCTTAGCATGTTGCATATTGCACAACTTTCTGATGGTTGTAGATCCAGATGAACATTTGATAAATGAAGTTGACCGTGAAATGCAAAATGGTCAAGAAGTGAACTCTAGGGAAGTTTCAACTGTAACAGATGAAGATTCAAGATTAGGTGCAATACTGAGAGACAACATCGCAAACCACATGTGGAATGATTATGCTAAATAGTGGCCTACAATTTAATTGTGTTAAACAAGTACTTATGTGCTAGCTTGAGATTTGTTATTTGAAAGTATTGAGATTAAATATTTCAATTCCAACTTTATTCCAATTTAATTGTGTTACAATTTTTTGTATCATGGTTATGCATGACTGCTTATTTTATTGATGTATATGTTTTATTGATGCTTATGTAGTATACGAAAGAAAAGGCATGGATGCGTCAAATAAGTTTAGTAACAATTTTGTATGGACCGAGGAGTTTGATGATTTGCTGGTAGATGCATTTTGGATGAAAACCCAAAAGGGAATAGGCATGATGGGACCTTCACTACACAAGCCTATAATAATATAATGCAAGTATTGACTCCTGTTTTGGGTCCAAGGTTAGAGAAAGGTCATGTCAAAAATTGTGTGAAGACTTTGAAGAAAAGATTTGCTGAATGTAAGGATTTATTTCATGGATTGAGTGGTTTTGCTTGGAATGCACAAAATTTCATGTTTGAAGCAACACATGAGGTGTGGATGGCTCTTATTCAGGTATATCACTTTACTACAAATTTTGTCTTCCTTAATTTTATTTAGACATACATTATTGGTGATGTAGTTGAATTATAATTATTTACTCATCAAGTTTAATTTTCTTATTGTAGGCAAAATCATCTGCAAGTAAGTGGATGAATAAACAAGTGCGAAATTATGGGAAACTCTATGATATTTATGGAGAGGATCGAGCCAATGGTGACAAAGCTGAGATTGCAAACGAGAAGGTAACAGGGTGGCAAATGGAGGGTAATATTGATTTGAATGATAACATCTTTGTGTTCGATAATGAATTTAGTTGTGCAAACAATGCACCTAAGGAGAACACAAATAACAATAGTCCTTCGACTCATTATTCTCCAACACCTATATCGGAAGTAGGTCAATCTTCAAAGGGTAAAAAATGTAAAGCCTCAATGATTGAGGCATTGGAGAAATGTCACTCCCATTTTTCGTTATACGTATTTTCAGTATACGTGTACGGATTCCCGACCCGTATTTTGACTTGTCTAGCATGGTATGGTCTTGGTTTAGCTTGGCTTGGTTTATTTTGGTTTGGTTTGGGTCAAGATGGTTCATCATGTTGAACCCTCTATATAACCCAACCCCTTTCTCTCTCCTCCTTTACTTTCATTTATTTCTTCATATACTTTTCTTCTTCATTTATTTTCTCCCAAACCCTTAGGCAAGTGCAATCTTGCTTCATGAGAGATCTCATGTTTTATTGTTCCAATGTCTTCCTTACATAGTTTTATGACTCTTTAGTACTTGGTATTTTTGGTTTTGGTGGATAAAATCTTGTAGATCTAAGTTTACTCAAATTTTAGTTTTATTGGGTTTTGATCTATCAAATTTCATTATTTTCAAGCTTTGATTATTCCATGTTGTAGAGAATTTCGTTCTACCCAATTTAGACCTTTGAAAGTTCCGATTTTGAGTTGTTTTGAGGGATTTATGAATTTGGGAAGTTCATGGGTTCCATGAACTCATGCTCTCGGCATGGAGAAGAAGAGCAGTGCTGGACGCATAACTCTTTTTATGCACCCACAACAGCCTTTCCTTTGGGCGTATAGCCCTATATATGCGCCCAAAGCACCCTACTTCCTTCAGCTTGGGCGCATGGCCATTTACATGCGCCCATGGCTCTTCAACTTGGGCGCATAGGTCTTGATATGCGCCCACAGCTCTTCAGCTTGGGCGCATGGCTCTAGATATGCGCCCACTTAGCCATGGAAGATAGTCTCCTTGCTTTCCTTCTAGTACACCCGGTCCCCAGCATGTGGGCACATGCACTCTTGGGCTCATGCCTTCCATAGTACATGCACCCTGGGCGCATGCTCTTTAAGCGCATGCTCCCTTTGGGCTCATGCTTCCTTGGGTGCATGCTTGTTTATGGGCACATGCTGCCCTTGCGCATGCTGCACTTGGGTGCATGTTGTCTCTGGCCTCCTTCCTTTTGCCATGATAATTTATGTTACTTTCTCCATGCTTGACCCTGTGGTCCTTAGTGTAAGTTGTGACCTTTGAGCATGATGGGAATCTTCCATGATGGCCTTGTATAATGTATTATCTGTGTTTCATATGTACTATAGGCTTTAAGCACGATCTTAGCTTGACATGTCTACTCCTTGATAACTCTTTCGGTGGCCCGTCATAGCGCACCCTTGACCACTGAATCTTTGGCATACAAGTACACTTAGCACGAGCACGACAGGATAAACATGAACACGACATGGCAATATAGCTTAACATGATAACTCTAACAGTGGCCCGTCGTGGTGCACTCTTGACAAGTAACAAGTAAACATGACATGTACAAGCTTGATAGTGGCCCGTGGTGGCGCACTCCTGACAAGTGAGCTTGACAAGTAACAAGTAACTCTCGTCTTTACATCGTGGGTGATTTCTCTTGATTGTGTCTGTACAAACTATATGTCCCGTCTTGCATCATGTCTAGGACATGAATTCCTGATTTCTACGGTCAGTGATTCATACTGAATCTGACTAAGTTAATGACTAGTTTGATCATGTAGTTCAGAAAGAGAATTCCCAGTTACAGGCAATCCCGTTGTTTGGGCGCCTCAAGTGGACTTGTAGCCTACCGACGAGTAGGGCACATTTCTCGTACACTGTCATGTGTTGTACCACAAAGTCACCTAATCAACTCTCTTAACCTGCGGAAGGATAACTAGATAGTCTGCAGGGCTTGTGACTGCTGGAACATCTCATGGCATCTTGTAGTAACTAGGCTTGTGATAACCCTAGTTAGTTAAAGTATCAAGCCGTACTCATTGCTTTGCTGTGATTGATGGATGGAGTCCAGTCTAGTCTTGTCTAGATAGTGCCAGTCTATGATTACTTCGGTACATTATTGTTATGCTTTACTCTTGTCGATAAATGATTGGAGACTAAGCTCTGTTCAGGTGAAGGGTTACAACTCCGGTCCTTGTTTGGTTTACGGGTTGTAACTTGGTTACCGGAATAATCCTTTAGTTATCTTATCGTTTATTACCCTGTTTTCTCTAACTCATGTCTTTCATTATCATTTATGTCTTTATGTGCTAATATGCTGGTTTTAGTTCTTAAGTGAAGCCTCCCTTATGGCACTTGCTCTTCTGGGTTCTGACCTAGCTGGTTTTGTATGGCCAGATTTTAGAGTAGCACCCGAGGATATACCAATCTTCTAGCCAGATGGTGAATACCAGGCGTAACCCTGGCAACGAGTGGGTTTCTTCTTTTGCTCCTCCGTTCTCTTATAAATTATTCTTTTGAGGTGTTTAGCCGTCGAGCAAGTGTTAGCTCGTATTAAAACTTACTTTTGTCTGCCTAAGGGCTGTAACATGAGTGACAAATCCTAGGGTTGATCATGTATGACTTGAACTCTTGCTAGTCTTCACATTTTGTATGACTAGCTTCCTGATCATCGGAATATGTAATGTTTGGGACGCCTTACTTTGTATGCTTGATGATCTAACATCTTGTAACTATTACTTGCTTGCTTAAGATTGAGATACTAGGCTTGTTCTTGCCCATAAGAGACTGATGGCTTGTAGATAAACTCTCATGCATCTAGAGAGCCGTGACCGTATTGCCAGGTGGGTTGAACCTTAATGTATGTAGCTGACTATGTCTGTCCCCCGCTTTCTAGTATTCTAGTTTTGGGGCATGACACGGTTTAAGTGGTTGCCCATGCAGGTCTTATAAATTAAGATGTGTGAGGGTTTCACTGAATAGATGTCTCAATCAGCATTCGCCCTTGATCTCTACTTGTGTGTTCCAATCTTCCTGAATTCTTGACCTGATCACATGCTTATATCCCTGATCTACCTCGGTCCTTCCTTATTGTTTCTTATGTCATTTCTTCAGTGACATAGTTCCTGGTCCTACCAATCAGCAAGGTGTATGAGGGTTTCACTGAATAGTGTTATTTCTACAGTGTCATTTCTTCAGTGACATAGTTCCTTATTGTTTCTTATGTCATTTCTTCTAAATCAAGATGTGTGAGGGTTTCACTAAATAGTGTCATTTCTTCAGTTTCATTTCTTCTCCACCAGTCTTGCGGATGGCAGTAGCAGTAGCAGTTCAGTTTCCCAGAGTAGTAGAAGAGTTTCCTGATGTATTTCCCGAAGAGCTTCCAGGCATGCCCCCAAAGAGAGAGATAGAGTTCACCATTGATTTTCTTCCAGGGACGGCACTAGTATCGGAGAGTGTCTACAGGATGGCACCTTCAGAATTGAAGATCTTGTCCAAGATGATTGAAGAACTCAAAACCAAGGGATTCATTCGCGCTAGTAGATCACCTTGGGAGCCCCGATGCTTCTTATGAAAAAGAAGGATGGTACATCAAAATTATGTGTTGATTATCGTACCTTGAACTTTGTGACAATCAAGAATAAATATTCCCTACCAAGGATAAATGATTTATTTGATCAACTCAGAGGAACGACAGTATTCTCGAAGATTGACTTGCGTTCAGGGTACCATCAGATCAGAGTCAGAGAGAAAGATATCCCAAAGACGGCGTTCAGATCTAGGTATGGACATTGGGAGTTCCTTATTATGCCATTTGGAGCGACCAATGTGCCAGCCGTATTCATGGACCTCATGAATCGTATCTTTATGCCCTATTTGGACCAGTTCGTGATAGTTTTTATAGACGACATCTTAGTCTATAGCAAGAATGAGGCAGGGCATGAGCAGCATCTCCGTGTAGTCCTTCAGATTCTCAGAGAGCACCAGTTGTATGCGAAGTTCAGTAAGTGCAAATTTTGGCTGGATCGTATTTCGTACTTAGGTCATATCATCACCAGAGGTAGAGTGGAAGTAGACCCCCAAAAAATAGTGGCTATAGAGACATGGTCAGTACCCGGAACCGTCACAGAAGTTCGGACTTTCCTAGGATTGGCCGGCTATTACCGGCGATTTGTATCAGACTTTGCTCGAATTTCAGCACCATTGACGCAGTTGACCCGCAAGGATGTGCAATTTGCTTGGACAACAGAGTGTCAGAGTTCATTTGAGAAGTTGAAGCAAAGATTGATGACGGCCCCCATTCTCACGCTTCCAGATGGGACTGCAGGATTTTTGGTTTATTGTGATGCTTTCGGCATAGCATTGGGATGCGTCTTAATGCAGCATGGTAAGGTAGTAGCTTATGCATCACGTCAGCTTCGTGATCATGAAAGGAATTATCCAACTCACGACTTGGAATTAGCAGCGGTGGTTTTCGCACTTAAGTTGTGGAGGCATTATTTGTATGGAGATCGGGTGAAGATTTTTACCGACCACAAAAGTCTTAAGTATGTGTTTACTCAGAAGGACCTTAACATGCGTCAGAGAAGATGGCTAAAGCTACTTGTGGATTACGACATCAACCTGCAGTATTGTCACGATCCGCTCCCGAATAATCGGATACGAGTCGGACACGCCCAGCCTTCGTCGATGGATATGACGAAGTAAGCTGTACAAAACTAAGGAAAACTCCAAGTCACAATGTGTAAGCCCTTAACCCAAAATTCCTATTTTATCATTATTATTTTTGTTAAATAATTATTTAGATAGAAATATTAATGACCAATGTATAAAGTATTGTGAGTTTATAAATCAATTTGTAAATATAGGAGTAGAGGGGAGGTTTTTCCTAAGACTCCCTAAACAATTATGCAAGGTTCTTAATTAACTAAACATGGGGGGACTGATGTATAAATGTCCAAACTATAAGGACCCAGTAGAAATTTTCAAGTTTAAAACCTATAGCTAACGGCCAGGGAATTCAAATCAATCGAAGAAAGGGATTTGAATCCTACTATGGATAGGAGAGGATATGCTCAATCCTATCCTCCCAATCACCCAAAACCCTAGTATAAATAGGAGAGAGAGCACCATGTGCTTACCTTTCCCCGAACCCTAATTCTATGCCGCCAGTTTTCCCTGCTCTACTTCGAGGAGCGGTTAGGAGGGTAGAAGCAAAACAGCCATCAACAGGTCACTTGAGCTCTGATTTGACATTTGACTCGCCCACACAGCTCAGGACGACAGGCAAGTACACTTTCTGTTCTACTTCCAATTCTGATGGTTTTGTGCAGTATACATTCATATGTTCTTTTGTTTGATAACATGATGGACACACGAGTGAGAGACATGAACCCCATTTATTATACTCTTGTTTAGTTTCCTTTCGTGATTTATTTGGGTTCATGAGTACTGGTCGGGAGGGGAAATACCTTAGTAGATGTGTGAACTTCCCATTCTATCCCAATATGTCTAATCTTGAATGATAGCAGCTGTACACGACACGTGCAGTGAGCCGTATTTACCCCTTAGCCGTTCACATGTCGAAAAGAGTATTTCAATTCACTTAGATAGCTTGTCTTTTATTATTTTCACCACTTGACATGTCACCATGCTTTCATACTCGTTCCAGTTGACATATTACTCTACGATTCATACTTTATTCTAGATATACCATGTCATCACATCACTGTTCAGCTTCCTTTTACATATGTTATATTCATGTACTGTCGATCCTATTATGTTGCGGATAGTTTTTCAGCTTGTGTGCTTGTTCCAATCCTGACTGGATAACCAACATTTTAGGTGATGAGTTAAAGGAGTTCTGTACTACTTTTTATAAGCAGACGGAAGACCCTGATTTGAGCATACAGGAGGACTTGAATGCGGGACTACCCTCCGCAGGAGACTATTAGCTAAACAGCGATTTATAGAGCATGTGTTGCTCACAGAAACTCTTGATTGTATTTTATTTTACTTATGGATTATGAGAGTTGAGTAGTGGACATCTCTTTGGTACATTTTGATTATATTAAGATCATTCTTCTATCATACTTGGTCTCTACACTTTCTGATCTTTTCAGTTATCTGTTTGTCTCTTTCACCTTAGATATTGTGTTTATAATTTCCTGTTGAGATTGATATGCAAACTTGATCTTTTGTGGAAATCTATAAACTGTGTGGTTGTATTTGATAAATTGTGGAGATGACTAGATAGCGTTCTACCGCCGACACTGCGGCGTAGGCTGGACGTACCCACGACTCATACCCAAATACTGGGTGTGGGTCGTGACACAATGTAATGTAACAACACAGCTTTTATAATGTTCCCAGAGTGATCACCAATATCCATCAAGTTATTTAATAAAAAATCAGCCGGAGACAAATCTGGTCAAATAAAATAAAGATACAATAATGAATATCCAAAATACAATCTCCAAAAAAATAAATGAAGTAAAAGTTGCAATATCCAGTACAATCACATGCTCCATGTGGCCTCCCACACACCTGCAACGTATCATGTCAGGAAAAGAGCAAAGTACAACCCTGACAAGAGCAATATACAATGTAATCTGTAGTACAGAATACAAGGTGAAACCAGAATACCAGAAATGGAAGTAAAACTATGGTACCAGAAATGAAGTGTAAAACTGCAAGCAATGGACGACAATCAATATGCTAGACAATGAATACGACTATCAATGAATCAAGACAATGTACACAATAATCAATATACAAGTGTGACAATTTGAAATATTAAAACTAATGTATGACCGGCTTAGGAGCACAATCAATCAATGAGGCAATGAGTCAATGAGTCAATCAATTCTACAAGGTCCGACTTCATCGTACGTGAAGTGTACGATTAGGCTATCCACAATTACCTATGTTGGGTGTGGTCACACAAAAGCTAATATTTTCTCCAATCCTCGCAATAAACAATGACTCGCAAGCAATGAACAATGTACAAGACAATCGTGTGTATCTCGTGTCCGATATGAGAACATGGAACATGAAGGTAAGACAGAAATACAGAGTACAAGTCGAGTCAGTGTACTTGCCTCGGTTTGGTTGCACTAGAGTAGTACTGTATGGTTGTAATGGATCACCTGGTATTATTTTGTACAAGTTATTAGGGTTTGAATAATAACATTAGCTATCTAACTTAGATAAATCAACTATTTCTAGACAAGAACAAGTTAACAATATTTAGAAAATATTATATTTTTAATCACCATAAATACTCATGAAAACATATACTATATAGTTTTTGAAATATTTGGAAACATTTTGCTAGTAAAATATTTATAATTATATAAACTTTTAGAAATATTTTTGATATACTAGGATAATTTAGCAAGAAAAATACTAGAACATTTTTTATTTAAGAAAAATATATTTAATCCAAAACCTACTTATTAAATGATATCAATATGATATATGCTACCAACTTTTATTAGCAAGACAATATTGTACTAGTAAATAAAATTACTTAATATATGTTAACAATTACAAAGACAATATTCAAAACTGCTAATAATAGTAATCAGGCTAATAAGAATTAATACTTAGCTGAAGCATAAACCATTAATAATGATCACTAATGCTAATAATTAAGATAATAAACATATTCTATTAGACAGAAATGGTAACAAACACTAAGCCCACCAAAACAGCCCTAACCTCAAATCCTACTCTCTTTTTTTACTCTTCTAAATCATCAGCCCAAATCCTATCCAAGCCCACCGTCCAAACTCCAGCGCAGTCTAACTGGCCCGACCTATTTACTAAATCATTTTCACAACTTGAATCAAAATAATTCTTTTAACAATTTAGACTAAAGCCTAAAGGCCCTGCCATTATTCCTGAACCCGACCCAAACTCATATTTATTACTACAGCAGTGATAATAAAAAAGAACTAACCCAAAAACAACCCACACTACATCTGTCCATAACTTAAAACAACTAAGCCCACCATAATTAGGTTTAAACCCTAACTACTCAAACAACAATCACCCTACATTTCCTGATCCGAGCCCAACTGGCCTGGCCCATATCTAAACCCATCTAAACCCTAACATTATAACTACCATTATAACTCTCAATACTCTCTCTCTCTCTCCCGTATTCTCAGCCGCACACCACAATCAGAGGAAGAAGCCCTAACCCTAAGCTTCTTCTTCCTCACTCTCACTTCTGATCTCAGCCTCCCACACTTCCTCTTTTGAGTAGTCCTAACCCTAATTCATATTTCTTCCTCCCATGTCGCCCTGAGAAAACCCTAACTCTAATCCTTAGGTTCTTCTTCTCCAGTCGATCATCCTCCCCAAATATACAAACCCTAAATTGAACATAAAGAAAGAGAGGAACGAAAAGATGAAAAGAGGCTCACCTCGGGTTCCTCCGCTGACCGGTGGCTTTGTGGCGAAGGTGCTCGGCATAGGCGGATCCGGCCACTGGCGGTCGGATCTAGCTTCCGATGGCAAAATCACACGAATCGAGATATGGCGAAAGCTGACGGTGGTTCTCGATCTCCAGAAAGTTCGACGCAGTTTTCAAACTTGTTGTATAACAGTCGAGACGGAACTCGACGCCTCGGGTCGACAGCGATGATCTAAATCTAGTGGTGGAGAGATTCATGACGAGGCTCCCGGTAGCTACATCAGCAGTCGACTTTAGATCTGGTCGGCGGGGACAGCTGGCTCCGGCGTGGCTCGGTGCATGAGATCTGGTGGCTCCGCTTGAGCTGTGAGGACTTCCCCTCGGTCGGAAGAGGCAGCGGGGTCTTTGAGACAGCACAGTCCTCGGGACGGCACAACAGTCGAGATCTGACGCCTCTCCTTTCGGCTGACAGTGACGCTTCGGCGCTTCGAGTCTCCAGTACTTGATGGCTGACGGCAAACTCGTCCCCGACGTGCAGATCTGAAGAGGCGGTCGGCGACTAGGTGTTGATGGTGTTGCTCTGACTCCGACGATGTCACAGAGAACTCGCGGTGGCGTACGGCAGAGGAAGGCGGCGTTCGGCCAGGCAGACAGTGGGAAAGAGAGAGAAAATGCGTAGAGAGAGAGTATTGTCAGCGTGATGTAATGTGTTGACAGTGGTGGTGTCAGAACTGTTGGAATTTGTGTAATATTTATATTAAAATAATATGTGGTAGAGTTGTAATTAAGTATAGATCTGGGGGTGTTTCCCAAGTTAGGACAGTGGCACAGTAGTAATAAAAATCAGATCTGAGGCTAAACTAAAATAATTAGTAACAGGTTTTCAAATTTCAGATCTCAAACATTTTTTCAAAATTCAAAATTGTTTCAATCAGATTTTCAAATTCTAGCAGATTTAATTACTCACAACTAATTACGAAATTAGTTAATAACACCCATAATCATAATAAAAAATTGTAGTTAATTAGTTACTAATTCTCCTAACTGCCCATTTATAACTAGAACAATTATTCTTCTTAGTTACAAATAAATAAATAATTATGAAAAATAGTTAATCAAAACTAATCTTTTCTTTTAGTTTAATACAACAAAATACAACATAAGAAGACATGACTTTAAAATAGCATTCAAAAGTTTATAAATTAACTAGAAACAATATTAATACTTGACAATAAATTGAAATTAATTAATTAAGCTTAAATTACCATTATTGATCACAACAAAACTAATACAATAGAATAAACTAAATTTATTAATAAATAATCGAAATACTTATGAGTTAATCAATATTGAAAAAAATAGAATTGAGAAAATGAAATTAATTTATATAATAAAATTCAATATAACTAATTTATCATTTTAAGCCAAAATGATTCTCTTTAGAAAAATTTTCAAACAATTCAACAATATACGAAAATAGGTTTAGGAAGTTACAAATCTACCCCCTTACAAAAATTTTGCCCTCGAAATTTCAACGGTTTTGTAGAGTACAAAATCAATCAAAATTAATTAAAGACAACAAGAAAACTAAATGATTTATTTATGGAGTAAAATAACAAGGACTAACAAGTAGTTACTAGACAATATGGAAATAGTAAATGCAAGAAAAACTCAGACACAAGCCTCAAAATAGGCAATACAAAAGAAATCTAACTACTACAAGCAAGTAAGAAAATAACGGTCCATCCGACTGCGCTCCTGCAGCTACTACTGATCCTCAAAGACTTGGTCCTCCTGCTGCTGCTCTGGTACTGGCTCATGACGAGTGAAAGCTGCAGGGCAATCTCTCACTTGGTGAGTGGCAGATCCACAAATCAAGCACTGCCCTAACTTCTTACGGCAATCCTCAACACGGTGTTCCCGGTCTCTTACAGTATGTGCAAGAAAAGTATAACGGAGTCTGAATCTGTCTCTGCTGCCTCGGTGATGTCGAAGCTCGAACATGAGGATGATGCTGATGCTGAGGTGGCCTCTGCTGAGTGTCGGTCCGCTTCGGTGGACCCTGGGAACTACTGGCGTCAATGTCTCGGTCCCGCTTAAGCTACGGATCCATCTCCTTCTCCACTCCCTGAGCAACTTTAAGGATGCTCGTATAGGTAGTAGCCTGGCTGATAGCTACTGCATGTCGCAGCTCCCTGGTGAGGTCCTTCTTGAACTTCTAAGCCCTCTCCATCGACGTGCTGATTAGGTTCTCTGCGAACCTGCTGAGTCGGGTGAACTCCGATGTACACTGTGCCACAGTCATACTCCCCTGCTGCAATGCCTCAAACTGTATCTGAAGCTCGTCCCGCTCCACATCTGGGAAGAACTTCTTCTGGAACAGCAGTTTGAAATCCTTCCAGGAAACCTCGGGCTCCGCTAACTGGGGCTCCTCCCGGTACCAAGCCCTAGCAATGTCGAAAAGTCGCATGCTCGCAACTTCGACCTTCAAATCATTCGGGATCCTCGCCATCTTCAATGGCCGCTCAGCATTCTCTAGCCACTCGTCTGCGTAGACTATCCCCTCATTGCCCCAAAAATCTATCGGGCAGAGGTTCTGATATTCCTTGGCAGTTCCTGGCCTCGGCGCTGCTCGTGCCGACGGTGCTGGCGGAGCTGGTGGAGCCGGCTATCTGGTCCTGAGTGCGTCGACGACGGTCGCTCTGAACTGTGCGGCCTGCTGATTCTGAGCCTCTCTGAACTGCGCAGCCTGGTGATTCTGGGCCTCCATGAATTGCTAAAACATGGCTATCATCTGCGTACCATCGAACGTCATCGTCGGAGGAAGCGGTTGAGGCGAAGGCGGTGGAATCTGCTCCTGCGCACTGGGTGCAGGCTGCTCACTAGTCCCAGCATTCGTCGTGGCGACCGTCCTGTAACAGAAAAATAAACTGTTGATTGCTATAACCTAGAAAAATTATAAACTATCCTAAAAATCATAAGTAAAATCAAATTTCAAATTTAAACATCAATAACCATAAACCATAAACCATTTTCTCGCGGTTTCTATGTTGTGATGAGTTTTCCATAGCTTTCCCTGGTCCCCCAATAACACTTTATTGCCTAAGTGTCATTAGGATAGACCTGCATGGGCCACCACTAAAAACATGTCACGACCCGCTCCCGAATAATCGGATACGAGTCGGACACGCCCAGCCTTCGTCGATGGACACGACGAAGTAAGCTGTACAAAACTAAGAAAAACTTCAAGTCATAATGTAATGTAACAACACAGCTTTTATAACGTTCCCAGAATGATCACCAATATCCATCAAGTTATTTAATACAAAATCAGCCGGAGACAAATCCGATCAAATAAAATAAAGATACAATAATGAACATCCAATATACAATCTCCGAAAAAATAAATAAAGTAAAAGTTACAATATCCAGTGCAATCACATGCTCCATGTGGCCTTCCACTCACCTGCAACGTATCCTGTCAGGAAAAGAGCAAAGTACAACCCTGACAAGAGCAATATACAATGTAATCTGTAGTACAAAATACAAGGTGAAACCAGAATACCAGAAATGGAAGTGAAACTACGGTACCAGAAATGAAGTATGAAACTGCAGGCAATGGACGATAATCAATATGCTAGACAATAAATACGACTATCAATGAATCAAGACAATGTACACGACAATCAATATGCAAGTGTGACAATTTGAAATATTAAAACAAATGTGTGACCGGCTTAGGAGCACAATCAATCAATGAGGCAATGAGTCAATGAGTCAATCAATTCTATAAGGTCCGGCTTCATCGTACGTGAAGTGTACGATTAGGCTATCCACAATTACCTATGTTGGGTGTGGTCACACAAAAGATAATATTTCCCCCAATCCCCACAATAAACAATGACTCGCAAGCAATGAACAATGTACAAGACAATCGTGTGTATCTCGTGTCCGATATGAGAACATGGCACATGAAGGTAAGACAGAAATACAGAGTACAAGTCGAGTCAGTGTACTTGTCTCGGTTTGGTTGCACGAGAGTAGTACTGCATGATTGTAATGGATCACCTGGTATTATTTTGTACAAGTTATTAGGGTTTGAATAATAACATTAGCTATCTAACTTAGATAAATCAACTATTTCTAGACAAGAACAAGTTAACAATATTTAGAAAATATTATAGTTTTAATCACCATAAATACTCATGAAAACATATACTATATATTTTTAGAAATATTTGGAAACATTTTTCTAGTAAAATATTTATAATTATATAAACTTTTAGAAATATTTTTGATATACTAGGATAATTTAGCAAGAAAAATACTAGAACATTTATTATTTAAGGAAAATATATTTAATCCAAAACCTACTTAATAAATGATATCAATATGATATATGCTACCAACTTTTATTAGCAAGACAATATTGTACTAGTAAATAAAATTACTTAATATATGCTAACAATTACAAAGACAATATTCAAAACTGCTAATAATGGTAATGAGGCTAATAAGAATTAATTCTTAGCTGAAGCATAATCCATTAATAATGATCACTAATGCTAATAATTAGGATAATAAACATATTCTATTAGACAGAAATGGTACCAAACACTAAGTCCACCAAAATAGCCCCAACCTCAAATCCTACTTCTTCTTCTTTTTACTCTTCTAAAACATCAGCCCAAATCCTATCCAAGCCCACTGTCCAAACTCCAGCCCAGTCTAACTGGCCCGGACTGTTTACTAAATCATTTTCACAACTTGAATCAAAATAATTCTTTTAACAATTTGGACTAAAGCCCAACGGCCCTGCCATTATTCCTGAACCCGACCCAAACTCATATTTATTGCTACTGCAGTGAAAATCAAAAAGAACTAACCCAAAAACAACATACACTACATCAGTCCATAACTTAAAACAACTAAGCCCACCATAATTAGGTTTAAACCCTAACTACTCAAACAACAATCACCCTACATTTCCTGATCCGAGCCCAACTGGCCTGGCCCATATCTAAACCCATCTAAACCCTAACATTATAACTACCATTATAACTCTCAATACTCTCTCTCTCTTCCGTATTCTCAGCCACACACCACAATCAGAGGAAGAAGCCCTAACCCTAAGCTTCTTCTTCCTCACTCTCACTTCTGATCTCAGCCTCCCACACTTCCTCTTTTGAGTAGTCCTAACCCTAATTCATATTTCTTCCTCCCATGTCGCCCTGAGAAAACCCTAACCCTAATCCTTAGGTTCTTCTTCTCCAGTCGATCATCCTCCCCAAATATACAAACCCTAAAATGAACATGAAGAAAGAGAGGAACGAAAAGATGAAAAGAGGCTCACCTCGGGTTCCTCCGCTGACCGGTGGCTTTGCGGCGAAGGTGCTCGGCACAGGCGGATCCGGCCACTGGCGGTCGGATCTAGCTTCCGACGGCAAAATTGCACGGATCGAGATGTGGCAAAAGCTGACGGTAGTTATCGATCTCTAGAAAGCTCGACGCAGTCTTCAAACTTGTCGTATAACAGTCGAGGCAGAACTCGGCACCTCGGGTCGACGGCGATGATCTAAATCTAGTGTTGAAGATTCATGGCAAGGCTACCGTTAGCTACAGCAGCAGTCGACTTTAGATCTGGTCGACGGGGACAGCTGACTCCGACGTGGCTCGGCGCACGAGATCTGGTGGCTCCGCTCGAGCTGTAAGGACGTCCCCTCGGTCGAAAGAGGCAGCGGGGTCTTCGAGACAGCGCAGTCCTCGGGATGGCACAACAGTCGAGATCTGACGCCTCACCTTTCGGCTGACAGTGACGCTTCGGCGCTTCGAGTCTCTAGTACTTGATGGCTGACGGCGAAGTCGTCCTCGACGCGCAGATCTGAAGAGGCGGTCGACGACTAGGTGTTGATGGTGGTGCTCTGACTCCGGCGATGTCACAGCGAACTCGCGGTGGCGCACGGCGGAGGAAGGCGACGTTCGGTCGGGCAGACAGTAGGGAAGAGAAAGAAAATGCGTAGAGAGAGAGAGTATTGTCAGTATGATGTGATGTGTTGACAGTGGTGGTGTCAGAACTGTTGGAATTTGTGTAATATTTATATTAAAATAATATGTGGTAGATTTGTAATTAAGTATAGATCTGGGGGTGTTCCCCAAGTTAGGACAGTGGCACAGTAGTAATAAAAATCAGATCTGAGGCTAAACTAAAATAATTAGTAACAGGTTTTCAAATTTTAGATCTCAAACAGTTTTTCAAAATTCAAAATTGTTTCAATCAGATTTTCAAATTCTAACAGATTTAATTACTCACAACTAATTACAGAATTAGTTAATAACAACCCATAATCATAATCAAAAATTGTAGTTAATTAGTTACTAATTCTCCTAACTGCCCATTTATAACTAGAACAATTATTCTTCTTAGTTACAAATAAATAAATAATTACGAAAAATAGTTAATCAAAACTAATCTTTTCTTTTAGTTTAATACAACAAAATTCAACATAAGAAGACATGACTTTAAAATAGCATTCAAAAGTTTACAAATTAACTAGAAACAATATTAATACTTGACAATAAATTGAAATTAATTAATTAAGCTTAAATTACCATTATTGATCACAACAAAACTAATACAATAGAATAAACTAAATTTATTAATAAAAAATCAAAATACTTATGAGTTAATCAATATTAAAAAATTAGAATTGAGAAAATAAAATCAATTTAACTAATAAAATTCAATATAACTAATTTATCATTTTAAGCCAAAATGATTCTCTTTAGAAAAAATTTCAAACAATTCAACAATATACGAAAATAGGTTTAGGGAGTTACAAGTATCATCCTGGGAAGGCCAACGTTGTTGCAGATGCATTGAGCAGAAGAGCCGGAGTTTATTTTCTAACATCACATCCATAGTTGTTAGTAGATCTTCAGAAGATGGGTATTGAGGTAGTTCTTCCTACCAATGTGGAATTGATGGCCAGTATGCAATTTCAGTCCAGTATAGTTGAGAGGATTAAGTTAGCTCAGTCAACGGATTCTAAGCTTCAGCGGCTTAGGGCAGAATGTGTAGAAGGACGGAAAGCAGAGTTATGTATTTATGAGGACGGTACACTTCGACATGGAAGGCATCTTTATGTACCCAATGGCGACATCAGGCGAGATATCGTGGCAGAGGCTCACAGTTCACAGTATTTATTTCATCCCGTCGGTACGAAGTTGTATCGTAATATCCGTCAGCATTTTTGGTGAAATATCATGAAGAGGAAGATAGCCCGGTTTGTCTTGTTTAGTTTGCCAACAAGTTAAAGCTGAACATCAGAGACCAGCTGGACTTCTTCAACCTTTACCGATCCCAGAATGGAAATAAGAGCACATTACCATGGATTTTGTAACTGGGTTACCTAAATCCCCAGCTGGAAGAGATGCTATCTGGGTTATAGTTGACAGACTCACCAAGGTAGCTCATTTTCTTCCTTTCAGGATTGGTCAGTCGACTGATCAGCTAGCAGAGATGTACCTCAGGCAGATTGTATGGCGTGCCAGTCAGTATTGTATCGGACATAGATTCAAGATATACATCGCTCTTTTGGCAGAGTCTTCAAGAGAGCCTGGGGACTCGTCTCAATTTTAGTTTAGCTTATCATTCACAGACAGATGGTCAGTCAGAACATACGATTCAAACTCTTGAAGATATATTACGGTCTTGTACGCTTGACTTTGGTGGTTCGTAGGAGGATCACCTGCATCTAGTAGAGTTCTCCTAAAATAACAGTTTCCAGGACAGTATCCAGATGGCACCATTTGAGTCACTGTATGGAAGAAAGTGCAGATCCCTGTTAGCAAGGAATGATATAGGCGAGAGGCAAATGCTTGGTCCAGAGATGGTTACACAGACTATCGAGGTGGTCAGGCAAGTCAGAGATTATCTTCGAGTTGCGCAAGATCGCCAGCGTCATTGGGTCGATTCTTATCGGCGTCCCCTTGAATTTTCTATCGGCGACCACGTATTCCTTAGGATCTCGCCTACCCGTGGCGTCATTCGATTCGGCGTACGAAAGAAGCTCAGTCCTAGGTATATAGGGCCATTCGATATTCTTTAGCGAGTAGGTGATGTGTCCTATCGTCTCGCTCTTTCGCCGTCGTTACGTGAGGTACATGACGTATTTTATGTATCCCAATTGCGACGGTATATTCCGGATCCGAGCCATATCCTTGAACATTCAGAATTGGTTGTTGGTACCAACCTTTCGTATGAGGTGTAGCTCCCCTTCCCGGAATTTTGAAATATTTTTTATATTATTTATTTTATTTAAATAGTGATTTTAGATAATTATTTACTTAATTAATACGGTAGATGATTTTAATCATGGTTAAGTTTTGAAGTACAAGACGGCTAGGAATTATGGCACGGATAGTGCAGTAGCGTGCTTTGACTAGTGTTTAGCCATGGTAGGAAAATGCCAAGCCATCGGTGTGTCCTAACTAGGAAAACCAGGCCATGTTATAGCACGACCATTAGAAATAGTTTAATTAATTATTATTAGATTTATTGACTTTGCAGGAACCCGGTTGAACCAAGTTAGCCGAACTGGGCCCGAACCGAATCCAAGCCCATGTAGGCATGTAGAAAGATCGAAGACGGCCATGCAGAAATTTTAGGTATGTACAAATATTTCTTATCTATTTTAAGACTTGACAAATATTTTCTAAAGAGTTAATAGTTCAGTATTAAAATTTAAATAGTGTTTTCGAATAACTGTACGAAATTCTAGGGCCAGATGGGGTATGATATGTTCACCAAGGACTATTAGTGGACAATTTAGTTGGTTACTATTATTCTTATTATTATCATCATTATTGCTATTATTATTATTATTCTTATTATTATTATCATTATTGTTATTATTATATTATTCTTATTATATTATTATTATTATTATTATTATATATTTTGTTTGAATATATATATATAAACATTATATGTGTATATATGCAAATATATATACGTAAGTGATATATATATATATATATATATATATATATATATATATATATATATATATATATATATATATATATATATATATATATATAATATATATCACTTAAAAATATATATATATATATATATATATATATATATATATATATATATATATATATATATATATATATATATATATATATATGAGTATATAGATTATATATGTGAATATATATAAATATATGTGTATTGGTGTGTATATAAAAATATATTATATATGAGTATATATAAATAAATATGCGTGTGTATATATATATATATACCCGTGTATATGTAGGTATGTATGTATGTAAATACATGTGTGGGAAGTATGTGGGTATATGGATATAAACTAATAGGTTAAATAATGAAGGGAATTGAGCCCAGCTCTCAGCTGAAGCCCAACTCCCCGGCCCAACACCCCCTTACCAGTTACAACAGGCAACAGCAAGCAAAGAGCACAGTCCATGCAACCGAACCCCCTCAGCCCCGGGCTCTACCAGACCGAACAGAACCACGGCCCGAGACTCCCCCTCCCCCGTTTCGGTTCGAGCGAAAACCTACATATACACACGCGCATAAATGAATTAAGAAAACCCTAGCAAACCTAGAGCGCCACCCCGACCTGGACGGTGACTGCGCGCCACCCGCCATCGGTGCCACCGCCACGCGCGGCCGGACGGCAGCCAGGGAGGCGCGCGTGCATGCGAAGGAGCGGAGCAACAGCAGCTGCGGAGGTAACTTCTACCCCGTATTTCTCCGCATATACTTAGCCGTTTGTCATCCCGTAAATTATTCAGGAAAGCCAACATGACCGCCTCTAAACCCCAGTATTTAGATTTCGTATAGGATGCACGACCAGTCCATGAGATCGACCCAAAGTCGGCAAAAAACCACCCCGAAACAGAACACTAGTTTAGTCCAAACCCCCATGTTCGAGGATCGTTCTTAATCAATCCAGTCCAATATTAGAAAAACTATTTGAAGACACTTTTTGACAACATGTAGGGCTTCGAATTCCTTCTTACGGAATTTGAATTCATTGACGACTCGCCGAGAAATTGAATCCCAAAGTTTGACAAAAACCTGTTTTGAAAACTAGAAAATTCATCCACACGACGTGCGTCCCGCCAAACCGGGCGACATGGTCACAAACTGAAGGCATCAAAAGCTGCGTAATGGCTTCTTGGTCATGTGGGCTTTGACGGAATTCAAATTGGTCGCGTGTGCGCGACGAATTTGATGCGTATCCGTCGAAATTCACCGTATCGTACACTTTGCAAATTTCTCAATTACTTTGTGCATGCTCATTGGATCGAGACAAAACTTGCGCCAATAGAACCGTATCATTTTTCTGGTCATGTATGCCCAGTTTGGTCCGATTCTGAGACCGTTGATAAAATCACCGTTTTGCGGGCCCCACGGTCCCACTCAACGGGCGATTTTGTGCACGGCCCGCCGAAATCTAACTCTGGACATACGGTTGGGTTCGTATCGGAAAACTAGATCCGTAGACATGTAGTTTGACGACTTTAGAGACCGTTGACTTTGGTACGCTTTTTGGTGCAAAGCGGGTCCAACGGCGGACACCGTTTTTGCCCAAAATTATCGTTTTGCCCCTGTGTCCAGAATTGGACTTAAGGACAGACAATCCTAGCTAATTTGACTATTCTGAGAAAGTTGGTAACGTTTATTTCAGCTTTCGGAGACAGTTGTGATGACTTGGACTTTCTGACTTGATTGATTGGCGATACTTTGTTGGTTCTCCGTGCAACCTCCAGGCAAGTATACCTTGCCGAACCTATACAGTATTTACATGGTTTCTTTTTCCTTATTGTATTCTTTTTCATATTTTCACATGATTCCATATTGTGATCGATTCGTCCTTGATTGCTTTACTTGTTCTAGATTACGTGCACGTATAGGATGTTTGACATTGCTAGAATATTGGTCTCTTGTGTTACCTTTTTCTCGTGATTGAGTTGTCAGTTTCTATATCTGTCCTTGACCATTCTTGGCTGGGAGTATCTTGCATTGTACTACAGTTGAGACATACTATAGCTTGGGAGTATCTTATATTGTACTACGATCTATAGCTGATTCTTTATCTTGATTGACTTGACTTGAGACATGCCATGGATTGGGAGTATCTTACATTATACTACGACCTATAGCATATATTGATTGATTGATTGACTTGACTTGCGACACTATAAATTGGGAGTATCTTGCATTGTACTACGATTTATAGGAGTCTACTTGACTTTGTATCCTTAGGAGAGGAGATCGATACTAGAATTGGCTATCTTGACTGGGATTATCTTGCATTGTATTACAGTCAAAATCTACTATAGATTGGGAGTATCTTGTATTGTACTACAAGCTATAGAGGTTAATCGATTGATTGGTAGCCAAGTCTAGTATTACATTTCCTCACGACTCGTCGTCCTTAAATGTTCTTCTTGCAGTGTTCTTATCCTCCACACCTGTTATTTACTGTCATATTAGTAGGCATGTTTTATGTATCTTGCTAGTCCTCTGAGGACCTGATGATCTCTTCAGGTAGCTGATTGCATGGAGTTAGTTAGCTGAGCATGTGGTAGTTGACTTCATCTGCATGATTCAGGTATTTTGTTAGTGATATTGATTTACTATCTTTCGTGCTTTTATGATATATTCTGCTTATCAGCTTTACTTTATAGACTCATATCATTCTTGGAGTCTAATCGAACAATATGCTAATGGACTGCAGACCATGAATACTTGTTCATTCTTGTTTATATGATTCATGTGGATTGAGATATAGTTTAGATTAGACATGATACCCATGACCTTGACAGCTTATACGTACTCGAGTCGGGCTGGAGTCCGCTTGATACGTAGCTGGCTTGCTCACGAGCTCGCGTCCGAAAAGCGGGTGCGGGTCGTGACATAAGGAAAGGCCCGTATCCATATTGGACCGAAGAGAGAAGATACTCAAGAACAAGACTATTAGTTTAGTCAGCGTTGCTTGGCGTTATCACTCTTTGGATGAGTCAACGTGGGAGCGTGAGAATGATATCTGATCGCAACATCCACACCTGTTTGAGTACTCATACGGTATAATGTCTTCCTTATGCCTTATGCTTTTAATTTCTTGCTTGTATAAATGAATGCTTGATTGACTGCTAGTCGTAGATTGCTTGTGATTAGTATAGCTTGCCCCGACATCTCTAGCCTCTTGATTAAATTCTGAGAACAAAATTCTTTTAAGGTTGGTAGAGTTGTTTTTTCCGTTATACATATTTTTAGTATACGTGTACGGATTTTTGACCCGTATTTTGACTTGTCTAGCATGGTTTGGTCTTGGTTTAGCTTGGCTTGGTTTATTTTAGTTTGGATTGGGTCAAGGGTTCATCATGTTGAACCCTCTATATAACCCAACCCCTTTCTCTCTCCTTCTTTACTTTCATTTATTTCTTCATCTACTTTTCTTCTTCATTTATTTTCTTCCAAACACTTAGGCAAGTGCAATCTTGCTTCATGAGAGATCTCATGTTTTATTGTTCCAATGTCTTCCTTACATAGTTTTATGACTCTTTAGTACTTGGTATTTTTTGTTTTGCTGGATAAAATCTTGTAGATCTAAGTTTACTCAAATCTTGGTTTTATTGGATTTTGATCTATCAAACTTCATTATTTTTAAGTTTTGATTGATCCATGTTGTAGAGAATTTCGTTCTACCCAATTTAGACCTTTGAAAGTCCCGATTTTGAGTTGTTTTGAGGGATTTATGAACTTGAAAAGTTCATGGGTTCCATCAACTCATGCTCTCGGCATGGAGAAGAAGAGCAGTGCTGGGCGCATAGCTCTTTTTATGCGCCCACAACAGCCTTTTCTTTGGGATCATAGCCCTATATATGCGCCCAAAGCACCCTACTTCCTTCAGCTTGGGCGCATGGCCATTTACATGCGCTCATGGCTCTTCAGCTTAAGCGCATAGGTCTTGAAATGCGTCCATAGCTCTTCAGCTTGGGCGCATGGCTCTCGATATGCGTCCACTTAGCCATGGAAGATAGTCTCCTTACTTTCCTTCTAGTACACCATGTCCCCAGCATGTGGGCGCATGCACTCTTGAGCTCATGCCTTCCATAGTACATGCACCCTGGGCGCATGATCTTCAGGCGCATGCTCCCTTTGGGCGTATGCTTCCTTGGGCGCATGTATGTTTTTGGGCGCATGCTTCTTTGGGCGCATGCTGCCCTGGCGCATGCTGCCCTTGGGCGCATGTTGTCCCTGGCCCCCTTCCTTTTGCCATGATAATTTATGTTACTTTCTCCATGCTTGACACCAATGTTCTTAGTGTAAGTTGTGACCTTTGAGCATGATGGGCATCTTCCTTGATGGCCTTGTATAATGTATTATTTGTGTTTCGTTTGTACTCTGGGCTTTAAGTATGATCTTAGCATGACATGTATACTCTTTGATAACTCTTTCGGTGGCCCGTCGTGGCGCACCCTTGACCAGTGAATCCTTGGCATACAAGTACACGTAGCACGAGTACGACAGGATAAACATGAACACGATATGGCAATATGGCTTAACATGATAACTCTAACAGTGGCCCGTCGTGGTGCACTCTTGACAAGTAACAAGTAAACATGACATGTACAAGCTTGATAGTGGCCCGTGATGACGCACTCCTGACAAGTAATCTTAACAAGTAACAAGTAACTCTCGTCTTGACATCGTGGGTGATTTCTCTTGATTGTGTCTGTACAAACTATATGTTCCGTCTTGCATTATGTCTAGGACATGAATTCCTGATTTCCACGGTCAGGGATTCATACTGAATCTAACTAAGTTAATGACTAGTTTGATCATGTAGATCATAAAGAGAATTCTCAGTTACAGGTAATTCCGTTATCTGGGCGCCTCAAGTGGACTTGTAGCCTACCAATGAGTAGGACACATTTTTCGCACACTGTCATGTGTTGCACCAGAAAGTCACCTAATCAACTCTCTCAACCTGTGGAAGGGTAACTGGATAGTCTACAGGGCTTGTGACTGCTGGAACATCTCATTGGATCTTGTAGTAACTAGGCTTGTGATAACCCTAGTTAGTTAAAGTATCAAGCCGTACTCATTGCTTGGTCGTGATTGATGGATGGAGTCCAGTCTATTCTTGTCTAGACAGTGCCAGTCTATGATTACTTTAGTATATTACTGTTATGCTTTACTCTTTTCGATAAATGATTGGAGACTAAGCTTTGTTCAGGTGAAGGGTTACATCCCCAGTCCTTGTTGGGTTTATAGGTTGTAACTTGGTTACCGGAATAGTCCTTTAGTTATCTTATCGTTTATCACCATATTTTCTCTAACTCATGTCTTTCGTTATCATTTATGTCTTTATGTGCTAATATGTTGTTTTTAGTTCTTAAGTAAAACCTCCCTTGTGGCACTTGCTCTTCTGGGTTCTGACCCAGCTGGTTTTGTATGGCCAGATTTTGGAGTAGCACCCGAGGATCTACCAGTCTTCCAGCCAGATGGTGAACACCAGGCGTAATCCTGGAAACTAGTATAATGCCCCAGTCCCAATATATGTAGGACCATGTATACGAATACATGCATGCAGCACTTCACCAATGGACCGAGCTACACAACAAGCCCATTAGCGAAATACTTAAGCTGTAAATCTTAATAATACCCAGAAATACAACACAGTCCACAGGTATATACATCTAATCACATCCACAGAGTCCACAAAGAGATCAAGAATAAATAAGGAAATGTCTCAAATAACCAGCAATAAAATTAATAAAGTCTGTGCGGGTAAAACATCCTGAAACCAAAAAGATAGAAACAGAGTACAAATCAACTACAAGTCCGATGAAAAAAAAAGGGATAATGTAGCAAAATTAAATATGAAGGTAACATGATCACGAGAAATCCTTTAGCACTATCTCGTCCTCCTGTGCCTGTACGCCTCCGATCTCAGCTCCCGAAACGTAAACCTTCGGGTAGTCTTCAGCTTTGTTTAAGCATGGGAAATAGCCAGATCCTCAGAGGACTAGCAAGGTGCATAATATACATGCCAAGGTACAGAAATAAAAATATGAACTAAGGCAATCTACTGTTTCTGTCTATGTGCTATGCAAGTGAGATACTTTTCTAGAATACCAGACCCCTTCCACTAAGGCTCACTAGCACCTCAGCAGGGTATTGTCCCCAGTACCTGTGTCGTGGCACCAAGGACAATCAATTCTCGACAGTGATAATCCCTTACTCTGCTACAGAGATAAAGGTCACTAAACAATGGGCCACACGACAATAGGTCTGATATTGTAGTCAAGTTCTCCCTAAT
This sequence comes from Iris pallida, assembly GCA_029216955.1. Lineage (NCBI taxonomy): Eukaryota > Viridiplantae > Streptophyta > Magnoliopsida > Asparagales > Iridaceae > Iris > Iris pallida. Next base: position 2,266,890 of record JANAVB010024997.1, read on the forward strand.
CCCCATGTCTAGAATCTAGCAATGTCAAGTCTGTACAGTCATCTCGAAAGTAAAAGCAATGCTGATAAGGAAATCTGGAATGCTAACACGAGGTCAATACCACGAATAGTCATGTAAACCTTGCATCATGAATGTGTTGGTGTCCTGTGGTCAATTGTGTCAATGGACACATCAGTATGTACGTAATGCCTAATGTCAATACTCGATGTCACTATCATGACGTCGGCAACCGTCTATAAACGGACACTAAGTATCGACGTCCTACGTCATGCAACGCTAATAAAAAAACAACAAGACAAAAAAAGAAATATCCGTAACGATGGGAAGGCACGCTTGCCTGTAACTGCTGTCTGCGGGCAAGCCTGTCCAACTCCGGTGTCCTTGTCGATCCTCCCAAGCTCACCTATAATAATACACTATATTTAATATTTTATATCAACATACTATATATAAATTATTTGAGTATCTACGCCTCCTAGTTGCCATAACGTTGTTACGACACTGCATCTATTATATAAGTACATATAGGTAACAAAACCTCTCGTAAATACTTTACAATTATAATAAAATAATATATTTAAATTATAGAATTTATCTATAAATACTTATATATTGATATAATTATATTTTCAATAGGGGAACCCTTTCACAAGAGGTCTTATGTCAATGCCACATATGACTTCCTCAATTCGACACATTAATTTAGTCCCAAAACAACGATTAAAATAGAATTAATAAATTATATAAAAATCCCAAAAATTAGTTAAAATAGTACTTATAATGTTAAATCTTGCACAACACAAAGTTTAATATGGATTCATGGAGTTTTGACACTTTGGACACAAGGAAAATAGAATTTTTCGGAGTTCGGTGACATGACAAATGTCAAGAATTTTTAAAAATAGCAAAATAATGCGAAACCTAACTTTCAGATATGCATCGGAAAGGTATCGACGTCTAGATTCTGAATAAAAATATAGAAACTTAGAAACTGACCTTAGATAGGCGAAAAGTGGCCCGCAACAGAATTTATTAGTTCTGGATACCCTATCGTAGAATTAACGCCACGGGCAAACCACTAGGAACTAGGAGATTCGGTGATCAGAGGTTGGAGTATACATAAAAAGATAACTCTCAGATTTGGTTTGAGGAGAAAAAGATGAGAAAAAGTGGATGAAACATCATCTACAAGTCGACTAACCTGTTGTGACGTTTCAGACTTCGATTCGACGGAGTTTCGGCCAAAGTAGCGCGTCGTGCACCTCTCTAACGACTGCAAGGTTGCTCCTACAGTTGCTATGGTGGAAGGGGATGTTGAGAGGGATGTCCAAGTGGTGGTGGTTGGCACAGAAATCGAGAAGAAATTATATTTTGTGAAAAAAGGGGGGTCGGCTAGAGTTTCGGGTTTAGAGTGGTGGCCGCTAGGTTTGGGTGGATTTGTGGAGTAGTGGGCGGTTATGAGAGAGGGGGATGGCTAGGATTTGATAGGTATATATATATATATATATATATATATATATATATATATATATATATATATATATATATAGTGCATGGACTTTGGTTTTATCTAATTTGGATAGGATTTGATTCTCCAAATCATACTATTATTAATAGGTTTTCTATTTTGGTTAGATGTTTGACCAAGCCAAATATATAAGGGAATATTGCATATGGCTGCAATTAAACCTCTAAAATTCCCTTAAATATATGTATACTTGGTTTTGGTACTCCTAGTTAGGCTCTAACTAGTAGGGTTGACTAGGTTAGGGTCCGAGTAGCATTACTAGTCAAATTGGACCCAAAAATTCAATTTAATGAGTCTCATGTGCCATTTGCAAATAAGTAGCACATGAGAACTCGATTGGATGGTACACCTTAGGCATGTGCATTGTACACTCAAAATGGATCAAAATCATATATTGGGTCATACGGTATCGATCTATGTCAAGTCCAAAAATTAAATTGGAAGTTGGCTTAAAATTACGTCAATGGCTCAAATTGGCCTAAGTTGGCCCAAAATTGCGCAAAGTCAAAAGAATATTGAAAAGTAAAATTGGATGGGACATGATATATCAAATTGAAGATGGACGAGTCTAGAATTCAAATATAGAACTGGATTTGGGAAAATAATATTTGTTGTGCTTCCAAAATCAAAGCTACAGTAAACTACTAACATAGTCATTATTGACTTTAATAAATTAAAATATATATATAAAATAATTAAAAATAACTAAAAATAAGATCCAAAAATGAGGGAGCTTACAACCTAACCACCTTAGAAAATTTCGTCCTCGAAATTAAAAATAACACAATTATAAAAAATAATAATAAAAAAATTATCATAAGAATAATTAAGCTAAGACTTACCGGCATCTACGAATAAGTGGGGATAATGCTCACGCATAGAATCTTCACGCTCCCAAGTTAATTCTCCCGGAGAATGGTGCCTCTATGCAACACGAACCAGTCTAATCGTCTGCCCTCCGAGCGTCTTCTTATTCGTATCTAAGATACCTACCGCATGCTCCTCGTATGATAAACTGGATCCCACCGTGATCTCAGAGTGATCGACAACATGACTGGGATCAGTCACATACCTCCTCAGCTGTGAGACATGGAATACATCATGCACTCCCTCTAGTGATGGGGGTAATGCAAGATGATATTCCACCTCTCCTATACACTCAATGATATCGAATGGTCCAATATACCTTAGACTCAACTTCCCTCGACTTCCGAATCGAATGGTGCCCTGCGTCGGTGAGATCCTCAGAAATACATGCTCTTTTTAGTGGTGGCTCATGCAGGTCGAGAGTCGCATTAGTACGATGTCGTGGTAGTGCAACGATTAGTTGTACTGCTGCACGCCTGCGATAGGAACTAAGGAATAGGCTTTAGCAGAGAGGTTACTCAATAACAGTTAGGACTACTTGAGAAGATTCCTGGGATGACCCTTGAGAATCTCATTATAAACTATCTCAAAATTAGATTTCGACAGTATCTGTCTACTTTCCTTATTCGTTATTGAATTGATTCTTGGTATTCATTGTTGAATTGATTTTCTACCAAGAAGGACCTTATGGGCTAAGTTGCCTCAATCATGGAATCTAGAGTCTTCTACAGGTATGGAAATTTCTCGGGTGTGGAAATTTAAAGTTTTCGCATCCAAGCTAGCGACAATGCAAAAATTTTAAATACCATGATTCTAGAGGTATGTACCTGTAACTCTCTAGAATCAATTTTGGTGAATTTAAGATTTTCTTAATTTCTAAGGATTGTTTAGTAGAAAATATTATTTTATTCGGTTAACTACTTTAACTGATTAATTCTATTTAAATTCCTAAACTTTTGAGTTTGGTGGATTAGGACACTGGTTTATATCTTCACTGTTTAATTGGTTTTATATTTTGATTTTCCTGATTTTTTAGTTAATCCCAACCTTTCTCATTATTTATCAAATTTTGATAAGATTATTGTTACTAATTAACCCGTAATTATTTATAATCTAGATTTACTTGTAATTGTCAATTTCTGGCTCTTAGCCAAGTGGCCTATGTTCATTCAAGTTCTAGTGACCCATGCTTATATTTGAATGTTTTCCTCTTCCAATTAATAGGCTGGCTAGGATCCCACATTATGGGGTATATGTTATTTTTTTAATATTTAGAAATATTTCTTAATATAATTTTGATTAATTAATTACTGTACTTGGTTGGTAGTTATTTAGTCCTGTAATTAGTTACTAGGTGGTTAGAGCAATAACAGAATCAGTTATTAAATTGATTTCTTGCCCCCAGATCTGTTAGAAATTACTAGATGTGCCATCCAGTTAACTTGGTTAACACACAATAATTTATTATATAAACTGCACATTACTGACACATCACAACACTATTCCCAATACAACACACTTCCCAACACACTCTCTCCACGGCTCTCTCTCTCCTCACTATTCTTGGCTGTGCCCGGCCGAGAGCCACCGTGAGCGCCACCAGTTCTTTGCCGAGCATCGTCGCGTACTTGCCGAGAGTTTTTGTAAGTCCCCTGAATTTTAGGGTTTATTTTAAACTTTCTAAAATGAATTATTTTCAATAAATATTATTATTTAATTATTTTTTATCATTAAATGTACTTTTTCGTGACTTTGATTTCTGGAGTGTCAGGGATGCCAATCTCTGAAAACTCTTTTTATGAGTTTTCTAGTATACCAGATTATCTTTATTTTGGTATAAGGTGTCCCAATCAAACTTGTTCTCTTGTGCTCTGTTTGCATCACGCAACTTTGGGTCAATTTAGGCCAATTGATCGTTGAATAATTATTAATTAAATTCCCACTTTTATTTTTTATCATCGTTTGTACGTTGCCGTGACTTTTAAATTGGGAGCACAAGAACAGTCATTTTCTCAGAACTAACTTCTCATGTATGATCTACTCGAGACACCCTATACCCATGACCTTTGTGTCCCACTCAGACACACCATTTTGTGCTTCATTTGCTTTGCACAACTTTTCAGACACGAGACCCAATTTTAATTCATCCCACGGTGTTATATTTAATCTTTGACTCGATTTGGGGACACCCTTTCGACCCAAACCTGCCAACCCAAAATACGGACACGGCCCACATTAAGCCTACTACCCACATGACACTTGTGTCCCATTTAATTGAGCTCCCGTATGTTACTTATTTACCCATGATCAAAAACACCTAAAATTAATCTATTTTATTTCGCCAAACCCGATTTTGACCCGACCCGGCTCAACCGAACCCAAACCCAAGATTCATGTTGTCCCCACATGAATACTCTACAAATACATCACTCTTTTCCCTATCTAAAATATCTTTCTCTCTCTACTTATTTAAATATCTCATTTTATCTCTTTTATATATATATAATATATATATATATATATATATATATATATATATATATATATATATATATATATATATATATATATATATATATTTATTTATAAAAAAAATATATATATATATATTTTATTATATATATATATATAAAAATATATATATATATATATATATATATATATATATATATATATATATATATATATATATATATATATATATATATATATAAAATATATATATATATATATATATATATATATTTATTTATTTATTTATTTATTTATATATATATATATATTATTTTTTATTTATATATATATATATATATATATATATATATATATATATATATATATATATATATATATATATGTATATATATATATATGTATATATATATATATATATATATATATATATATATCTATATATATATATATATGTATATATATATATATATATATATATATATATATATATATATATATATATATATATATATATATATATATATAACTCTTTCTCTCTCTTCAAAACACACACACACAACCCCCCTCACCCTCCTTTACAGCACACAGCCCCCTCTAACCGACCTCTCTCTCTCTCTCAAATATCTCTATCTCTCTCTCTATTCTTACTCTCTCTCTCTCTTTCTATATATTATATACACACACACATATATATATATAACTCTCTCTCCCTCTCTACTTACACACTCACACACACAACTCTCTCTCTCTCTCTCTCAACAGCACATTCACCCCCCTACTCCACAGCCGACACTCTCCTTCTTCTTCATAGCCTTCTCTTCTCTTCCTTTCTCCTTCACTCCATTATCACCACTATCACTACACACCACCACTCTCACCACCACCATCACTACACACCACCACACCATCATCATCATCCATACCTCCACCGCCGTACGCCATACGTCGCCACGACCACCGCCGTCGTCGTCGTGCCACCGCCGTGCCCCGGCCTGGCTCCACCCTGTGCCGCCATGGCAGCACAAAGCAACAACTGCGACAGCACGTAACACAGCAAGCAGAAGCAGCTGTAGTGCGCGCGCGCACGGCCACCGCACGCCACCGCCGCCGCCGGGCACCGTACGGCCCCCCGTGGCCCCCTCGACCGAGCGCACCTCCAGCGAGCCTCTCCGTGCCGTGCACCCTCCTCCGCAACGTGTATACGAGCCGATTCATGCGTTTTGCACGAAATCCCGGCGTGACGCGTGCGGGATCGAACTCAAAATTGTGTTTCGGGACAGCAACTTCGCATACATTTTCTGAGAGATCCGACCGTTGGATCGACGAACTCTTTGCTCCGTCACAATCTCGATATATAGCTCTTCACTTCCCTCAAGTTTCGTCCGTTAATTTTGTCGTTTGATACATCAAAATCGGCCGCCAAGTTGCCCGTTTAAATTGTACTATTTTTGGAAAGTTTTGTGGAGCCGATTTCGTCGACTCGTAACTCCACCGTCGCAGCTCCATTTGGTATGCCACCAGTTCCTGTGCGTAGCTGGTATAACCCTCTTTTTGTCCCTTAAGTTTTGTTTCATTATGAGCACGTTTGGTTGGTCGAATTCGACGCCAAAGTTGGCTGTCCGAATTCTTAATTTTGTACTTGTAAAATTCTATTTTTCAACCCGGGACTCCGGATTCGATTTTTGACACCACCAGTAGACTCGTAACGTCGTTCTGGCACGATTTCATATAAAGTTTGTCTGATTTGGAGGACGTGGGCCCTGGCACGTATTTCGGTGCAAAGCGAACCCCATAGTCCGAGTCAACGGGTCATTTTGAGATTGGCTCATCGGAATCCAATTCTGGATATACCGTTGAGTTCGTATCGTCATTCTGGACTCGTTGACATATAATTTGCTGAGTTTTGAGGACATTGGCTCCGGCACATATTTTTGTGCAAATTGGATTCCAAATGTCCGAGTCAACGTGTCATTTTGAGATCGGCTCATCGGAATCCAGTTCTGGATATACCATTGAGTTTTTGTCGTCATTCTGGACTCGTTGACATATACCTTGTTAGATTTAGTGGACTTTGGCTTCGACACGCATTTCCATGCAAATCGGATACCAATATCCAGGTCAACGGACCATTTTGTGATCGGGTCATCGGAATCCCATTTCGGACATACCGTTGGTTTCGTATCATCATTCTGGTCGTGTAGACATATAATTTGCTAGGTTTTGTAGACTTCTATCTTGACACGTTTTTCGGTACAGTGTGTCCAACGGCGGACATCATTTTGATCCAAAATTACCATTTTGTTCTTGTGTCCAAATTAGACTTATGGGTAGGCTATCCTAGCTAATTTGACCATTCTGGACACGTTGGTGATATTTGTTTTGTCATCCGACGACATCTGTAGATTGTTGCTTATGTATCATCTTTAAATTATAATTAATTATTATTAGTAGTATATATATTTATATACTTGGTTTTTGTAAAACTCTAAAGTGATCATTGTGCTTCTAAGGACCCTAGTATTGGTTTAGATATAGTATCACCCCACATTGGACTTTTATGCTAAGTCACCGCTTAGCTACTGTTTAGTTAGGAGTCGTGTCACACCACTAGTGTAAAATCTTGAACATAGTTTAGAGACTGAGATTGTGTATCATTTTGACAGGACACCGGATATCTATATCTTCATACTCGTATTATTGCCTTGCTCGAGGCGAGTACCCCTACAAACTATATTTTACTGCATATGATAATGAATTGCATATGAACCATATTAATACAGTGATTTAAACCGAAAATCATATCTTACAGGTTTCTATATATCTAGCGTATGCTTCACATGCTTTAATTATACTGCTCTCAGGATCTTTAACATGCTTTAATTATACTGCACTCAGGACCCTCCACATGTTTTATACTGCTCTCAGTACCTACCATGCTTATACTGCTCCCGGTATCTTTTACATGTTTTAAACTGTTCTCGTATGTCTCACATGTTAGAATCTAGGTTATGGAAAAACTGTTAGTAGAGTACATGATCATGCCCCCCTTCTCCGTATGTATTTACCGTGCACTGTTATATTGTATATGCAACTTTGTCGTATGTCTGATCCCGTATTTGTGTATGGATATACACCGATGCCGTTATGTTTACGTATGTACACTTCAGAAAATTGATATGTACCACTATACATCCTATTTACCTATTGACCGATCACGTACATGCTACAGTTTTAAACTTTAAAACAAACATATATTACCATGATGAAATGTATCCTTTACATGATAGATTTATGATATGACATGATTGTGATACGACATGAGATATGACACGATTCTTACTTACTACATCTTTTTTCATTCCATGCTCAGTATGTTTAGTTTGTAGAATCAGTACTTGCTTCCGTCCTGACAGGATAACGTTGTAGGCATACTTTCGGAGGAAGATTTGCTCTGTGATCTTTTCTATGGACCTACTACAGAGGACCAGTCATTGCTCCCGAGGAAGTCCCCGCAGGGAACCTCGCTTGGTAGTCTCGCTTAGATTCTTTTTGGCTTAGTTATTGAATTGTTTGGACTATATCTTGTAGTCACTGGACTTTGTCTCCAGTTTGATACTTTGGAAGTGTATTATTAAGTCTGTACTTATTTTACTTTTGCTTATAGATGTTGTGTTGTGATGAACCTTTTAAATGTCATATTAGAACTGTTAGCAGCTTAGATCCTTTATTGTCTATACTTAGAATAGCTTACTACGCTTTAACCAAGCGTAGGCTGGACATGGCTCGGCCCGGCCCAATAATTTGGGTAGCGGGTCGTGACAGTTCTCCAGTACGCCACCTCGTTCAGATCACAACATCTTCATCGGAATCGACAACGCATCACAACACAGCTATCAGTGTGCCACCGCCTCCATCACCGTGAAGTTGCCAGAATTGCTCTCGTCTCGCCGAGCCACTGTCGAAATTGATCTTGTACCAGTTTTCGACTCCGATCTGAGCTGACCATGCCGCCACGAGGAGCCATCGCACCAAGATATGACGCTGGAGTCACCATCGGCGACGACCGTCGTCCCCTCCGTTGAGGACTATGCGACCTCGTTGAGCCACGAGCCGTTGCCTTGATCATCATGCACGATGCTTCGATCCGCGGGCCGCCCTTCGAGCTCCGTACAACAACCTCGGAGTTCAAGCTGCTCTTTCGAAGATCGAGGAGCCACCGGACTCGCCACCATGTCATGACCGCCTTGTCAATCACCGCTCGACCCGGAGTGATCTCGACACAGCCGGACGAAGACTGCTCCCCGTGCCACAACCAGAGCTCATCGTTGACCGAATTCCGTCCCCGCCATGATTCGCCACAAATCTGTCGGCAGGTGAACTCTTCATCGATCTTCTTGAACCCCCTTCATTCTTGTTCTAGGGTTTCGAGTTTGGGGATTAGGGATCGATCTGGGTTTTGGGTGAACATTTGTAGACCTAGGGTTTGGGAGTACTGAGTGTGAAGGTGAAGGAAAGGACATGAGAGATGGGGTTTGTGCTTTAGAAGAAGTATGGAGGATGGAACCTGGGAAAGGAGACGAAGAAGTTTGAGAGGTGGTGAGCGGCCATGGGAGATTAGAGTTTCTCGGCTGAGAAAGAAGTAGTAGGAAGAATAAATGAACAATGAAATGGAAGAGGAAACATGAAGTGAAATAATAGACTTGGCTTGGACTTTGAACCAAATGAACCTGAGAGGAATATTTGAGTAAATGATAATGGTGAGAGAAAGAGCCACAACTCTTTCCTTTAATTATGGTGTCAGACATTTCGGGAATCGAGTGCCCTTTACAAAATTGAAGAGTCACAGTAGTGCAATGTTATGGAGAGTTGGCCTGGGCATATTCTTTGATCAAGAACCGATGGTGACCTCTCGAAAATCGAGGGGCCAAACCCATGAACCGAAGGGTCACCTGACTCTTCACTGTTGGAAGCCATATTTTATGTATGGACAGTGCATTTCTGTTTTGGTCGGCAGCATTAGGAAATTTAGTTTATCTTTTGTGTTTGGTTGTATGTGAAGAGATTATATGGAAGACTGGGCCGGATTATGTTGGGCTGATAGCTTAAGTTGTAAATGTTAAGTTCTTATGACATTGGGCTGGGTTGGGAAATAATGTTGGGCTGAGCTGATTTTGCTTATTGCTTTAAAAAATATTCATGGTATGAATAAATATAATGTTTAAATAACTTTAGTTAATAATAATATGGATAATTATTTTACTGATTCACCATTATATACTTTTTGTAATAAATATTGCAAATATTTGGATAAATAATTAATATCAATATTCTGTGAATAGTTTAGCTTGCAAGTATTTTTCTATATATAATAATGATTTTTGGTTAAAACGTAGTTAAGTATTTCTACTAGTATTTTTATCAAGGCTATATATGTTTTCTAAATAAAAAAATATTTTCGCCCTAGTAGTATTTTCTCAAAAGAAAACTAGTAAGTTTGTTACTCTTGTAATAGATAAATTCTAAATTATCAAATTACTTCTAAATAAATAAGTTAAGATATTATATTGCATATATAAATATAGTTATCTAATGTCTTTAATTCAACCCTAACAAATTGTACAACTACCAGGTGATCCTTTACATCCATGCAGTACTACTCCCATGCTTCCAAAGCGAGACAAGTACACCGATTTGAGCTTTACTTTATTTTATGTCTTACATTCATGTGTCATGTTCTCATATCGGATATGTGATACACACGATTGCATCATCCTTGTTCGTCATTGCATTGTGAGTCATTGTTTATTGTGGGGATTGGAGGAAATATTAACTTTTGTGTGACTACACCCAACATAGGTATTATGGATAGCCTAATCGTACACCTCACGTACGATTAAGCCGTACCTTGTAAAATTGACTGATTGTGGATTGTGGTCCTTAGACGGTCACACATTAGGTTAATATTTCAAAAAGGTCACCCTTGCATTGATTGTCGTGTTCATTGTATTGTTCATTGATTGTCGTGTTCATTATCTTTGCATATTGTCGTGTCCATTGTCTTCAGATTTGCATTTCACTTCTGGTACCATAGTTTTATGTTCAGCTCTCGTATTTTGGTTTCACCTTGTACTCTGTATTTCAGATTATATTGTATATTGTTCTTGTCGAGGTTGTGCTTTGCTCTTTTCCTGACAGGATACGTTGCAGGTGAGCTTGAGGCCACATGGAGTACGATGATATCATTGGATATTACAGGATTTATTTTATTTTTTTCTAGATATTGTACTTTGTATTTTGATTTCATTATTGTATTTTATTTTACCGGATCTGTCTCCGGATATCATTGTATAAAGACATGGTGAATTGTGGTGATATTTTTTGGGACGATTATAGATGTTGTGGATGTTTTCATTACATTGTGACTTGGAGTTTCCCTTAGTATTGTACAGCTTACTTCATCGTGTCCATCGACGAAGGCTGGGCGTGTCCGACACGTACCCGATTATTTGGGAGCAGGTCGTGATAGTACCTTAGTTGTAGACTCTATGGATTATCACTGTTGTACTTGCTGGCATAATGAGGATTCTGGTAACATGGTTCTGAATAGACGGGTATGATTATCATATTGCAGAATAGATACCATATAGATGGTGCCCTAGTATGGAGTAGGATATCAGCATGGATGTTGCTTAAGTTATGGATTAGATAGAGGGAGCTAGGCCACCTGTAGCGTAGAACCATGCCCTGCACCATCGGAGTGATATACCCTAGAGGGGCAGGGTTTTTGCACTAACGGTCGTGGAGACCGACGCTAGGGCTGTGCACATTTAAGTCAAACCGACCAAATCGAACCAAACCAAACCGAACCGATCAGTTTTTAACCGAATCGATGGTTCAATCTGTTTGGTTCGACTACACATTTTCTAAAACCGATCGGTTTGGTTCAGTTCACGGTTTGGTTATTCCAAAATCGATTAAAATCGAACCGAACCAAACCCTATGTGAGTGTTAAATAATTAGGATTGGGTTGGACCGGTTGGTAGGGGAGACCGAGACTACTAGGCTAGTGTTAAATAATTGGGACTAAGCAGCAATGAATGAAAAGAAAAGTGAAAACTTCTCTTCTCATTCTCATGTATAATTGTTGTGCACATTTTCATGTCTGGTGATTCTGACATAGGTCACTCCCATTCCATAATATACATCTTCTTTATTGTACTGACTTTTTGAATTTTGAAATTGAATGGTTTATGCTAGGGGTTGTTGGTTGGCAGCTGTTACTTCCAAATCAGACCAAGTCTATTTTTTTCCATGTGATTAACTGGAGTTCCATACCACAAAATAAGCAACAATACCTAACTTAATGGCAGTACATTTTTTTTTCTGTGATCAAAACCGACCAAGTCGAACCGAACCAAACCGAACCAAGTCGGTCGGTTTCAAAACCGAACCGACCAGTTGGTTGGTTTGGTTCGATTGGGATTAATTTCAAACCGATTAACTTCGGTTCGACTTCGGTTGTGACCAAATAGGTCGACCATCGACCGATGCACACCCTTAACCGACGCTACGGGTGACGAGTTAGCAGGTCTGTCCTTCCTGTCCTTCTTTTCTATCTTGTTGTGTGATTCCATTAGTACTTGTCAGGATGTATTGTGCTGTGATAGATAGTATAGTGACCCTGTTCGAGACTATGAAATCATGACCAATCGCAGGCTAATTGTGAATGAGCATCCTAGTCGCAGGCTTGTAGTAGTACGGCTAACTTAAGTACTACCACAAGTTCGCAATTTTTTACAAAATCAGACCTTTATGGGCCACCACAAAAACTTTTCACGACCCGCACCCGCTTTTTTCGGATACGAGACGTGTCCAAGCCAGCCTACGCCGCCGAGTCGACGTTAGAACGCTGTCAAGCCCGCAAGAAATAAATGCTCAAAATAAACTTTATTGCTCATTCACATTTCTAAATTTGATTACAACATTTACAACATTTTTATTTGAAAGAAAATACAATATCTCATAAAATAGTAAAGACAGCTAGTTCCACTATCTAGGTTGACCTCAGCATACCCATGCCTTCCCAATGCTAAGAGTGATCGCGGCTAAACCTGAAAAATGTTGGTTTCCAATCAGGAATGGAACGAGTACAATCTCACAACAGAATCAATAAATGACGAAATCCATAAATCTGTAATAATACTGAGATACATGATAAGGGGCAAACAGGAAATCATGGTAGGAATCATGCGAGTAAAAGCAGGGAGACATGGCACACAAGACAAGCGATGACAAGAAAATGTAATGCAGCAAGACTATATCTAACAAGTGATTTGAAATACACTTTCGACATGTAAACGGCTAGGGGATAACTCTGGCACCCCGCACGTGAATTGTGCGACAGCTATCAGGCAAGAATAGACATTTTGGGGATATTTCTGGGTATGTTTACATGTCTACTAATGTACTTCCCCGCCCGGCTAGTACCCATGGATTCAAACAGGTCACGAACACGAAAATATATTGGTCATGAACAACATGCAAGAATCCATAACTACTATCTCGTGTGACAAGCGTGTCAAGAATCAATGTGATATTAATGTAAAATATTATTAAATATAATAAATATAGAGATAATCAAATATGAAAACTATCAGAGATGTACTCGCCTGAATCCTTGCACAAACCATAGTCACAAGTCGAGGACGAAGGAGTTGCCAATCTAGAAGCTTCAACCTATAACACATATTGTACCACGAACCGTGCACGAAAACCACAAATCAATTCTAATATTCTAGTTCTAAATTCATGGAATAGTGTCTAGTTGGGTTACTAATCTAATAATAATTAATTCTGGAATAAATTACTTAAAAACAACATTTAACCTAATAATAATTTAAATATAATCTAAACATGCAAGTTTGGCCATCAAAAGTCATGTTTCCAATTTTTGAAAACTATGGCACGCAAATCGAGACGTATCGTTGACTATCTAGTCAAATGCTGTGAACTCTAGATTTTGAAAGTGCATCGTGTTAGATTTCAGCTCCACGAGTGCGCTGGAATCAACCGTGCAGCAAAATCATGTTTTGGTCAAAAGATTTTGTCGTTATGGCTAATCGTGACCAAAACGGTGATCAACCGATCAATTCTGAGTTCAACAGAATAACTAAAATATTAGATGAATGAAATAATTTCTAGAAAAATTATATGTCGTAGAGCTCCGTGTAAGATTTCTGAAACTTCAAACGGTTCGTGATTTCGATTTCTGGTTCTCCCGAAATCTCGAAAACACCGAAACTTGTCAAATTTTGGACAACTAGCACTCTACGAATTTTCCAGAAATTTAGGTTCAGAAATTACAAAAATAAATTACATATTCAGAAACTATACCTCAATACGCTTCCAACAAAAAAACGGTGCGCAAAAAGCACGTCTGGGTTGGCGAAAATCGCTTCGAAAAATCGGAAACCCTAGATGAGTTCTCCCACAAAAGGCTGCGACACTACAACAGAAATACCTTTTAATGACGGCTAAAAACCGTCATTAATGACCAACCATGACGCTTTTTTTTCCAAAGAAAGCGTGATAAAAATGGGTGTTATAAATGTTTTTTAAAAGTGTCATAAAATAACCGTCATGAATATGATGAGTTTCTGCTACACTTATTTTCAGCGTAGTTTGAAAGCGTTATGAATAGATAATCTCTATAGACTCAATTCAGCACATTTATAACGCTCAATTCTGCACATTTATATATTACTTCCCAAAAAATTATAGAACAATGCTCAATGTTGCTCAATTCAATTTCAAAACATTCATTTTGAACCATATTCACAAGAAAACATCTAAATGTCATAGAGTACCATTTAATCCATTTACAAATATATACATAATATATATCACCATCTTCATTACATTTTTTCAAAATAGGACATCCAAATACATATATTTATAACTATTACTAGTAAGTAGACCCTCAAAACTATTAGTACATTGGCTTCAACTTTGAGCACATCAAAACTGTCGGCATCACGTAGCAAAACCCTAAAAAAGATATAAAAAAATATTACCAAAAGACCACCTCATGTCTTAAGAGTTGGTACCAAGTTTCCAACAAGAAACTAGCAATTGAGGATCATATAGTAAAATACTTTCATATACATTGAATCTAAAATTAAATCGACATGAAAGAAACAAGGGGTAAAAAGAATTAAAATACCTACCTGTAGTAGTAAAAGGGCCTGAATGTAATTTGGTGCAATTTAATTGGTGCAATTTAGGAGCATTCTCAAAGTTCCCGTAGTCTAAAAAAGGGCCTTAGATGAAGTGTATGGAATCACACTCATCTCCTCGACACATTAAGACAGAACAAAAAAGAATGGCATTTACAAACTGAAAGGATATCTCTAGCAATTTTATATTTTTCAAACTAAATTGTATGAGAATAGATTAGTAGGTAGAAGAAAAAGCTTACAGCTTTGAAGTGACACAATCAGGATTTTTGAAAAATGTTATCCGGGACCCCAATCTCATTGTACTTCCCATGTGTGTTCCTGATCCCTGCATTCACAAATTGACACCATAATAGGCGATTCCTCACGGTTATTACCGTGACAATTATTTTTTGTCACGGTAATAACCGTTACTAGTGAGGCGTGGTTAATATTTAGTCACGGTAATAACCGTGACAAATATTTTTTTTGGTAACGGTTATAACCGTGACAAATATTTGTTTTGGTCACGGTTATAACCGTGACAAATATATTTTTTGGTAACGGTTATAACCGTGAGAGAAGTTCATTTATGTGACGGTAATAACCGTGACAGATAGGTAAAAATCGTGACTAAATTTAACTTGGTCACGGTAATAACCGTGATAAAAATCTTTTATTTTTGAAAAAAAAAATAGTTTTTCCTTCATATTACCAGAATGTGAACCACTAAAACTGTAAGCTTTTTTATTTAGACAGTACATTTCATGTTTAATACCAGCATACAATAGATTTTTTAGTAGAGATGAATGATGAACAAAGAAGACGTCAAAGTCCATTGGATGAACAATGTTCTAAAATCATCTCCGATGATGGAGGTTCATTGAAATACAATAGTTCTATGTTAATATTTGTCTCGGTCACAATTTAGTATAAATGGGGGGTCCAATAACAATTATACAGAGCAAAGTGATAGGAAAAAAAATGTGAGGACTTGTTCAGCTTCATTCTGAGCTCATACTCGATTTCAGCCCGGTACTGTTTAACTGGACCTTCTGAATGCCTGTATTTCCCGCTAAAATATCTGAAAGACACTGCAAAATGTTTTGTGTTAGTCCTGCAATTTATTATTGTAATCTAGAAGTCAATGCGACAAAAACTAAAAGGACATTCTGCAGGTACCCAATTGTTCAGGACAGGGTTAGAGAAAGAACAGAAAACCAAAAGATTGATGTGGCTGAGAATACGAACTTTGCAGTATAAATGAGAACATTTAGTATGACAACGTCTTACATCTTATTTGCATCAATAAATAAAGGTAAATAATGCAGATTATTGACAAAGCCATAGGAAAATGAGCAAGAAAATGAATTTGATCTTGAATCTACATGATATTATTAACCACAGCCCACATAATTGGCACCCTCAAAGCCTTTTGGAGATCTTCTCGATGTTAGCTTTGACACATGGCTAAGAAACGTGGACACTGAAACAAATGCAATGTTGTGAAGATGGAAGTGGCCATTAGGCAGCTAGTAGCCTACTGTCTACGGGTCTATCCTAGATGGCGCTAAGCTTCTTACTTTCTTAGGGATTCAAAATAGAAGTATGTGGAATTATTGAAGATTAAAAAAAATCAATACCTGTCTTTATGTTGACAAACAGTCATGAATCAAGCATATAACCAGCTCTTTTTGTAACCTTCAGGTTTTTGAATTTTTAGAAGATATCTCAGCTTATCTTACTGACCTGGCAATGAGAGAGCTCAATATGCTTAAAGATCTCAAGGTTTGTGGCAACCTTATGCCATTCATAAATTCTATTTACTGACTTCATTCTGAACATTCAAGTGCTTTTCGAGTTATCAGAGTAAGGAAGAAGGGATTCTCCCTTTTGCATTCGCAATGTATATATATAGATAAAAGAGTAAGAGTAGAGAAAGCTAGTTACTTACCAAGAAAGGACTAAGAGTATGATTGAAACAGCTTAGTTTCTCTTTGAATTTTTCTTCTTCTTCTTATTTCCTCGAAGGATGGTGGTGGTACCAACAATCTGTGCGACGGAGAGGCAAGCGAGAGCTGCGACGGCCCGAGCAAAAGCTGGGCGTCTAGGCATGGAACAGATGCTTCCATCCAGTCTCATATCCTTGTCCTTGAAAAATACAATTACTACTCTCTCAGCACATTGGTATATATATAGCAGGAAAGGCACAGGGAGGGAGTCGTGAGGAGGAGAAATTACTAGTTAGTTAGTTGGTGGACCATCAGAGAAAGGCTTCCAGTCATCATTAAGGACACGTTGTCTCAGATGACTGTCGTGAGATATGAAAACCGATTATCCTCATGTGGCTACTATGGGAGAATGAACAAACAGATAATAAATTAGTTTCTCAGTCATGTTAAAAAAATATACTTTATCGCAACTAGCAAAACATAAATTACGAATTCAAGTTAAATTAACAAGATATCAACAACAAAAATAAGCAGCCAAACAAACAACTCTATCAGCAAATTCAAGTTAAAGGAAGACTATCAATTTTACCCAAAATATGAGACAAAAGGAAGACTATCAACTCTGTAAAGAAAGTGACACTGAATGTTATACCTATTGTATACTGGACAATTCTATATATTGAAAGCTTTAAAAAATTACAAAGTGGCTATGTGGTGGAGAGGTGAGATACCTATGCGAGGGGGTAACAACTGGGGGACTGTAACTGTGCTAGTTGATCCTCGTGGTTGGAGTCTGTTAGTTGATTATGAGATCTTTCATCGTGTTTAATTTCAAATCTGGATAAGAAATTAGAGATGTTAAACATAATCACCAGCTAACAAGCAAGCTGTAAATTCCTCTCATATTTTTTATTCAAGGATCCTTGAGGGTATCTTCAGAATGCTAGGTTGGGTAGGTCATTTGAACATGTTGTGGCATGTATTGTTTCAACCCTCAGTTAGATAAACACTCTTTTATGGATTTGAAAGACAACGTAAGATAAACACTCTTTAATAAAGGACAAAAAGTTATTAAAAAGGGAAAAAAGAAGAAGGAACTCTTGGAGATGATAAGGAAAATCAGAAATAAATTATCCAAATAGTAATAAAGCTTACCTTAGAGAGATTTTGTCTGGAAACATGGATTTAACTACCAGAACTTTCACCTTCTCCTCCACTTTTAGTAGATCACTTACAGATGATATGCGGGCACGAGTTATGTTTGATATATGAAGTAGACCACTGTAAAGACAAGTATCCAGGAGAGGCAAAAAAAAAGGAGAGATAAGCAATGATTGGGGATAAATATAATTCATGATAGTCTGCTAGACTTAATAATTTATGAATATTAGCTTAACATAAAATTAGAAGCACCATAATCGACAAAAGCTTCACAAATTCTTTCACTAGGTACAATAATTTCACTCCAGATTTATTCTGTAATGGACGATTTGTTCCAAAGGTAACCCGGAATCAAGTACTAGTTAAAAGTCAATTCTCAATGCTGGCAATGAACCAACATTTAGTGTATGAGCATCACAAAACTTCCAAAGTTTTAAGAGTATACCATGAAAAGCCAGTCATAGGTATTATACTTCTTGGCTAACAACCAATCTAAGACTAACAAAATGACAGAATATAGAATGATATTGACTGAGAAGGGCTTTGGTTCTATCCATAGACATTTCATATTTGATGAATGTAGTCAGATCTCGAGTATATACAGTGAGTAGAAACATAAACTTTAATTGATGTTGCTTATGTAGATCACCAGTTAAGAATGAAGTAACGAGCAAAAAACATACTTGGTAGACCAAAAGCCAGAAGATCTGGAAGAGAAGGTACTTTGGTAGCAAAGCATATAGACAAAACGAGTGTCATTTGGAGAAGGAATTATTTTTAGCCAGTATATCAAGAATAACTCCACTAAAAACTCAAGCATATTCTGAGGTTAAAAATGTAACTCAACCTTCAGAAACTCGTACCTTCTATTCGTCTTGCCTATCCTCACTTGTGCTCCATAAGGAAATATTTTACGGATCGTACCTTCTAAAAGTGTTCCTTCTTTGAGATATAACTTATCCTACATAAACATGTAGAGTATATAAGCATCAGTTTATGAGAGGAAAAAGACAATAGATTTTATCAAAAACTCGTAAGAAATTAAGTAGGCTAAATATTCTAGAGCAGACAATATAAGAAAATGGCACATCACAAGCGAAAAGCTGACTTCTTGTCAATTAAGTGAATGTAAACTAGCAAGGCATTAAGTACTCCGCTTCCCAAGGCATTAGTGTACGCAAAGTGGTCATGTGCAAACAATAAGATTTCACCAAAGAATGGTTTTGTAATTAGTGATGTTGCAGAACGCAGCAGTTAATACTAACCTCCCAAGTATTTCCATGGTTAAACTTCTTGGATAGCCACAAGATAGCGTAAGCAAGTTCTTCTTGCTAGTGAAGTATGTTTCACTAGCATGAGTTGGGAAGATGCATAAAAATATTTGCTTTACAAATTGTCAAAAAATATCATACATTCAAAAGTAAGATACCAAGAATCCACACAACTGTCTAAATCTCAGCAAACACAGCACTATGCTTGTCAAGTAATATCGCATTACTGCTTGGCTACATGAAAAGCCATTATCACAAACTGATATTTTTGCAATATTATTTAGATTTTAGCCCACTCAAATGAAGATTCATTCGAATGAGAAAGTTGAATACCATCTCTAGTGTCCTGGATATGTATAACCTTATCACCTCTTATCTCCAAAATTCAGATATATCTACCTTCTGAAGAAATTTGCAACATAAAGTATATGCACGATACGAGCTTAACTGAAGTTAGAGGTTGCAACTAAAAGCATATGGCATAACAGTTAAAACAAAAGGTAGAACATTAAGAAGATTAAAAAGGAGGTCAAGTAAAATGAACTAACCCATGCATCTTTCTCACTGACTATCAAATCATTAGTTGCCTCGTCAATTCTGACGATACTTACAAATAACCTGCGACCAACCTGCGCTAAGCACCATATAAAACTTCTCTAAACATAATAAGTTTGCAGACATAGACTTAAACAGAAAATACGAAGAAGAAAAAAATGTGGCAGGAAGACATTGCAATGTCGCCAATAGATTAAGAGCGTTTATCTTACATTGTCTTTCAAATCCATAAAATTGTTGACTCTATTCATTAGCTCGGCTTTGGGAAGGAATGCTCGCAAACCCTGATGCCAACCATACAACAAGATTTATAACTGTACTTGCACATTCATATAACAAGAATGACAACCATACCATTGCAGACCTCTATTCTAGTCAGAAGTCCACCAGTATTCCACTCAAAAATTTTAACCTCGATAGGCTCATTAAGTTGCTTTATCTGCAGGAAAAAAGAACATACATACGTAAGAATTCAGATGCAACTTGCAAGTACCATCCACAGTAGAAAGAGAAACAATATATTGATAAAGTGATATTGGATAACAGAAAATGAAGTTTGTGGCAACAAAGAGTACATGAATTATCCACATAAATATACTTCACGAGACCAGAAATGTAATACACTCTGACAAAGCATGCACCAACTGAGGGTTGAAACAATACATGCCACAACATGTTCAAATGACCTACCCAACCTAGCATTCTGAAGATACCCTCAAGGATCCTTGAATAAAAAATATGAGAGGAATTTGCAGCTTGCTTGTTAGCTGGTGATTATGTTTAACATCTCTAATTTCTTATCCAGATTTGAAATTAAACACGATGAAAGATCTCATAATCAACTAACAGACACCAACCACGAGGATCAACTAGCACAGTTACAGTCCTCCAGTTGTTACCCCCCTCGCATAGGTATCTTATCTCTCCACCACATAGCCACTTTGTAATTTTTTAAAGCTTTCAATATATAGAATTGTCCAGTATATATTCAAAAACAATTCTCACTTGTTGATACCGTTATATATACTTGTCAATACCTGTCTTTATGTTGACAAACAGTCATGAATCAAGCATATAACCAGCTCTTTTTGTAACCTTCAGGTTTTTGAATTTTTAGAAGATATCTCAGCTAATCTTACTGACCTGGCAATGATAGAGCTCAATATGCTTAAAGATCTCAAGGTTTGTGGAGCAGGGCTGCCATCCATCAAAGTGTTCTCCAGTTTTAAATCGCGATAGCATATTTGCTGATATGAACAACCGAGCAAATAATGCTGATATGAAAATGTCTTCAAGGCAGTTTTTAACAGTTCAACCACATGCAAACTCCACCCTCGCCTATCTCTCTCTTTTCCAAGTTCCAAAATGACCTCACTTCTTTTTTCTTTTATTCCTAGTGTAAACATAATTCAAAGATTTGATGCCGCCATCAATACACACCAACAAGAATTTTTAACTATGAAGAAACATCACAATAACAACATTAACAAAAAAATAATGTCATATTACACAACGTCAGACCACAATATGCGCGGTCCAAGAATGATTGCCAATATTCAGACGAGGTATTCCTAGTCTAATCCTTTGTCCCTTACTTGATCACACAAAACCCATGCCCCTATTTCTATGGCCGGTTGAGGTGTTATATGACGAAACCCTTGGTCCGTGTGCACTGCACTTGATCCACTTGTCATATGTAAGTTTTTACTGGGTTTGACATTTAGAACGCTGTTTAAAGCATAACCCAGTACTCCATAAGTAAGAATAAGAGAACATTATAACTCTCCTTATACTGGCAATTAAATAAACAAATGCAAATAGAATAGAAACAAATATAGTTATCATGATGATGATGAACCTTCATTTCCTGGCCTTTGTCTCCTCTTTTGCAAATTCATAAACCCACCAACTTTTCTTTTGTTAAGGCTGGCAAAATGGCATCCATACCAGGTAAAACCACAAGTTCTTCTACCACCTATTCACATGAAAAAAGAAAACAAATCAGTATATACAAGATGTGAATCTACTTTCTTTCCGCCATGAAACAGAAGACATAGCAGCATTCTAGAGCCATCAGTATTCCCAAGACGTGAATCTACTTTCTTCACACATTTGAGGAATCAAGATGCATCTACACATTTAAAAAGAAAACAAAATTAGCCCTAATCCATCTATGGAGCTTGACACAGATTTGAAAATAGGAATGAAAGATGGTTACTTTGCCTTGTCGTATCTAGCCTTCGTCTCCTCTTGTCTCTCCGCGGCATCCTTCGAAACCCTAACTGTCACCTTCGAAGACCACCATGTCCTCCGCCGTCACGGTGCTTCGTGCCCTTGATCCGGTGATGGAGGGCGGCGATCTAGCCGGAGCAGCGACTCTCTCTGCTCCATCGGGACTCCACGAGCAGCCACCATCGCGGAGCCACCAGGACTCGTCGAGCATCCACCATCGCGCAACCACCTCTGCTCTTCTCTCTCTCTCTCTCAGAAAGATGATTTGGGTGGAGTAAATTAGTGTTAGGGTTAGGTTTTTGGATGATTTGAGGAAAGGGAAGAGAGGAAGCTCGGGAGAGAGAGGGGGAAAGTGGAGGGAAAGAAAAAAAAATGATGCGGGAGAAATGAAAAATTTTCCTTTTGGTGGAATGCACGTGACAGTATATGATTTTTTTGTAACAGTTTCTACTGTTACCAAAATAACAAAAATAACATAACTATAAAGTTATAATTTTAGTAACGGTTTTTTCAACTATTGTAACGGTTATTACCATTACAAGAGTGTAACAGTAATAACCGTTACTAATTATAAAAAAAATGTGTTACGAGTTGCATGTTTTGGTGTAGTGGTGGTCAAGAACTACCATCTTTAGTAGTTGAAGCACAAAGTAAAAAGTGTTGATAAACAAAATACCTCAGGCATGAAAATAACAACAGGATGTGGTGTTTGAGAGTCGAATTCTTCACTATTTGCCATGGCTATACCTCTATATGGCCACGTGGTGGTACACAGTGTCTCAGTTTAAATATTAGTCTTCCTAATTAAAAAAAAACAAGTAACATGAGTATATATAAAACAATAGGAAACATGAGTATACATGAAATTATTTTTATGTAGTTAGAGAGTTCGAAAATCAGGTAAAAAAAGCACTGAGAACATGCAGTAACCTTTCTAAACAATCCCTTATAAAGATGACATAACAGCTAAAAAAAATATAACAATCCCTTATAAAGATGACATAACAGCTAAAAAAGCACTGTGAACATGCAGTAACCTTTCTAAACAATCGAAGCATCATTAAAATAAAAAGATTCAAAGTCAATAATTAACTGTCGATATAACAAACGTCAACAATTTCTTTTTATACATATGGCTCACACACAGTAAAGGAAAGATTGGATAGTGTCTTTCACAACTTGAAATCTATTCCAACAAATAGTATCCTTGGTTGCTGTATGATTTATAATCGATCATATTCTATATCAAAACGAAAAAATAAATCTATCGAATTTTAATTAGAGAACCCATAACAAATAAAATCAAAAGGGCTAACAGGTTGTAGAGTTCAACTAAAAGTTCATAAGTTGCAACTAGTTCTCTCTTTTCAAGAATATTATATTTACAAGAAGACTGTAACTTGAGATCAAAGGTTTGTTATGCTCATTAGGACAACCCCTTCAAATTCGGGAAAGAATTAAGAAGAGTGAAGCTTAGAGATTGTAAAAATATTGCAATGAGTTGTTCAATAAGTGCAAGACAAGTAAAATAAAGTTTTTATGAACCAACATATATTACTATGGATGACAACAATAAAAAAAGATTTAATAGGGAACTCCTAAGTAAGGTGTAATTTGTTCCTGAGGATATATCATACTAAAATAAATTTTGCAGCGACACACAATAAGTTGTGTTCTATAGGAAATTATGCTAATGAAAGTTTCATGTTCTATGAAATATAATCAATAGAAGAAAGAAATTGGGATAAAAGTTCATTGATAACACCTCCAACATCATTGAGATCAACACTTCCGAGAAGCTGCTCTTTCCACCTCCTGAGGCTCTCATCGTCCTGACATATATATTCCATAAGCATGAACAAAAAAAAAAGGAAGCACAAGAACATTGAGAAATAAAATTAACATCAAAACACACCTTGTCCATCTCCAGTTGTTCCTTGAGGGGGACATGAGGACCGAGGATGACGGAGGCCTTGTCCTCATCCTCCTCCTCGTCGATCTCAGTCACCTCGGTAGATGCCGCAGAGGTGCAGCTGTAATTCCTGCTGAGCTTGTCATCGTCGTCATGGGCCTCGGAGTCTCTGTCGACCTCCTCTGCACTCTCCTCCTCCGTGTGATGATGGTGCTTCTCCTCGTCGACGTTCTCCTTCTCCATTCTCTTTTGGAGCTAGCTTGATGGAGCCCCTCGGCAACAATGTCCACTATATTTTCTTCTTCCTTCTTTTTTTGTTTTCCCTTGAGCGAGATTGAGAGAAGAAGTCTTTGTTCTAAGAAGAAAGCTTAATTTGTGGCTCAATTGGAGGTCGACGATGTCAACCTCCAAATTTGCCTGGAACAAAATCCAACACAATCAGATCACAGAAACCCTAAGTTCGGAGGAAGAAAAAAAATTAGGGTTTTTCCAAGAGATTAGAGAAATTAGGGATCGATGGTTACCGATTGAGCGAGAGAGAGGGCGTGGTACTGCATCCGAGGGCTGCGGCTGATGTCGTCGAGGACTACCACTGCGAGCCACGTCGAGGTGCGAGCCACGCCGCCACCGGTGGGCACTGGCGCCGCCCAGACTGCCACCTCCGCACTGGCACTCCTCCGTCGTAGCCGTCGCCACAATACGCACTCCCGTCCTTCCATTTCCTTCCCTCTCTGTAATTTTTGATTTAGGGGTTCTCTTTCTCTTCGATTTAGGAGGTTGAAAGAAGGAGGAGAAGGAGAAGATTAGAGTTTAGGAAAATTTTAGGGTTCAGGAAGAGGAGGGAAGCTCTGAAAATGATCGGGTGTGAAGGGTTTTGTTGGAAGTTTATTAATTACAAGTTTACCACCGCTCTAAACTATTAATAACGCTTTGTTTTATAAACGTTATAAAAAGCCCAAAATTAGCCCAAACCATCATAGAAAAAAGGTAATTTTCAACTTGATAACGCTTATGTATCAGCCGTCATTAAAACTCCTTGTCGAGCGTCATTAATAGGTCTTTTTATTGTAGTGCTAGAATTTAATTAGGGTGTGCGAATATAATAATAATAATAATACATATAGGAGAGAGAGAGAGGCTATCACTGTAGCAGTTGGCGCCGACAGGTGGGCCCCCCGGATGGATTTCTGGATATTTATTTATTTAATTCAGAAAATTATTTAAAAAGCATTTTAAGTCCAAATAAATCAAAATAAATTGCAAAAAAATTCTAGAAAATTCTAGAAAATATTTTTAAGTGTCTAGAATATAAATAAAATATTTTAACATAAAATATCATCGTGTGACCTCGCAGTAAATTCCAAAAACCTATAAAATATAAATTCTATATGTTTTAATTATATAAAAATTCCTAAAAAATTCTAAAAAATCCAAAAAAATTCTAAAATATTTTTAGTCATTTAGAGCCCAAATAAAAATATTTGGTCCAGAAATACCCCGTATGACCTTACAGTAAATCCTGAAAGTCCTTAAAAATAATAAAATCTTAAATATTAAATCCCTAAAAATATCCAAAAATTGTAGAAAAATATTAAATAGCTAAATAATACATATATAGGCTATCTAGAGGTCATATGACCTTAATATGGTCATAGCCCACCTACAAGCTTTGGCATGACTCACAATGACCATAAAATTAATCATAAACAAATAAAATTAAAAAAATTAAAAATTTGGGAAGTGGGCTTACAGTATCATGATTGGACAGACCACATGATTATCAGATTGTATCTTGGAAGGATTTTTGAACATATCATCTCTACCTTCTGTTTCAGTCTTTTAAAATAAATAATTTGTTTCCCATCATCAATTAACTTAGGAGTAGGGATAACTTCAGATAACTAGTCTAATTCTTTATAGAACTTCATTAGTTATAACTCTTTCATAGTATAATGGTTTGATAGCTTGTATTAGGACTTATTCTTAGGTATGGTAGTCTAGTTGACATTAGACTAGTAACCTTTTATATTTAAATCTCTGTTGATTTTGACTATCAGTTTCATATAGGATGTTAGTTTGCTCAGGAGGTAGTGACCCCTCCGGCTCACCAGAAGGATAGCAGGATATATTGATGGTTAGAATAGTGATATTTCATATGTGTACTTTAGAAACAACAAAGATATTCGAGGTCAGTTTGTTTTGTGGACTTGAATAATTTTAGGTTATTGATTCTCAAGATATTTCACTTAAGATTGTAATATTAAAATTTAGGAATTTAGAAATGGAGAAAAGAATGTAACTATGAAGCGATGATGATACCAAAATTGAATAAGATGTTGGTAAGAGGACAGAGTGAACACAAGGATTTTGGGTTATGGGGAAATTTAAAGATTTTATGGAGGTTTAAAAATTTAAGAAGAATAATATTTGAAGGTGTACGTAAAGGAAATACGAAGGTCGATTTTATAATAAAGAATAAGTTCCTGCATGACATAGTAGTATTAGCTTCGAATAAATTCGAGGACAGTGATTTGAACAAGTTCGAGGATTTTATAGACTTTGATCTAGAGATTTTGGATCCAAGTTAGGACAAGGTGTAGAAATTTAAATTTTTGGGATGATTAAGTGGATAAGGGAGAGTAAGATCAGAAAGAAGGAATAAGAGTTTTAACAAGAGCATGATTCATGAGAAATGCCTTGGAAATTTAGGCCCTGCTTCCAGGAGGGAGTTTTAGTCACCAGACCTAATTTGAGGTGAGTTTTCGACCTAGACTTTAGCATGTCTTTTGTGATATCTTGTTATACCCCTTGCTTGTATGTTTTGATACCTTGTGATTGCCTTGTGCTGTAGTATGGCTAGTATAGCTAGATGAGACCTCAGACTGATATTGTCTGCCATGACCCTGTATGTTATTCTTTCAAATTGCATGATTTAGATGAGCTTCTAATACCATGATTGTTGGGGACGAGACTCTAGAAGAAGTACGACCATCTTAATTTCGAGGATAAAATTTTCTAAGGATGGTAGACTTGTAACACCCACTTTTCTAAAATGAGAGTAATTTTGAACTTTTGTAAAAGTTTATTATTTAATAATATGATTTATGATTTTTGGGGATTTTTAATTAATTTAATACTATTTAAAATTGGTGAATTATAATTTTGATGTGTTAGCTAGTGAACCCTAGAACTGTTGAGCCAAGAGACTAACCATGACCATGGGGACCTAACCATGTGATTAGAATAACTATTTACAACTTTTTAGGCTAAGGGTATTTTGGTCATTTTGTGACTTTTGAATTATTTAGGATTTTGATTAATTGATAAATTTTAAATTATTTTAATAATATTTAAATTGATATATTATAATTTTGGTCATTTTTCATATTTTAATATTTTGGGAATTTTTATATTTTAATATTGATTTTACGGGATTTGTTTAGTCGGGTTTGAGTTTCGTTTCGTTCTGACTTGTGTTAATGACCCGGGTAGCTTAGACTCTAGAAGGAACCCCAAGATTAGTTAGTTATGGCCCACAAACCCCATTAATTAAGTTAGTAAGTTTATATTAATCCCACTTGTTAGATTGGTTAAGTTAGAGGTTTAAATTTAACCCTTTTTATCCCAAACTTGAACCTAACTTAAAATTAACCAAGAGGACTAGTTGAAGCCTTATTAGGCTTTCCTCCAAGGCCCAAATAGGGTTTAATGGCAGCCACTATAGGTAGGTTAGCCGCCCTTCCTTTTATTTCATTCCATCTTTCCTCTTTTCCTTCACAAAGTGTTCTTCCCCAAACTAGAGAGCTTTCCTCTTTGATTTGATCTCCAAATTCTTGCATCCCTCCACCAAAACTTCCATCCAACCTTCTCATACTACCAAAGGAGGGTTCTAGCAAAGATTTGGAGAAAAGTGCAAGAAGGAGTGTCCTTTTTGGAAAATCTTCGTATCGGAACCGTGTCCTTGGGAGTATCATTGGGATTCCACTCCCAATAGGTAAAACCAACCCTCTAAATTGATTTCCTATGCATATTAGTTAGTTTTGAATCCATAGGATCCACCCCCATGCATGTACCCCATTTAGATTCAAATTTGAGGCCATTTGGAGCTCTCTTGAGGATTTTTGATATGTGTCTTGTGTCCTACTTGATAGATCCCGAATTAGGACACCCCATGTGTATGTATGTATGCTAATAGTTTAAATAGATATTTAAATTCATTTTTAGAATGGTTAGAGAGTGGATTGATCTTAGTTAGGATGGTTAGAATGAGTTTCATTTGGATATCTATGTTGGTATCCAAGTATCTTGGCCTACATGTGTTTCTTTTGTCCAAAACAACTCAAATTCGTCATAATATTCATCCACGTTTTTATTAACCAAAGCAACTTAGAAATGTCATAACTTTTAGCTTAGAACTCTGATTAATCTTCCATTTTTTTAGAAAGAACCGTATCGAAGCTAGCTTTCCAAATATATATATTAACAGGTAAAATATATTCTAGAACTTTTTATAAAATTGTTTGAGTGTCAGCTGTCCGAAAGACGAATGCGTTTTGGTGTTTTCGCGATTCTGGGAGCTTTCGGACACGAAAATGTGATCCGTTTAAAGTTTCGGAAAGCTAACACAAAGGGCTACGACATAATTTAATCCTAGAATTTAGTGAAGGCCCAACTGGTACAATATTGGTTTTAAGTAGAAGAGTGACTATACGACATAGGCATTTTGTGTAACCTATGAGCCTATGTAGTATGGATATTAAATGAATGTAGAGTATGTAATACATGATATGTCAGATGAATGAAATGATATATATGATATATATCCTCTTTACATTAATGTATATATATGGTTGAATGCAAGCATGTAGGAATATGTAACCAATGCATAAATGCATGAATGAAAGAATGATATACAATGTATGCATAAAAGTATATAATGAATGCTAGATACGAATGCAAGATATACATGTAATGATAGATATTAATGCATAATGTATACATAATGTAATGCAATATATAATGATAGCATGTATGTTAATGTAGAATATATGATGCAAGCATGTATATGTCCACTATTTTTTCCTTTTCCTTACATTTTTCCTTTTCTTCCCTTTTCATTTCAATTTTCCCTCTTTTTTTCCTCTTCTATTTTTACATGTTGTATACAATGTATATAATGTATAGATGCATGTAAGTGTGTAATATGCATGAATAACATGTATGTAATAAAAATAAGTATATGTATGCAACTTAATGATATGTGAATGGATATAATACATGAACTGAAGTATGCATGTATATGGAATATGAATGGATAATATTTTTTTTAAACATGATTTATTGAAAATTAAAGGTGAGCTCAAGAAGAGCAGTACAGGTGTAGGGCTAGAAAACACAAAAAGGCCCTGATAAACACGGAAATAAAAACAACAAGTGGAAATACGACATTTTGAAATTTTGAGGAACCAAAATTCTGAAATACCGTAGGGTTCCTAAGCTTTTCGAAATTTTGAAAAACAAAATTTCAAAAAGTTTAAAATTCAAAAAAAAAATCGGTCAACGGGAACTGGTCCCGAACTAAGTGGGGGGAAAGGGCTCTTAGCCCTAGGCTGTTGGAGTGGGCGCTAAGCCCAAGACTGGCATGCCCGAGGGGAGGGGGCGTGTGGCTCGATGATCCTCGGGCCCCCCCAGCGCTGAGCCCGGATGCGGGTGGTCCGGCGAGCCGAGAGAGGAAGGGTGGTCCGGCGATGAGAGAGAGGGAGGGTGGCCGGCGAAGAGAAGTTCTGGCAGCGGGCGCGGGCAGCCGGAGGGGGCGAGACCGTTGGAGGGGGCCGGGCAAGGCGGCAAGGGAGGGGATGGCGGGGCTCGAACGTCGAGGGGAGGGCACGGTGGCGCGGTCTCCGGGCAGAGACGTGCCAGGAGGGAACCGGGCGGAGGGGGCGGAACGAACGCCAGGGGGAGGGAGCGGGGGGTTCGACCTCCGTGGATAGCCGATCACCAACGAGGGGGGCAGCCTTCCGGCAAGAGGCGGACGGATCGCCGGAGGCCGAAGAAGTAGGGAAGGGTGGCTCGAGTAGGGGGAGTCGGGGGCGACATCTCCGTCGGATGCCCGCCCGGCACCGAAGAGGGGGAGGTCGAGCACGATGGCTGCCGCGCGGCCACCAGGGCCCACGAGGGGTGGATCCGACGCCAGGGACGGGGCGGGTCCGCCGAGGGGGCGGGGACAGGGAAGGAGGGAGCCGACGCAGGTGGAGAAAACCGTAGGGGGGCCAGCCCAGGGCCAGCGAGAGACTCAGCCGGGGGGCTGAGGGAGGACGAGGCGGAGTTGGGCCACCACAGGGCGCGATTGGCCAAAGCCGAAGGGGGACGCCACCGCGGGGAGGGACGAGGGGAAGGGAGGCTACCGGCGACGGGGCGACCAAGATGACGGGGAGGAAGGGGAAGACGCTCGGGGCGGGCGCAGAGGGTCTCGGCAGAGAGGCTGCCGAGGACTGCACGACGAGAGGAGCGACGGAGGGAGATGGCACCAGAAAGGGGGGGCCGATCCCGGCGGAGGGGCCTTCATGCGCCGCGCGCGGGAGCGCCGAGGGCAATGCCGAAGGCGGCACCGAGGGAAAAGGGAGGGGAGCCCCCACTGCGAGAAGAAGAAACCGATTAGGGGAAAACCCCCCCACTGGAGGGCGGACAGGTGACCGGACGGGTAGGGAAAGGGCCCCGGCGGGAGGCAGCGCGGCTGTGGCACAGGTGGAGGCCGGCCGACCAGCACAGCCAACCGCACGCTACGGGGAGGCCAACCGCCTACTTCTCCATTATAATATGAATGGATGATATATATATATATATATATATATATATATATATATATATATATATATATATATATATATATATATATATATGTTAAGGTAATGTAATGTAATGTATGTATTCACATATATTTTGAGTTAAATATATGAGTTTGTATGCATATATTATATGTATGCATGTATGCAAAAATAAATGTAATTTAATGTAGAGTATGCATATATGAATATAATGTATGCAAGTATATAATGTATTCAAATATGTATGTATACATCTATGTATGTATGTATAGGTGCATGAATAAATGCAAGTATGCATATATGATATGTATGTAGGCATGTATGCAATGTATGTATGTATACATGATATGTATGTATGCATATATGTATGTATGTATAGGTGCATGAATGAATGCAAGTATGCATATATGATATGTATGTAGGCATGTATGCAATGTATGTATGTATGCATGTATGTATGTATGCATGTATGCTATGTAAGTATATATGTATGCATTTCTATAAACTGAGTTAACCTATAACCTTTTACACACATGCATTCATATACTCTTTGACACCATGTATCCCATGTCACATACACCTACCTATCACTAAATCTGAGAACATTAACACATATCCTTTCACACACACACACACTCACTTACTCTTTTACCTCTCCTTCTATATATATATATATATATATATATATATATATATATATATATATATATATATTAAATATATATATATATAATATATAGTATATAATATATAATATATATATATATATATATATATATATATATATATATATATATATATATATATAAAATATATATATATATATATATATATATATATATATATAGCTTTTCTATATATATCTATGTATATGAATATGTGAATGCGAATAATATATATACATTATATGACTAAGTTTGTGTGCCTTGTTAGCTTATGGTTTAGTTTTGTGTTTGGTTTAGCAAGTGACTTAGGCTATGAGTTAGTAGCTACCTTGGATACTTGATTTACATAGACTTAGTTTGTTTAGACCTAGAATTGACTAACCTAGATGTTTCACTTAACAAAATGCCTTGGAAATTGGCTTTTGAAAATAAAACGAGAAAGAGTACAAGAAGTACAAATTTGATTCTGGGAAAGTATTGCTATGGAAGTCTGATTCATAAATGATCACTTTGTTCCTTGGACCATATGATGATGATGAAGATCACTGCTTGAAGTAGAACAACTGGAAGAACTAAGTCACCAGAAAGGTATCGACGCACTTGGGCACTGATGGCGAGGTCGAATGCTTTTCTGCTTTGCTTCACTCTGTTCTGAAAGAAAGGTTGAAGAAGAATGCTCTGGAGAATCAAAATCTCTAAGTTCTGATCTCTGTATTCTCTCATGTCTCCGTTTGTGTGTTATGAGAAAAATAAGTCTATTTATAGACTTGGGCTCATGTGCGTAAAAACTCAGCAAAAGTTCCATCTTTACGCTAACAACTGCCACCCACGATCGAAGCCATCCTCTGTATGTGTTGACACGTGTCCCATCATTTCAGTAAGAATAGGATGAATGTACACACGTTCTTCGAGAAGAATGGCATGAAAGCCACGTAAGCAAACCACGTTCCAAATTGGTGGAGGAGAATAGGGCATAAAAATAGCCCCAATGTACTCTGAGCGTAAAGCAGTAGATTAGACGTAAAATAGTCCTGACATAGACTTCCCGCGTAAAGTGGTTGTTAAATAACCTTGAGCGTAAAAGCAGCTCAAATAGACTTTACGCACACGTCGACAGATGAGCGTAAAGGCTCGTATAATCTTCGTGTGTAAAAAGAAGCCGTAGTGTGAGCGTAAAGTAGCTCAATCCACACACTAAACGACAACATTGGTCTCTGTGTAAAAACAAATCCCTTTGAATTCTGTGATATATGCCATCATTAATATCTCCACGTCAGAGTTTGCATTAAATGCGAGATTTGACAGCTTTGTCCAGCGTAAAAGTGGCTGATCTGTCCTTGGCGTAAAACCATGGGTATAAACCCGAGCGTAAAATGATCTGCCTGCTTTAGGCGTAAAGTGATTAGCCTTGTCTTGGGCGTAAAGTATTTAGCCTCTCTGCGGCGTAAAGTGGCTCAATTGGAGTGGAATGATCTATCACTTTGACTCTTTCTTTGAAGCACTTTTTACGCTCCTACAAGACCCCCTTCAAAGTTTTCAAATATCTCCAAAATTTGAAATACTTTGAACAGAAGCGTAAAAGTTGAAATTTGATCAGTCAGTACAAAAATTTGGGATACGCAACCGTCATCCACGTAAAAGCGGGAATACCCAACAGTCGGTACAATTTTCAATAGTGTCGGTCAACACTTAACCGTCACAATGAATTTCTTTCTCGAGACTTTCGAATGTTTCCTCATCTTCCCGAGTGAGCAGTTTCCAACGAGGAATGTGAAGAGTTGCTTTGATTTGTATAAATAAGGACAAATTCTTTATTCTTGACATTCACCCTCGTTTTGTCATGGCGCCGAAGAACGAGATTATCAACAAAGAGGCTTCGAGCTCCAGGCTTGATTTCGAGCGAGTGTGCAACCTTTTAGAGTGTTTTGGAGTGACTCCTGCGGTCTTTAGTCGCATTGATGGTGGTCCCCCAACTGCGTACGAAGGGCCAGGAGATGCCGAAGCGTTTCTTAATCTGATGCGTCGCTCCGGGATTCGCAATATGCACGAACTAGGTGTCTCCCTTCGTCAGCCCAACGAAGGAGAGAAATAATGTTTTTTATGTATTACGAATTTTTAATCTGTAGGGGTCCACTTCCTCCTTTATAAATAAAATTTTGCTGTTAACCTCATCTATTGGTATATAGAACTGTTCAGCACTTATTTTGACTGCTTCTATGGTTGTTAATTCCCAAGAAACAAACCAACACGTGGCATCTGTCTTGTGGTTACGAGAGCCTTTAAATAGGATCTTCTCCCGAAATAGACTCATACCAATCAGTTTCTTCAATCTTTATAAATAGCCGAGAATGTTTTATATATTTTCATTCTCATTCCTCTGAAGATAACTTTCTGCAATGTCGTTCTCCAACAAGTGACAATGGCGAAGCTTTCCAACGGTGTTCCTTTGTACGCCCAGTCATTAGACGTAGATTCAACCATCATTAGAGCCAAACCATTTGACTTAAGTGGTGAGTCCGATCGTAAGCAAATATCTGTCTTTGAATTTTCTGTTGGAAATAGGTATTCATGAGCGTAAATTCTTGACGAGCGTAAAAATCCTTGCTGAAGCACTGGCATAAAAGCCTTGCTGAATCACTGGCGTAAAAGCCTTGCTGAAGTACTGGCGTAAAAGCTTTGTCGAATCACTGGCGTAAAAGCCTTGCTGAAGCACTGGCGTAAAAGCCTTGCTGAAGCACTGGCGTAAAAGCCTTGCTGAATCACTGGCGTAAAAGCCTTGCTGAAGCACTGGCGTAAAAACCTTGCTGAAGCACTGGCATAGAAGCCTTGCTGAATTACTGGCATAAAAGCCTTGCTGAAGCACTGGTGTAAAAGCCTTGCTGAATCACTGGCGTAAAAGCCTTGTCATCTATTTTTTTTTAGTTAGCGTTTAATACGCATCTGATGATACTTCTGTTTAAAACACTTGCTCTTTGTTGTTTTCTGCAGAAGTTTGGCTAAACAGTTTTTCCAGGACCGGCATTGGTGACTTTGACGTTGTGAAGAGCGTTCTTCTGACATCAACATCAGGGAGCTCATGCACTTTTGATGCGCAAATCAGACAACTCAGAACTCTTCGTGGGATAGAAGGGTCTTCCTCTGTTGGTAGGAAGAGCCTTTATACACGGAGAGTTGGATGGTGGAGTCAACTCTACCCCGAGAAATCGGGTAGTAGAGTTCCTTTCACGGCAGAACTAGGAATCGTATCCCAATGCTGGATGCATTCCTATCTCCTCTGGAAGGCCGCCCCTAATCCACCAGTTGTATCACTACCAAAATAAGTGGTTTTAGCGACGCCCAAAAACGTCGGAAAAACAACAAAATCCGTCGCTAATATGTATCACCGACGTATTTACCGACGTTTAGGTTTTGTCGCCGTTTCCTTAGTCGCTGATTACAAAAACGTCGCTGAACGTCGCAATTACCGACATTCAGCGACGTAACAGTACGTCGGTGAGTTATCGACGTTTATCGTCGTTCCGTCGGTATATTAGCGACGTATATGTAGTCGCTACACGTCGGTAAAGACCTGGAATAGTTACCGACGTCTACCGTCGTTTCGTCGGTAATATAGCGACGTGAATGTTGTCGCTAGACGTCGGTAAAGGTCCTGTACATTTTTGCAGCTAGTGTCGGTAAACGTCGGTAAATACGTCGGAGAGCTGTACTTTTTTGCAGTTAGTCGTCGGTAAATGTCGGTAAAACGTCGGAAAAATATATTATTTACAGCTTGTCGTCGGTAAACGTCGGAAAAAGACGTCGCTAAACGTCAGTAAGCGTCGCTAAACGTCGCTAAAGTTGTAAAAAAAATAAAAAAAATAAAACACAGATTCTATATTACCACTCACAATTCTATAAAACACATATAGGTACACATTCAAATCCCCACTCACAATTCCAAATCACAGCGCATTCAAACCCCCACTCACAATTCCAAATCACAGATAGCTTTAATCTAAGTTAATTAACATCCAATCCAAACACAATTAACATTTATCGACGAAGGAATTAACATCCAATCCAAACAAGTCACAAGTCAATTCTATACAAACACAACTAACATCCAATACAAACATCCAATCATAGGTCACAAACATAAGATGATACAAACACAAACAAAAGTCCTAACTAGGACTACTAGTGATCTGGTGCAGGAGGGGCACCGCCGCGACGAAGGCGTAAAAACTCCTCATACTCCGCAAGTGAAATCGATACAGATGGAGCGCCAGGCTGTGACGTCGGTGGAGTCGGTGTCGAAGAAGAAGGCGGTGGAGGCGGCGGAGTCGACGACGATGAAGGCGCACCCAGAGTACCAGCATGCTCCAACGCTGTAAGTTGCTGGTTGTATGAATCCATGATAGATAACATTCTACCACTGCTCTGGACCATCGAATCCTGCGCCAATCTCACCGTCTCGGCCATGGTCACCTGTCCTGTCTGCAACTCCGTCACCGTGCGCTCTAACCCTCCAACGGCGCGCTCTGTCCTCTCAGTCGTCTCCCTGAGGTCTATAATGCCGCGGTCGAGCGCATCCAATCGTGCTAGCAGCGCAGGATCGTCCGTAGGATGCTGAGACTGCTGCTCGATCCGTCGTAGCAGGTCGTCACGGAGAGACTCCATCATCTGGTGGACTCGGGCAGACTCCTGGGACGGCTGTGGACCATGCACACTAGCAGGAGATGTCCTAGAGGACTGGGTCGCAACTAGGGCGCCATAGGATCCCGTACCGTAGTACGTACCCCTACGGAGGCCACCAGCGGCGGTCATCCACAGCTCGTCCGCCGACGGAGCTTGAGTGGGCTGCGAGGAAGTACCGGCCTCTCCTGCATCAGGTGCACTAGCAGCCGCCCGTTCCCGCAGCCTCGTATACTCGACCTAGAAAGTATGGATAGTACTCTATGATTTCTAATTTCTAATTAATGTACTTATTTTTACTAACTTCATGAATATTTATTTGCATCATATTTACTAAGTTATATTAAAATGGACACGAAGTATTACATTAAGATACGTATTGTAATACTTACATAGGTCTGCTCGGCCCTCTCGTCAATAAGGACTCCGCCCTTCCGATGGGTGGCCAGGAAGACGGTCACCATGTCGGCGTTACCGACCTTCCTTACCTGTAATTAAATATATTATCTTAGTAATAATTTATCAGATTTGCATTAAAATAATATTTCTAAAAGAGAAAGACATACCAGACGACGGAAATATTCCGTCATCGGAATCGACCCACCGCACCACTTCGAGGCATGTTGCCTAGCCGCCTTAGCCTTCTCCGACTTCTCCTTGTACCTTGGCTCGTTAATCGAGCCTTCATCTCATTCCACTGATCAGGGGATCCAACCTTTGATCGGCTTTCCGACACGATCACGTTCCTTCTGATCATTAATAGAGTCGCGGATCAGCTTAGCAGCGACGGAAGGAAACATCCCCTCGATCTGCTCGGCCCGGTGCGGCGATAGTAAACATATCCTAGAACATACAAACCAAATATTTACAGTTATATAATATGCATAAATTAAATGATTCATGTTAAAAACAAATCTATTTTAACCTTGAAGCGCGTAAACCAGAAGTTCT